>JAYKKM010000182.1:1025000-1625000 GCA_035772405.1 Chrysogorgia sp. JL179-B06 | reverse complement strand
CTCGTTCCCCGCGCTATACACTCTCTTCCTTTAATACTATCTTCTTTGTAGGTGTCACAAGCAATGAATATCTTCGAATACTGCACAGGTATTGTCGCCATTATCTTCTTCGCCATTTCTCTGATCGTGGCTACACTACCAATCAAGCTTCTTATGGCGGCAGCGAGGTCCAAGAAGTATGTCTTCAGTAATTCTCCGCTTGGAAAGTCTTCCACGCTCAGAATTGTCAAATCGTTCATGCAAGCTTCGTAAAGCTTGCTCTTTACAGTCTTTCTAGGCGCGCCATCAGCAGTGCTTAATGGGATTGCAACTGGTGCGAGCGGAAATGATAAGGCTCTCTCAAGATTTATGCCCATCTTGTGTTTGTTCGAATATGCAACGAGAAGGCCCAGAATGTTTCTTTGAAAGACCAGTTCTTTCGTCTTCCCTTTGCTTCGGACAGTGTACTTTACTGCAGAATCTTTGAAGGTCTTGATGGCTGGCTACTCTTTTAATAGGCTCAAAAAACGTTTCCTTGGGGGCGCTTTCTGTTATTCGGGCTTCAAAGCTCTCCATGCATGTGGGCCTTTCCAGTTGCTTCAATTTGTAGCAGGCTCTCGCACATATTCTCTGGCGCTGGGTAACCAGAGACTAAATTATAGAGCTTTCCATGTTCCAGGTCTGCATGAAAAGGATTGATGAACTGTGTTTTCAATGCATGAATGACATCGCCAACCATTTTGTTTGATTTCAAAATCTCGCTCGGTCTCAGACATTTTCTTGGGTTTATTGTTGCCGTGGTTAGTCCTGCCATTGCCATTAAAGACTCTGCAAATCTTGTTTGGTAAGGTCTGTTCATCACCCACTTTGCAACTGTACTTTCCTTCACCGCAAACTTGGTAACACCACCTAAAAAGGAATTATGGTTGTTAGAGAATAAATGGCAGCGACTGGAAACTAACTTTTATATGTCAGTTTTGAAATACAACATAGTGTAGAGTTAGACAATATTTCATTGTGCACTTGCCGTTTTTGCATTCCTCGTATAGGTTTGCTCTCCTGCAAGATCCACTGCTTGACCAATTCGAAGAGTATTTCGCCTAATAGACAAGCCGACATTCTCTATTTCATCCTTAGCTCCTTCCTTAGCTGCATTTTGTCATTCAAACTTTCGACTGTTGGCGTCCAAGGGATTTCTGGCACTTTTTTGATAAATTTCATCACCTCATCTCTCAGAATGAAGGCTGCTTTCTTGACTGTACTTTCGTTTGAAACCTGAAGGGTGTTTGACACCAAGTCAGACAAGTTTGTCTGGAGACACTCCTTGCTAATAACCAATTTCGGAGAATGATATTCAGGGAGAAAGAAATATAATCTTATCTCCGAATGTTTTGCGTAATCTTTCCTCTAACTTATGTCTGCTTTGACGAGACCCAACACCAACTCCATATGCGATTGCAAAGTTTCCATTGAAATGCACTGTTTAGCTGCTAAAATGTAATCTTTTACCATACACAGTACAACCTCATAGTTGTCGCGACTGAACTCTTCATCAACATGTTCTTCTTCCAAAGATTCCTCTCGTACAATCCTCGTATATTCACGATAGCATTTCTCGTGTTTCTGCGAATTCTTTGGCGATCAAGTCTATATCTGTAACTGCAGTTATCATTTCAGTGTCGTTTCTAAGGGTAGCAGTTTCTTTCAATGTGTTTTCTGCTGTCTTCGTTATGATCTTTGTGAGTGGCTGGTGTTTCTGCTTCACTTTTAGTGTTTTCTTTTGGCAGATCATACATATGTCGGCAAAAAGTCCTCTTTGACTTTGATAAGCTGTCTGATGTTTTGAAAAGCATCCCTTCGTTGTTCTGCTTACTTTTATTTGGTCCTATTTTCTCCTACTTCACTGTCCTTGCTTAGTTTCCTTTTCAGCAATGCTTTGGCACAAAAATGTTCTTTTTCCTCGCAGTTTTCAGGAACGTTTTTGCACTGATTTACATGACAGTTTCCCCCTCCTAGGTCTTCTCAAATATTCTTACACTCTATGAGAGTATCCAAGGCCTTTCTACTATGTTTTATCAAGTGCTCGAAATTGAATCGTAATGAAACTTTTTTTTCATATTTAATTCGTTCTTGAATTATTTACAAGATAAGACAGGTCTTATAACGGCAAAAATTATTTTTTATTAAATTACTTCAAAACAAACTTCAAAACGAGGTTGAAGTTCCCAGATTCTACCTGTATAACATCGATCTTTGAAATCAGCACTAACAAATTGACCAAGTTAAATTATTCCCATAAATTTCGCCGTCGGGGGACGATAACCCCCCTTCTCCGCCTGGTATGTTAATAGTTTTACGGTATCTGCTCTTGTACTCGAGAAATAACGTTTTTATTCTCGTATTTTTAAATATGCTTCTGGACGCCGCCATTTTAGAGTTTGCTCGACGGCTCAGACTCGATGTACAGCGGGAATTTCTTTTGAATTTTGACGTCATTGAATACAAGTACTCAATGACAAATCTCAATGACGTCAAAAATGAAAAGAAAACCACCGCTGTACATCAATCCTGAGCCGTCGAACAAACTCTAAAATGGCGGCGTCCAGAAGCATAAAATACGTGAATGAAAACGTTATTTCTCACGTACTAGAGAAGATACCGTAAAACTATTAACATTTCTAAACATTATACTTAAAGCCCTTTAAGTATTTCCTTTAAATAGTAGCTCATTTCCATCACGGCAAATCTGAAGACGCAATTGTTGACGTTCGACCGCTATTCGGCGGATAGATAATAATTAAAAAGGTGATGATCAATATTTACTAATTATAAAACTGAATAGTAAATCCTATTTCACATGTAGAAAAGTGAAGTGATTTTTGGGCAGGAACAATTGAGATAATATTTTTTTTGTCAACACTGAACCGACTACGAACTACTCTATTCTTCATATAATTGAGACATGCGGGAACCGTAATTTAAAAATAAAGATTAAAGCCCATAAGCAAATGACTTTTAGACAAGACATGACAGAAATTTGAAATTTATTAGCTAACGTTTCGTTGCAACATGCAACATAGGGAAAGTGGGACAGATTAGAACTTATGTTGGCGTTGAGACTCGGCTTAAGTTTTGAAATCTTTGAAATCTTAAGTTTTGAAAGTTTTGACTTTCCCTGAGTAACAGTTCAAATTTATAAGGAGATGAGGTTAGAATTTTAAAGTCTGAAAAAGATATATAGGATGATGACCAGTATAGAACGCTTGTGAGAGAGAACACTGGACATAGATGTTCTAACCTCCTCTCCTTATAAATTTGAACTGTTACTCAGGGAAAGTCTTATGATTTCAAAACTTAAAGGGAAATGGCAATAAAAATTTGTTTTGTCTCATTTGAAAGAACATTTAAAATAATATATGAAGACCTTTTCAAATTTCCCCGTAACTTCCTTAATTTTTGAAATATGTGTGAACAAAAATATCTGCAATCCGCCATCTTGTTTTATAATTAGATCTAATTAAGTGACGTCAAAACCTGGGTAAACATTCTAAAAGTTGTAAATAATTGCCCAAATATCAGTGGAATGCGTTCAAATGGATTGCTAGTTCACTTTAAAGTATACAACACCCAAAACAACTACGATTTAGCATCTATAATGACTCGATAATCGCTGATATAAAAAACATTTCTACCCTGGTTGTGACGCCACGCATATGCAAGGATGGTTATGCATATATGGAAAATCTGTAAAAGGTCTTCATATATCATTTTTAATGTTCTTTCAAATGAGACAAAAAAAATTTTTATTGCCATTTCCCTTTAAGCCAAGTCTCAACGCCAACATAAGTTCTGTCCCACTTTCCCCATTCTAACTTTGTTTAATTCCACTTAACCCTGACCTAAGTTTCATTAACTTGGCCAACATTTGAATTTAATCTCTTCACTAATCGTTATCATATATATTCGACCGTTTGTATAATCCTTTTTAAAATTTTTGACCGTTTTGTAACCTAATACTGAATGAACTGTGTATTTATGTATACCTACTTGTATCAAATAATTTAAATCGCTCTGAAGATGTTGCATGTCGCAACGAAACGTTAGCTAATAAATTTCAAATTTCTGTAAGTCATTTGCTGGGCTTTAATATTTATTTCTAAATTGAGATATTGTTTCCTCATTCAAAAATGTGAGGGTTATATCCTCGCCTCCTACCAATTCATGCCCACTAAAGCATGCATAGAGGCCCTCTATTTGAAACCTAATTAACCAAATAATGAAGATATTCGTAAAACTGTGCAGGTTAGCTGAGCGGGTTACTCAAAGGGATACTCCAGCCAAAAGTTCATATGAAAGATCCTACTGACTTTAGTTTATTTCTAAAGTTTCAGCAGTCCCATCAATTTAGAGTAAGAAGATATATGTTGAAGAGTTTGTCCAATTTCGACGCCATATTTGTTTCTCAAATACAACGTCACTGAGTGATTCTATCTCGTATTATGCCTAAGAAGCTCCTCTACTTTCTTGCATGAAGAACTAAATACTTTATTTCGACTAATTTTCGTCGAAAGAACATTCACAACAACTATCACTATGTGATCGCCATCAAAACAACTCCACTGCCGATAAAGAATCACTCAATCATGTCATATTTTCAAAACCAATATGGCATCAAAATCCTCAAATTTTCAACTTCAACTAGACATATCTTCTTAACTAAATTGATAGGAATGCTGAAACATTGGAAATATACTAAAGTCAGTAAGACCTTTCATACGAACTACATTTGTCTTTTGACTGGAGTATCCCTTCAAAATTTTGAGTTAGAACTTATCACTGAAGAAGAACAAATGGAGCCCCAACATGACTGTCATTTGCTTTAACATCATTGCTTAATCTAAACAATTCATAGAATATATGTGCGATGAGTTGGAAGCGGATGCCCCAAAGTTTGGCAAAAGAATTGGAACGAATTTTACCATCGGCAATGTAGTGACCTTTGTTTGTTCCTCGAATTACAAAGTGAAAGGAGAGAAACAACTTACATGTCTTCCAAATGGAGAATGGTCTGCAAAACCTCCAACTTGTCAGCGTAAGTGGAGATATAGTACAGCTCTTACATGAAAAAGCACATTGTTTATACTGGGATGAGGCGATAATCGGAAATTAATCGGTAGAGGCCGATTGTCGGCAACATTCAGGCTGATCGCGGTTATAGGCAGATCGCGTCAACATTAGTCTCGATAAATATCATTCTCGCTTTTCTACTTGTGATATTTCCTTTTGTTTGTCAAGAAAAACGCCTATTTTTTATAAGACAGATACTCTTCCACAATGAAACTGTCAAATTTAATTAATTTGATATGGCGCATGACATATTTCTCGTTATAGGTGAAACATTTTTTTTGTTTGCGACACAATATTTTCTGGAACAAGAACGTTGCAAATCTATTTTCACTCTGGAAAATTTAGAATGTTTTTTTTTCTTTCTAAAATTACGCGATTGTAGTTGAACGCATTTTAAAAGCCAAAGACATGTGAGCGAATGTAATCTCAAATAGTCAGGTTTCATTTACACCCCAGCAGATCCACCCAACCGACGTAAACATGAAGCCTAAAAGTTAACATCACATTTGACTCGTTCAATGCGAAGTGAAGTTTTGCCCCAAATTCAACTGTTAAGAATTTCTGGTGACCAATATCGGTAATCACCGATAAATCTGCCGATCAGCTCGTAAATCGTATCGGAATTTATCGGCCCGGTAAGTTGGATTTTTCTCGATCGGCTCATCCCTATAGTTTATACCCCCGGGCCTGTAACTCAAGACGAGCTCTCTAGAGACCAGCGCTCCCCTTGGGCTTAACGACGATTTTCTTTTATGTAATCCCTCTGAAGTCATCGTTTTTGTCCAGAAATGGTGGACTAAAATATTGGCTTCTCGCTTAATTCCCTTGGGTTTTTTCTTTATTTCACTTCCCACTTAGCATTTTTTACATGACCTGTTTTTACATGATCAAGGGCGAACCCGACTTACCCGAGGGAATCCTCCCGAGGCTTGAGGGGCATTTAATTACTAATTTCCCGACATGTTATGGTATTAGTTTGTAATACCATGATTGACGAGGTAATCATGGTATTACAGTAAATAAATGTGTTGACGTGCAGAACAATTGTTTAATGTATAGTGAAAATGTAAAAGTGAATATTAATGCATGTTTGCATGATTGTTGTAATTATCTTGATTACTTAATGTATTTCTTTGTTGTGTAAAAGAGTATTGTTTGGATGTTTGCTCAATGGTCATGCATGTTAATGCGGGTAAAATTAGAAATTTACCTGGTTAGAGGACGAATTACAACCTCGTTCCCAGGGCATTTTGCCTCCACGGTGGAAGGTCGGCGAAAATGGCCCTGGGATCGGCTGGTCACATGACACCCATAATTTCTGGGTGTTTAGATATGATAATTTTTTGTGGTCTTTGTTCCATTGCCTTTGTCTATTTTGTTGACATGAATAATTGAGAAATATTCAATGCTCTTCAGAGTTGTTCATGTCAGCATTCGTCGGCATAAAAGCAGCTAACAAGCTAAATAATCCACTATACATCCATGGTTATCTCTTACAAAAGGTATGAAGAAGCATATATCCAATTTAACGAAAGCTATCACTTCTAATTTGCTGTAAAATTTGAAGACATCATTCAGATTTAGATGAATAAATTATACTCGACTGAATTAATTGAGTTTTATGACAAGCCAGTCGCATTATAGAATGGATCAGCCGATCCCAGGGCCATTTTCGCCGACCTTCCGCCGTGAAGGAAAAATGCCCTGGGTACGAGGTTGGGCGAATTAGAGATTAAATGGCCCGGTGAGAAGAAAAGAAACCGAGGCAATCATGGCATTACTATTTGTAATATCATGGCTACCTCGAAATCCGATCCTTTGTTTCACGAGGGACGATTAATCTCTAAATAACCTGATCAATCACCTGCATAAAACATTAGGTACGATTAGTAACTAATCTTACCTAATGTTTATGCATTAGGTACGATTAGTAACTAATCATACCTAATGTTTATGCAAAAGACCTGTTTTATTTTACTCAAATTGCACTACCAGTACCAAACACGCTACTCATCCAGCTTATATATATATGCTAAACTACTCTAAAACATTTCAATAGAATAACTAACAAGACATGAAGTGAACTGTTATCGAATCCCCAATAACCATTAATAGCAACTCACAAAGTTTTATTCCATTTGAACTTGTTGAATCGGCCAAAAGCATCCCTATTGTCTCGGTAGCCATAATATTACACAGTGATAGCATGGCATTACGGTTGATTAGTGATTAAATGTCCCTCGAGCTTCGGGACTTTTACTAAACCTCCCTCAGCTTTCGGGTACATTTAATCACTAATCAACCTCAATGCCATGCTATTATTATAAGTAATATAATGTTTGCGGGTATTTCTTTTGTTCTCACAGGGCATTAACAACTAATATACCTCATTATATCCACAGGTCTGATTAGAACTAATCATACCCGGTTTGACGCCAACGGAGGTACGATTACGAAAGAACAAAATAAATACCCGCAAACATTATATTACAAAGGAATAGCATAAAAAGAGGCGCATTAACCATTAAACGTCCCGCTCAATTCGGGTCATTTAGTAAAATTGACCCTCATCGAGCGGGACGTTTAATAGCTAATGCACCTCTTTTTATGCTATTACTTATAATTATTGTTTTTTGTTACCTGATTTTTTTTGTCACATGATTACTATTTTACATATAACAGTTTCACTCAGTTTTCATTTCACTTTTGTTTTCATTTCACTTTTCATTTTATTCCTTCGCTCGAAACCTTAAACCCCTTATTTCGGCAGTACACCAACAGTTTAAAGTATTCGATTTCTACACATTTATATTTAACAATTAGACAACGAGCACGCGTTTTCTATGAACAGATAGTCAACGAGGCAGAGCCTCGTCGATTATCGCTCATAGAAAACAAGAGCGAGTTGTCTAATTGTTTTAGTATAAATTTGCAATTTTCTAAGTTCCTAAGAAATAATTTTTCAACAAAAATTTTCCGTGAAAAAAAGTAAATATTCTTTCGAAATCACGCGACTTTTACCCCAGAAGTTTATATCAGCTGATAGTAACTCCTGCGATAGCCAATGAAAATTGAGGATTTGTGTATATATATATGTATATATGTATATATATATGTATATATATATGTATATATATATGTATATATATATATATATATATATATATATATATATATATATATATATATATATATATATATATATATAATATATATATATATATATATATATATATATATATATATATATATTATATATATTATATATATTATATTATATATTATATATATTATATATATATATATATATATATATATATATATATTATATATATTATATATATTATATATATTATATATATATATATATATATATATATATATATATATATATATATATATATATATATATATATATATATATATATATATATATATATATATATATATATATATATATATATATATATATATATATATATATATATATATTATATATATATATATATATATATATACATACATATATATATATATATATATATATCAACTCGATCTGTATCGTCTCGGTTTGTAATTTATGTGTAATCGAACTTCGCCGGTCGGGATTATCATCCTCGCCGCATATAGTCAAATGCCCTCGTGCGGCGCAGAGGGGATTCAAGATTAGCAAAAAAAAGAAAACAGAAAGTTGTTTTTGTTTTTAGATCGCTGTAAAAATGTAACATGTGGTACTGGTGAGAAGTGTCAATCAGTAAGAAAGTCAACAAAATGTGTTTGTCGTGATAACATGGACTGTCATTCAAGATTGGAATCATTGTGTGGCTCAGACGGACGAACCTACAATAACGAATGCATTATGAATGCCACTGCATGTCGAACCCTACAGCAAATACGTAAAGTTCGAGATGGGCGTTGTATTCCAGGTGACTTTTGTACTTTTTGTTGGGCAATAATAATTAACGAAAAACAATGGCAAATCATGACCTATATATATGTATATATGGTCTTAAAATGTATATATTCCAATATATCATCCCTCGGGGTAATATTTCGTCGAATTCCCCTCGCTCCGGGTCTATAAATGATAAATATATATATATCACGTGTATAGACTCTGAGAACGAAAGTTCGGTGATGGGTTTTGCGGTTGTTCCGTATATTCAAGGGATTACGGAACCAATTGAAAGAATCTTAGGCATTTTCAACGTAAAAGTAGCTCAAAAACCTTTCTTGACGTTGGCTCATATTTTTGCAAAACCTAAGGATCGTGTTGCGAAGGAACAGAGGAAAGACGCTATTTATTTCATTCCGTGCAATGACTGTGATCAGGAGTACATCGCTCAAACTAAACGTGATCTGTTTCTTTTCAAAAAAGGAAAATTCTGCTGTCGGAACACGCGTGCGTAACCAACCTTTGGTGCGCCTATACATATTACCACTAATACGCGGTACCATCAGAGACGTTGTCTGGAGGCTTGGCATATCAATAGCGCCCACGCCCCATTGAATCGCGATGACAGTGGTCTATTACAAGAAGCTTATTTGCATCTTGTTAATAGATAACGTCATCATCGGTTCTACGAGTGCAACGATCACCTCTTGTGAAGACACTAGATTGGAGTGTCGAAACGTTGGGTCATGGACAGTAACTTTTAAAGTTACGTTCAAAAAACTTGGACCTCCTGGGCATATAATAGGAGGTTTTATGTATTAAATCGAATTAACACGACGAACGAGTTTTTTTATCTGACTTCTCAAGTGAATGGAATTGTTGACAGAGATTGAAATGGTCTCAGCTTGTTTTCAATTAACTTTGGCGTTTCATGGTGAATAACAGTTCTACTGCGCATGTGCGGTGTTTGTTTATTTGTGAGTCTCACACAAATAAGAATGGTTAATACTATTGTAATGAATGATGATGTGTTAATATGCACACTGCTGTAGTGAATGTGGGAGAGTTTGGAGTCCACAGACGATACATGGACAATCGTCAAGCTCGTATCTTCAGAAAAATGATTCTGAGTCCCGAACATGAATCGAACCTGTAACCTTCTGATTGCCGGTGAATCTCAGAATCATTTTTCTGAGGATACGAGCTTGACGATCGTCCATGTATCGTCTGTCTACTCCAAGCTCTCCCACATTCACTATAGCAATGTATATATTAACACATCCAAACCTTACCCATATATAGTGACTGCCGCATAGGCAGTACATATATCAATCGAACCAGTACCTCATTGTAACCTTCGCTCTCCATCTGAGTCTCGGTGGCTCAATGGTTAGAGCGTCTCACCGTCCAAGACTCAGAATCATTTTTCTGAGGATACGATCTTGACTATCGTCCATGATGATGATAATAATAATAAGTAATGTATTTTTTTGGTCTCATAGGAGATATCTGCAGCATTAACCCAACAAGCCATTGTCGAGCAGCATTCAGCGTTTTTTATTACGATGTAGACAAGAAAAAGTGTAAAAACACAATTGCTGGTGGTTGTCACCCGAGTGGATGGAATGGATTCTGGACTAAAGATGACTGCAAAAAGCACTGCATAAGAGGTTTGTATAGACACAAAATCGTAGTTTCGACTGCGCATAAATATGACACGTTCGGAGTCGGGCCTAAAACGTATTTCATACATGACATGGCTTATTGTGGGTAAATACGTACCTAAAATGAACAGGTTTTGTGATTGGCTATATGGAACAAAAGTGATAGGGTTAGGACATTGGTTCTTTGTGGTTGATTCTATTGTTTTATTGTTTGAATCAACCAATCACAAAACTTGATAGTATAGGTAGGTGATGACCCCTTATTGTACAAAATATAGCTTATTTACATAATTTACATAGTTTACTATGGGTGATTAACTCTTTCCTGTCTGGCCCAGTCCAAATGGTTCATAGAAGACTGATGAAGTCGTGAATCGAAAAAACACGGCACACGGTAACGTAAGATTAAAAATTGGAATTCGACAAGCGCCATGCACATGAGATCCACTCACACGCCAAGTTTGATTTGATTTCAAAACAAAAGGTCCGCTATGCGTACATGTATCTGCGCCAATTAGGCTTTTCTCGATTGTGCCAGTAAAACTGGCACATTATGCTACTATCAGTGCTCGTTTTTTGTCTAAATTATGCTCGAATTATGCTGGTTTACAAAAATTATGCTAGTTTTTATTAAATTATGCTATTCACAAAATACACTTAGAAAAGTCAAAATTTAACGTTTATTGTTAGCGAAAGCAACACAACTGCACACATTACAGGTCAGCGGTTACATCAAAAAGTTAACAGAACCACAACACGATAGCAATATATCTGCGCGTTGCGCAGATACAAAAAACTCTACGATTGGTGGCATTTTGAATTTTCAGGATGCTACGCGGGCGTGCGAGATGGGCTTTTCTAGAAAAATTAAGGTTTTTCAACCTAATTTATGAAAATTAATGCTAATTTAATTATTATAATTATAAAATAATTATATATTATAATATATTAATATATATAATATATTAATATAATTATAAAATTAATGCTAATTACATTTAAAAAAATTAAAATTTATATTAACATAATATGTGTCTTCTTCGGGAAATTAAAAAGCACTGGTATAACCGGTTTATTGTGCTTTCAGAAAATGTATAGCTTTCGCAAGAGGTTGTTCAATTTTGGATGTTTTTCAACCGGACAGGAATGAGTTAAGCCTTCTGTTAAGGTGCTGTTACACGATTCGATTTTTCTTGCAACTTGCAACAAATAATTGAATGTTGCAAGTTGCAAGAAAAATCGCATCGTGTAACAGCACCTTTATGTATGAAATAAGATTTAGGCTCGACTCAGAACGTGGCATATTTATGCACGGTCGAAACTACAATATTGTGTATTCATGAAGTATATCAGTCTTATTTTCTGGAGAAATAGCGATCATAAACGGAAGATTATCAGCGAGAAATTACAATGCTCGTGTACTCCTCAACAGAACCAATGCAATATGCAAGCTGTGCCAAACTTATCTTTTTCTAGTTTTAAATCTACATGCTGCTATGCTAATCGACTATGCTGTTTTCAGAATAAAATTTGCAATTAAACTGCAGTCAATTCCCTATTCGGCACGCGTTTCTGTAGATGTTGATAGAAAAATTCAGTAGACACATGTACGCACTGCGTACCTATTTTTCTCAGTGGTTGTTATCAAATGGCACAGAAGTGACGTCACTCCACAAAATGCAAAACAAATACGCGCAGGGTCCACTCCCGTAATCCGAGATCGTTGGTGCGCAACTACTTTAGGCATTCTGATTTCTTCTTCATTTATTGAGCTGTTTCATGTTTTCTAAATATACCTTATACTTCCGTAGTAACATAAATTGTTTTTTAAAGGACATTGGCAATAAAAAATAAGTACCTTTTCGATCAAAGTACCTTTTCGATCAAATAGCCACTATCAAAGTTGCTAACCTGAATCATTGTCCGCCATCTTGGATGTATTTTCGATATGCGTGTGACGTCACAACATGGGTAAAGCGAAATTCTTGTCCAGCGATCCTCGTGTCTATAAGTTTGAAACTCGATTTTTGTGAATGTCGTCCTTTTTCAATTGAACCACACCATTTTAAAAAGTATTCTGCAGAAACTCGGCGACCCACAGAGTAGTTTCATCAGGTTTACCCCAGGTGTGACGTCACCAACTTCCCAGTTAATTAGTCAAAGTATTACAACAAGATTGCGGATGACAGGATTGTCTTTGGTCAAAATTAGTGCTGTTGTTTTGTAGTTTTGTTTACTTGGAGGTAACTTCGTAAGCCTGTTTGTTAATCATAAAGTCAAAAATTTGAAATTCTGATTGATGTTGCCAATGCTCATAATTACTAGTTGTAAAACCATTGACAATATTCTGGATTCCGGCCGCGAACCATTTTTTTTGTTTCATCGAATATAGATATTTGTGCTATGGATCCAGATGTTGGTCCATGCACCAAAAGTCAAAGTAGGTGGTATTTTGACTCAACAACCCAAAAGTGCAAGCAGTTTAGATATGGTGGATGTTTTGGAAACCCAAATAATTTTAGAACGGAGAACGATTGCAAGAAGAGATGTCGATAAATAGTAAGTCCATAGACCGTATTCAAAATAGCCACCAATTTAATATTTTATATTCATTTAAATTAACATTTCTAACATTATTCTTGTGTTTATAATTGAAAATAATTTTTACACAATAATGAAGAATCGAAAGACTAATTTCAATATTAGTTATTAAATTGCGAGCATTTCTGAAGCCATCTTTCGATTTCCAAATTCGCTGCGTTAATAAATGTCTTTTCCGGTTCGTATCTTACCAAATCCTGCTTTCTGATTGTGGCTAACGAGCGGTCCGTATGAGCCCATACCGAGAGTTTGGTACTTATGTAAACCCTCGATTGCGACTCGGGTTCAAATTCACTCTCGTGTTTGCATCAGGCTATATAAACACGGGCGGCAATTTAGTAATTAAGTAAAAAGTAGTTTTGGGTACGCGATACGGCCGTTGGCGATTTGTGATTTGACGAACTTCATAAGCAGGTTTTTACGAAAGGTATACACGTTTGCGTAATATAATAGGACGTGTGTTATGTATTTAGACACGCTAATTCCAAATCTATGCTCAGAATTGAAATCGGTTAAATTTTGATCGAGATAACGTTCAAAATAGTACACGACAAAGCGGATGGATGATTGCCGAATAATTTCTAAGCTACATAAACCGTTTTTACGAAGGGTATACACGTTTGCGTAATATAATAAATCCAGACATTGATATAATAAATATTAATAGAAAACCTCTATGCAGCAGACACCTCCAAACAACAGACAGCAAACTTCAGTCCCGAAATGCCAGTTATATGGAGGTACCACTGTATACTGTACTACCCCAACCCCAAGAGTTTCATCCTAACACCCCCTGCGGGATTTTCCCCATCCATGGTACCCATACCTCGCACGCCGTGCATGAATTTGTTGGCCGTTTCGTCGCAGAAATTTATTTTTTATTTTTTTAGTTATCTCTGCCAATATTTAACCGATTTCAATTCTGAAAACAGATTTGGAATTACCTAAATACATAACATACAGTACGTGTACATATCCTTCGTAAAAATCTGTTATGTACTTAGAAATTAATCGGCAATGAGGAGGCCGCTTCGTCGTATATTATTTTGAACGTTATCTCGGCCAATATTTAACCGTTTTCAATTCTGAAAACAGATTAAACGCAAACGTGTTTACCCTTCGTATAAACCTGCTTATGTACTTAAACATTAATCGGCGATGTTTGTGCTAATTTTCTCCCCAACGAATATTGGCCGATTAAAACGGATCACGCAAAAGGCGTACTCGGAACTTACCGGTTGGTCTTAGCCAATCATGTGTGAGATTTGGTCCTACCATGTGCGGCTTATATATACAAATATATATACAAACTTTTCGTGAGAAATGTATCCCTGCCGCGGCGAGATTATCACCCTCGCTTGCGAGGAGATGATACTAGTACTGGCAGCAACGACATGGCTTTGAAAGCTTGTTTGGTATTGGACGACTGCAACTTTAAGATTGCTTATGAGATATGCAAGATCATGTTCAACGCGCAGACTTACTCAAACTAAATCTTTCTCAACATTTTCTTTTAGATTACAAACTCCACCCTGTATACCGTTCCTGTTGGTTTGTTTGCTACGTACCTTCATTACTATTGCTGTCAGGAAGCGTGGTGATATTGTTATTGATGACAATTTAGGCTATCGAATAAATTTGAAATAAAAATACAACAAAAAATATTGTGTTTTGTGCCTGTATTGCGTCGGTCAATTATTATACAATTATTGGATGAGGCTGAGCATGATATCAAGAATTATATGTTATCTGCCGAAGCCGAAGGCTGATGCGGATAACATTGACCGAGGTCTGGATAATTCTTGATATCATGGGTAAGCCGGATCCAATAATTGTTTTATTATACATTGTTCAAAATAGTCTTACTAGTAATCTACTACAAGCCATTTTTATTTTGTAATTTTCGCGCGCTTTTCCTAGTGACGTCATCAGCGTCCAATAATTTTTTTTTGGACACCTCCGTCCAATAATAAATAATTCACAGTATTAGACGGAAATGACGTCGCGCCTGCCGGACATTGAGAATTCACTGAAGTATGTTGATCAATAAGACACGAGAATGAAGTTTGAATGTATAATAATATTACTTAGTGGATTCCTCTGAGCCTAATATTCCAAATTAAAACCCAGCTGTGTTGTGACCCTATTGTTGTAGGTGTTCATTATTTTTTATAGTGGACTAGAAGCTATCCAATAATGGACGCTGTCCATTATTTTTCAATATAACGCAATGTATATTTAATTTATGCATCATCCATAACATTAACACATAAAATCCTTTTTAATTCAATTCCAATGTATGTCTTTTACTTACAATCCACTCAAAATACCATCAGATATCACTTCCCACATCTCTACTACTAAACATCTCGACTGAGTTATAAATAATACTTCATCGCCTTCACTGGATTCCGCCATTTGTTTACAAACTCGCACTCAACAACTTCACATGAATACTTCTACTCAGTCAATGTCCATTATTTGTTACGCATTGCTAAGCACTAGATGTGCAAACGCATCAATTCATTTCAAAACTAATTTATGGAAGCTGGGTTTTAAGCAGTCTAAAAGCCTCAACCCCAATCCATTATTTGAGAGAATGGACTGCACCTCTCCCTGTGGGCTTGGTGCACTCCATTCTCTCAAATAATGGATTGGGTTTCGGCTTTTATCCTTTACTTATTGCATTCCTCTGAGCCCAATATTACAAAATGTTTAAGTCAAGAATTCAATATTGGGCGAGCCCAATATTGCAAATCGAGACTTAAATATTTTGTATTATTACGCTCACATATAATCGTCCAATCAATTGTCGCTATTGGCATCACGTGACAGTCCAATATTTTACAATGTAGGACAGCAACATATTGGACAGCAACCTTTTGACTGTTTACGCGCGATGAAACATCTTTGTGTTAAGATATTTTGTTCAATATAATATACCAATTGGATTCGTCACAACCAATCATATCGTCAATATCAGTCACATGGATAGACCTTTAAAACCGGTAATACATCATCAACCTTAAAACCCTGGCTGTGGCATTTGATTTCAGTCACAGGGGAGAGTCGAACTCATTATCTTTAATCTCATTAGTATTCTTTATGTAAAAGTTCACCTTAATAGTATTCTTTATATAAAGAATAATAAGGTGAGCTTTTATATGTTAGAACATGGTCACCCCACTCAGCCAATCACCGCACAGTATTTCAATGCTCTATATTCCACAAACGGTCTGAATAGCGCTCCGTCGAGATGACGTCGGTACCGATGTTTGTCCGCTTTTACCCATAATTATTGCGGCCATAACAAAAGAAATAGCTCATTTGCAATCATTTGTGAGTCAAATTTGGTTTGTTTGTCCGGTTTTTGAGCTATTAATAGAAGCCAGACTCTACGCTATTGCTGTAAGATATACTCATTAGCATGCTCTATATAGAGCACACGAACAAAGAAAGTCTTCGTGGGTGTGACTATATTCAAAGTCGGTTAGACAATGGTCACTCGTGCCCTATGGGATATAGAGTCCCTCGAATTAGATGGACCACTCGGGCCTTCGTGCAGTGTTTCCACTTTGGAAGGAAATTTCCTTCTACAGATGCGTCACTAGTGGGGGAGGGGTAAGATATTATTAGCCTTCTTTACAAAAGTTCTTTGTGTCCCTCATTCCTCGAAACCTCTCCTCCCTAGTGACGAATCTGAGGAAAGAAATTTCCTTCCAAAGTGGAAACACTGCGGCTTCGTGGCCTTCTATCTGATTCTCGGGACTCTATATCATAGAGCAATCGTGACCATTGTCTAACCTATACATAGTATACTAAGGCCTAGGTTAAACGTCGAACTTCACATGTGCCGAACTCGATGCAAATGAGAGTAGTCTTTTGTTTAAGCTCATTTGCATTGAGTTCAGCACATGCGAAGTTCGACATTTAACCCGGGCCTAAGATAAACATCTTCCTGCATATTCCCTGTGTTTAAATAAATGCAACGCCCTGCAATAACAAGACACGTTATTATAGAGAAACAAAATAACTGCATACCACTACGAGTCTTGTTACACACGTTCATATCCAAGTCTTGAATTTCATGAATCTCAACAACAGAACTGCTTTGTTCCTCAGAAGCTTTCTTAATTAATCTTGTTGCCTGCCACTCTGAAAACATCTTCATTGCATACCATTTATTAACGGGTTGACTTTGGCACGGCATTTTCTAACAGTTTCTTCTCTTCTTCAGCACTTTTGGGCTTCCTAAATGTTCACTTCGACGCCATGGCATACGCCTATGTTCTTCTCACGAACTATATGCATTCTTTGAATAAATCTTAACCCAAACAACATGCTAATTTTTGTTATAAATGACAATACAAATATGTAATTGGAAATACTCCATATTAACATAAATGAGAAAACAAATCCCTAGAGAATTTCGTTTTTGAAGCCGTTTAATAAACTCGCAGCACGTGTTTTATCAGATCTTTAGAGAATGGTTGCAACCTTAGTGGTTGCAATTGCAATCCAATCCACGTCGAATATTTCACTGCTCTATATTCCATAGTGTTTTAATTCATCATGATTAGACAGATTAGTGAACTATATATAGTGTATATAAAAAAAACGCAACCGGCATACTAATTATAGTATTCTTTTTAAAACAACCTATTGTGGTAGTTTAAAATCCCTAGGCACCTCTGAGCCCCGATGAGTAAATTTTAACGACAATTTTTAATGCAAATAAGCTTGCACAAAACGTTGACACGTGTCAACATTTTGTGCAAGATTATTTGCATTAAAAATCGTCGGTAAAAATTGTCCTGTGTAACATCACCTTTACACATTTCGGGCAAGGTGTAGGAACCGGGGGGGGGGGCTGAAGCCCGCCCAAAATTTGAAATGGGGGGCTGAGCCCCCCACAAAATCAGGACAAGCGTTGCTAAATTTAATGGTTTTTTTCTCAATTGTATTAGTACGACTATATAGAGGCTAGGAGAGAAGCTACTTAAAAGTTAAGGCAATCTACCTACGGGCTTCATCTACACGAGATTTTACAAACGGGTATAACCTGAAGTGTTAGGCGTTACCCAACCCCTAAACCCTTGCCACGTGAGTGTTAGATTGATTCCCAGACCCTTCTGTCGGTACTAGGCGCAAAAATGGCGTCACCTGGTAAGAGGCAGCAGGCAACTCTTGGATTCATTTGAACTATGATCGCTGCAGAATTAGATGAAAAAGTTTGCTCAAATTGCTGCAAATTGTCTTTCCGAGCTTCTAGATTTCAATTTCAAAATTATATTATAGATATAAAATATACACACTGTAGAATCCACTGAAGATCTTTAAATCTGAGAAAACACTGTCTTAGTTATGAACTATTATTAATTCTATTAAAACAAGATGGACCAATGACATTTATTTTGAAATACGTTAATCATTCTATCGCCCATGGTTACGATCTATGACTTGAGATTTTAAAACATAATATATTAGTTATTGATGCGTTTGATTATTGTAAATTAACCTTTTAAGTAGTTTTCTAGTACATAGTGCTATTTGTAAAAATCTTGTAATTATGTTTTAAAAAACCATTATTATTATTATTAAACCTATAAGTCTATAATGTGCTACCCGTGCTAACTAATTATATTTTAATCAAAATTAGTAATAAAACGTGTTGTGCTGCCTAAAAAGGTTGGTGTACTGCCGTAAGAGCGCGTAAGTGTTAATATATACATTGCTTTGGTGAATGTGGGAGAGCTTGGAGTAGACAGACGATACATGGACGATCGTCAAGCTCGTTGCTTATATATGCAAATGTTGATGAAGAATGTCTCCTGAGCTTTAGCCGGAGATTAAAAATAATCTAGAATTTCACATATTTCATAAAACATTTCTTCCCTCTTGGTTTCTGGAGATTCCATATCATCTTTGCTCATGCATACTTGGCATGATCCAAGGATACGAGCTTGACGATACGAGCTTGACGATCGAGTCCCGGACAGGAATCGAACCTGTAACCTTGTGATTGCCGGTGAGACGCTCTAACCATTGAGCTGCCGAGACTCAGATGGAAGGTTACAATGACGTACTGGTTCAATGGTTAGAGCGTCTCACCGGCAATCAGAAGGTTACAGGTTCGATTCCTGTCCGGGACTCAGAATCATTTTTCTGAGGATACGACCTTGACGATCGTTCATGTATCGCCAATAGCGTGTAAGTTGTCTAACGTTTCGAGCGAAGGCCCTTCGTCAGTTTCACTCTCTGACGAAGGGCCTTCACTTGAAACGTTAGACAACTTAAGCCCGTATTCACTTCGACCCGTTTTCATTGGTCGACAACCGAACAAAAATGATGTCATTGTGGAAATATTTCGCTAGCGGCGAGCGAAATGGTGAAGTGGAAAACGGGCTTAACGTGCGATTTCGGCAGAACACCATCCTTTTTAGATATTTGATTTCTATTTTAATCAACCTCGTACCCATGACAATCGCCAGCGAATATGGGATAGGTACTTATAGTACGTACTATAAGTCCATATGGGATAGGGGAGATCGGCCGGTTATAAAACACCGAGAATTTCGGAACGTTTGGATATGATAATTCATGTGGTCTTTGTTTCGTTTACTTTGTCGACGTGAACAATGAATGAGAAATATCCGAATTGCTCATATAAATGATTCGTCATAAAAGCAATAATTACTCGGGCTACTGTTTTTTCTTGCGTCTTGTTAACTTAGATTATGAGCACGAAATTTCTATGAGGTGATATTATCATCACTTATCTCTAAATAAAGAATGGATTGAGCAACTGTTGTTCAGATGCTGCGAAAAAATGAAGCCGAGAATATTTCGCGACGGCCATTTAAGATGCTTAAATGAATCAGTTGTCGAAGGTTTACCGTAATATAGAAACAATGTATAGAACACAAACTACGGCTCTATTAAAAGGACTAGCGCGTGGCGGCCATATTGGAGTGACCACAGAGTCCCATAGTTACTGTTATAGTTTGTGTTCCATATTATGGAAAAACCTTGGATAACTGATTCATTTTAGCATCTTAAAAGATCAGAGATAGATAATCTCTGTCGACTATAGTAAAACTATATAACGTGGTCCCAACAAGATGGCGGCCACGAGCTACTGTACTTCCAATCTCGTTCCCAGAGCCTCCGCCGCGCCACGCAAACGGAGACTCTGGGATAATCCATCGCCAGAGGGCCGGAAAACAGGGCGTCGATTGAAAAGAGCATGCGCAGTAATAGACCGAGCGTAGTTTCTGGGACGTGAGAACTATCTGTGCTAATATCGAGTTCTTCGGTAAGAATCTTCCCTAGACACGTTATAATAACTCTCGAGGATCTCTTCAGATGGAAAAAATTGTTGTCTGGTGTTTAAATTAGCGACCAATTGGGATTTGGGACAGAAAAGAATACGATTTTAGAATTCATGTAACTCGCGAAGAAATCAAAAAGGTCGATAAACACTGCATTGTATATTTATTAATAGGTGTTGGCTGATTGTTAAAACTTCAAACAATAAAAGACTTGACAGCACAAAAATTAACGGTAACATCTTTTTATAAACGACCATGACACACCTGACGCTATATACAAGTTTACGCGGCGTTCGTGAGGCGTGGGAAAATCTTTGATCAATCTTTGTTTTGATTCTCGATGGCTTGTGTTCTCGTTTCTGTTCTGCAATATAAACACTACGTCCGATGATTTAGTTGGAGAAATCAAGATACTTTTTGGTCGCATTTCCTGAGCCAAGAATAACTGAGGCATTTTTTTGCACCCTGGATAACTCTCTGGATCTAACATAATGCGATTTGAGAGTCTTCTTTAACGTTAGACCAGGCGCTCTTTCTTGCATTTCGCGTAGAATGCCAATCCGTTTAAACGTGGACAAGTTTTTTGAGCTTTTCTGGAAAAGTCTTTTAGTCGTGTCGTGACACGACTAAAAGTTTGTCCGAAGATAACTTTTTTGGTGTAAACTCTGCCATAAGAACGAAGTACAATACCGTTTGAACGAAACACTCGCGTAAATATTAAGAGTTAATCTAATTAAAGGCAATCCTTAGTTAACCAATCAAAATTCTTCCGGTGATCCGTTTGCGTGGCGCGGCGGAGGCTCTGGGAACGAGATTGCTGTACTTCCGGCTTCATTTTTTCATCAATAGTTGCTCGATCCAGTCTTTATTTTGAGATCAGTGATTTTCACGGTGGAGGCTATTTCAGATGGTCGTTGCTAGATGGTACCCTCGCAGTTGAGGATCGTGACGTAAACATATATCTAAACTAAACCCAAATCCCCAATCTAACCCTAATCCTAATCCTAACCCTAATCCTAACCCTAACCATAACCCCACTCCAACCTTAATCGCAGTCTTCAACTAACTGCGAACTCAAACTTAACTGCGAGGGTACCATCTAGCGACGACCATTTCAGATACGGTAGAGCACCTAGTCACCAGGACTTAAACTTTGGTGATAGTTTATATAACATATATACTTCGTTCTTTAAAAACCCCGCTTTAAATTTCTGTTTCGATTCAGTAATAACCCTGCTTTTAACAATCCTGATTTTCTGAATCAAAACAGAAATTTAAAGCGGGGTTTTTAAAGAACGAAGCATACATGTTATACAAACAATCACCAAAGTCCTGGTGACTAGGTGCTCTACCGTATCTGATGCCCTACCGATTTTCACCGACCTTCAATCGTGGAGGCAAAACGCCCTGGGTACGAGGTTGTATTTAAATACCAATGTTGAACTATAAATACGTTGCAGCAAAGCGTTGGTTGAGATAATCGAGGGCAGTTACTGGAGGGTAATTTCCAGATCCATCCAGGCATTCGATAAGAGCATCGTTCATCGGGTGAACAAAAAACGCAGCAGATTGTCGAGCTACGGAACGTAAGGAATCATCAGCAGGCACACCAACACGATGTCGCTAAAAGCAAGCATCAAAACTGCTTTAAACTGTGTTCAAATTCGAAGTTAAATAATAATAATAATAATAATAATAATAATAATTAAAATTAAAAAAAAAAAAAAAATAATAATAATAATAATAATAATAATAATAATACGATATCCAACAAATACATCAGCTCTTCGACCGCAATCATAATTAAAGCTATATACATGAATAAATAAATACATATGATAATAAATACAATAAATTACAAATTGATTCTGATTATACTAAAATTAGTTCCAAACTACAACTAAATTGCGGATATCATTACACAGACTCGTTCAGAAGCCTACTCGCCGCCAAAGATTTCATTTCAGTTTTGAGATGACTCTGAGATGACTTTTGAGAGAAAAAGACTAGTTTCAGGAATATTACGAATTGTACTAGGTAGGCTATTAACGCGTATTGCACAAGAGTGCTGGAAAGTTCCGGTCTGGAAAAGTATTTTCAGTTGCACCTCTCCAGAAGACCTCAGCAACCTGGATGGTATATATCGCTGCAGAGGCAAATACGCTGGCCAAACTGCACTATAAAGAGCCTTATGAGCAAGCTTCGAAAGGTTGTAGTCTCTGCGTTCTGGGATTGGTAGCCATCCCAGTGATATAATATCCTTCTCACAGGCATACCGTTTGAGCACAAATCCGGCAACGCCTTGGTGAGGTGAGAGTAAAGAGAGGGATTTTTCAAGGAGATAGTTTATCACCACTTTTATTTATACTATGCATGGTACCTTTGTCGTTGGTGTTGAGGAAAGTGAAGGCAGGATACGAGTTCAAGGGAAAGAAAGTGAACCATCTATTGTTTATGGATGATCTGAAATTGTATGGAAAGAGCGAAGAACAGGTAAGCACACTGATCAACACGGTGCAATTATTTAGCAAGGATATTGGGATGGAATTTGGATTGAAAAAAGGGGAGTGCTGATGATGAACAGAGGAAAAGCAGTAAATACGTACCTAAAATGAATAGGTTTTGCGATTGGCTATACGGAACAAAAGTGGTTAGGTTAGGACATTGGTTTCTTTGTGGTTGATTCTATTGTTTTATTGTTTTAATCAACCAATCACAAAACTTGATAGTATAGATGACTCAGGAAAAGTGCAGAAAAGTGAAGGAATAGAACTGCCAAGTGGAGAAGTGATGAAGGAAATTGAGGATGATGGATACAAGTACCTTGGAATCCTGGAAATGGAAGACATCCTGACGGAGGAAATGAGAAGTAAATTCAAGGAGTACTTGGGGAGATTGAGATTAGTGTTGGGCTAATAAGACTTTTCCATTTTGTCTAATAAGACTTTTCCATTTTGTCTAATAAGACTTTTCCATTTTGTCTAACAAGACTTCTCCATTTTGTCCAATAAGACTTTTCCATTTTGTCTAATAAGACTTTTCCATTTTGTCTAATAAAACTTTTCCATTTTGTCTAATAAGACTTTTCCATTTTGTCTAGTAAGACTTTTCCATTTTGTCTAATAAAACTTTTCCATTTTGTCTAATAAGACTTTTCCATTTTGTCCAATAAGACTTTTCCATTTTGTCCAATAAGACTTTTCCATTTTGTCTAATAAGACTTTTCCATTTTGTCTAATAAGACTTTTCCATTTTGTCTAATAAGACTTTTCCATTTTGTCTAATAAGACTTTTCCATTTTGTCTAGTAAGACTTTTCCATTTTGTCTAATAAGACTTTTCCATTTTGTCTAATAAGACTTTTCCATTTTGTCTAATAAGACTTTTCCATTTTGTCTAGTAAGACTTTTCCATTTTGTCTAGTAAGACTTTTCCACTTTGTCTAATAAGACTTTTCAATTTTGTCTATTAAGACTTTTCCATTTTGTCTATTAAGACTTTTCCATTTTGTCTAGTAAGACTTTTCCATTTTGTCTGATAAGACTTTTCCATTTTGTCTAATAAGACTTTTCCATTTTGTCTAATAAGACTTTTCCATTTTGTCTAATAAGACTTTTCCATTTTGTCTAATAAGACTTTTCCATTTTGTCTAGTAAGACATTTCCATTTTGTCTAGTAAGACTTTTCCATTTTGTCTAATAAGACATTTCCATTTCGTCTAATAAGACATTTCCATTTTGTCTAACTAGACTTTTCCATTTTGTCTAACTAGACTTTTCCATTTTGTCTAATAAGACTTTTCCATTTTGTCTAATAAGACTTTTCCATTTTGTCTAATAAGACTTTTCCATTTTGTCTAATAAGACTTTTCCATTTTGTCTAATAAGACTTTTCCATTTTGTCTAATAAGACTTTTCCCTTTTGTCTAATAAGACTTTTCCATTTTGTCTAACAAAACTTTTCCATTTTGTCTAATAAGACTTTTCCATTTTGTCTAATAAGACTTTTCCATTTTGTCTAATAAGACTTTTCCATTTTGTCTAATAAGACTTTTCCATTTTGTCTAATAAGACTTTTCCATTTTGTCTAATAAGACTTTTCCCTTTTGTCTAATAAGACTTTTCCATTTTGTCTAATAAGACTTTTTCATTTTGTCTCCATTTTTTCTAATTAGACTTTTCCATTTTGTCTAATAAGACTTTTCCATTTTGTCTAATAAGACTTTTCCATTTTGTCTAATAAGACTTTTCCATTTTGTCTAATAAGACTTTTCCCTTTTGTCTAATAAGACTTTTCCATTTTGTCTAATAAGACTTTTCCATTTTGTCTAATGAGACTTTTTCATTTTGTCTCCATTTTTTCTAATTAGACTTTTCCATTTTGTCTA
The DNA here is from genome assembly GCA_035772405.1 of Chrysogorgia sp. JL179-B06. Taxonomy (NCBI): domain Eukaryota; kingdom Metazoa; phylum Cnidaria; class Anthozoa; order Scleralcyonacea; family Chrysogorgiidae; genus Chrysogorgia; species Chrysogorgia sp. JL179-B06. The sequence goes on along the minus strand of JAYKKM010000182.1, from coordinate 1,600,017 downwards.
ATAAGACTTTTCCATTTTGTCTAATAAGACTTTTCCCTTTTGTCTAATAAGACTTTTACATTTTGTCTAATAAGACTTTTTCATTTTGTCTCCATTTTTTCTAATTAGACTTTTCCATTTTGTCTAATAAGACTTTTCCATTTTGTCTAATAAAACTTTTTCATTTTGTCTAATAAGACTTTTCCATTTTGTCTAATAAGACTTTTCCATTTTGTCTAATAATACTTTTCCATTTTGTCTAATAATACTTTTCCATTTTGTCTAATAAGACTTTTCCATTTTGTCTAATAAGACTTTTCCATTTTGTCTGATAAGACTTTTCCATTGTGTCTAATAAGACTTTTCCATTTTGTCTAATAAGACTTTTCCCTTTTGTATAATAAGACTTTTCCATTTTGTCTAATAAGACTTTTCCATTTTGTCTAGTAAGACTTTTCCATTTTGTCTAATTAGACTTTTCCATTTCGTCTAATAAGACATTTCCATTTTGTCTAACTAGACTTTTCCATTTTGTCTAACTAGACTTTTCCATTTTGTCTAATAAGACTTTTCCATTTTGTCTAATAAGACTTTTCCATTTTGTCTAATAAGACTTTTCCATTTTGTCTAATAAGACTTTTCCATTTTGTCTAATAAGACTTTTCCCTTTTGTCTAATAAGACTTTTTCCTTTTGTCTAATAAGACTTTTGCATTTTGTCTAATAAGACTTTTCCATTTTGTCTAATAAGACTTTTCCATTTTGTCTAATAAGACTTTTGCATTTTGTCTAATAAGACTTTTCCATTTTGTCTAATAAGACTTTTCCATTTTGTCTAATAAGACTTTTCCATTTTGTCTAATAAGACTTTGTGTCTAATAAGACTTTTCCATTTTGTCTAATAAGACTTTTCCATTTTGTCTAATAAGACTTTTCCATTTTGTCTAATAAGACTTTGTGTTTAATAAGACTTTTCCATTTTGTCTAATAAGACTTTGTGTCTAATAAGACTTTTCCATTTTGTCTAATAAGACTTTGTGTCTAATAAGACTTTTCCTTTGTCTAATAAGACTTTTTGTCTAATAAGACTTTGTGTCTAATAAGACTTTTCCATTTTGTCTAATAAGACTTTTCCATTTTGTCTAATAAGACTTTTCCATTTTGTCTAATAAGACTTTTCCATTTTGTCTAATAAGACTTTTCCATTTTGTCTAATAAGACTTTTCCCTTTTGTCTAATAAGACTTTTCCATTTTGTCTAATAAGACTTTTCCATTTTGTCTAATAAGACTTTTCCATTTTGTCTAATAAGACTTTTCCATTTTGTTTACCAAAACTTTTCATTTTGTCTAACAAGACTTTTCCATTTTGTCTAATAAGACTTTGTGTCTAATAAGACTTTTCCACTTTGTCTAATAATACTTTTCCATTTTGTCTAATAAGACTTTTCCATTTTGTTTACCAAAACTTTTCATTTTGTCTAACAAGACTTTTCCATTTTGTCTAATAAGACTTTTCCGTATTATCTAATAAGACTTTAATTTCCCTTTTATCTAATAAGACTTTTCCCTATTTTATAATACGACTTTCCCTTTTTTCTAATAAGACTTTTCCATTTTATCTAATAAGACTTTTCAGACAAAAGGTCTAATAAGCCCTCGGGTGTAACCATGTACAAACCGTTCAATTCATACATCAATTATAATCATCCGCACGGAAAATCAGCTTACTAATCAGCCTTAAAGTCTCAATTTAAAGTCCTTATTGTTGGTTGTATAACAATTGTAAGGAAATTGTATTAATTGTACTTGAGATTCTGTGCAGTTTATCTTCACTTCGTTGTACAATTTGAATAAAATATATGAAAACCGTTAGATTCTCTTTGGTTGTTTTACCCCAAAAAGATAACATAATAATTGTTTATTAGCCGTGCATACACCACATTAGGAAGAGGCAAAGCTAAAGCATGCTCCGTCTGTTGGATGAAATTTGGTTCTACTGTAGCCCTTACGTAATGTATTTACAGCTATCGTTCATGTTCAACGTCGATTTCAACCCGTTTTTCGTGTGCAATGATGCAAATTGGGGAGCGAAAATTATCTGGAATTATTCTGGATAAAGGTTTTACAACTTTGATTTGTTTATTTTCTATTTATTTATTTAAGTACTTACAGTTGAGATTAATTCATTATTTGTCCAACGTTGCAGCAGGTCCCCAATATTGACCAGGATTGTACCATCAATCGGACGTGCATGGACAAATTCGCCATTTCGGTTGCAGACCTTGAAAATATATATATATATAAGTCAGTACAACTTCAAAATACGATATCGGATGCCAAAAAATTACTGAACTTGTTCTTTTCAGTGAACAGGTACTGCGTAGCGGAACCCAAAATGTGTTTTCTGTTTGTGTTAATCTATATTGAGGCCTTTCGGTTGGAATTGAACCCGCGGTCAACCCTGCGATGTTAGTGCAGTGGGGTCCACTGAGCTACGGAGGCCGTTGCCAAGAGCCTAGTCACGAGTTCTGTATATCTCATAATGTGTCGGGACAAGATTTTGGGTATATTACAAGTAATATTTTGCATTTCACTCGATTAAACTAAATGTTCTAAGGATTTATGGTGAAGAAAAATTTCGAGTGTAGGAATATATACATTTTACGACCACACCAGGACCAGTTGCGAAAAATGCAACATCAAGGCCTTCCGGCTGGAATTGAACCCTCGACCTTGTGAAGCTAATGCAGTGGTAATGACAGGAGAAGAATTGGGTATATTACAAGTTCACCATAAATCCTTAGAACATACAATTCAATCGAGTGAAATGCCAAATATTATTTATAATGATGGAAATAGCTGGAAATCCAGTAGTGGGTTACATTCTGTGGAAATTAATCGGAGTGGAGCAACAAAAGCAATGGAAATTCCGCGCAGCGGGGAACAATCACATCACTATAAATCATACTTGAAAAAGTGTTTTTTTTGTAAACCAGACTGAATTTATTCGTTCCAGTCCCCTCTCAGAATCATCATTTTGATGTATGGTTTCTAAAATATTGCGAATTATTTTTCAAAATGGCGACTATATTATTATAACTAAAAAATCGTCGAAAAGGCTCAAAAACTTAGCATAAAGACATTGTATATATCATATTTCTCTCAAGATAGAACTAAGTTGTTTATCGTATAATTATTTCTATTTTTACGTCCGTTTTGATCGTTAGTGTGTTTTTGAAAGCTGTCAAGCGTGAAGAAAACATCGAGCATTGGATTTACAAATTATATCTAACACAGTTCAAACTGTCTGCATGTTTAAAACTTCTCAATTGGATATTCAGTTCAGGCCTGAAATTATACTAAAACAATTAGTCACTTCAGTCTCGGTGATTGTCGTTATATTTCACCGATAATCACATCGACTTCAGTAACTAATTGTTAAATATAAATGTGCACTTAAACCAAATATAATATGTATTTTTGAAACACTAGCTAGGAGTTCATTATACAGTAGTCATAACTTACATGCATACAGGAAGATTAGTCAGGCATATACTGTAATTTTCACGATATGTATTAACTATATATTAACTGATATTATATATTAACTGATCTATTTAACACCACAGGAAATTATATTTTCCCAAAGCAACAAGTTCAATCACAGTTTGAAATACCGAATATAACTCCTGAGCAAGTGAAGAATTGTGTGGATCAAATTCCTGTAGATAAAGCCACTGGTCCTGATGGAGTGGGTATACGGCTTCTTAAGTTAGCTGCTCCTGTAATATCAGTATCACTCAGCAGAATAATAAATCACTGCATAATAACGGGCAAATTTCCAACAAAGTGGAAGGTAGCGAGCATCACACCTATATACAAAGGTAAAGGCTGTAAAAATGAAGCTTCAAATTTCAGGCCCATATCAGTATTACCTGTTTTGTCTAAGGTGTTTGAAAGGCACATTGCTACATCACTGCGTGCTCACCTGAATGAGAACGCCTTGCTGTATGGATTACAATCTGGTTTCCGGAAGACATTCTCCACTGAAACTGCTTTAATTAGACTTTTAGATCAGTTGCTTTTTAATCTTGATGAAAACCGTGTTAGCGGTCTAGTCTTCGTTGATTATAAAAAAGCATTCGATCTAATAGACCATGACATCTTGATAAAGAAGCTTTATTCTTATGGAGTTCACGGCCAGCTTTTGGAGTTGTTCAAAAGTTATCTTTCTGATCGATCTCAGTATGTCAATGTGGACGGTGTTAAGTCATCTTCCAGGCCTGTAGAATGTGGTGTGCCGCAGGGATCAATTCTTGGTCCCCTTTTATTTATAATATTCATCAACGATCTTCCAAGCCAGATCGAACATTCTGTTGCCGACATTTATGCTGATGATACGACGCTTAGTTATGCACATGATTACTCTTCTGCCCCTCAATCAATTATGGCGGAATTACAGAAGGACATTACACATCTCGCAGACTGGTCAAGAACCAATCATATGGTTCTGAATGAAGAAAAAACAAAATCTATGTTGGTTGCCAGTAAACGCCTGAAGAAGAAATTGGATACATTTGATATTGGTCTTATGTTGAATGGGAAAAAACTCGAACAGGTCACCTCGTTTAAACTGCTTGGAGTCACGTTCGATGATGAACTGAGCTTTGATGAACATGTCGACAATCTATGTATGAAATTAACACAACGAATCGCGGTACTCTGTAAAATAAAGCGCTGTCTTCCACATAGAGAACGCATTCTTTATTATAATGCTATGATTAAACCAATAATACTCTATGGATCAGTTGTTTGGACAACTACCTCAAAGGAAAATTTAAACAGAGTTTTAAAGTTACAAAAGAGAGCTGCTCGGGTGATCTTAGATCTGGATATGTCAGCACGAACAGTTAATATGTTCAAGCAACTAAACTGGATCCCATATTACGATGATGTGAAGATCCTTAAAGCAACAACAGCCTTTAAACGCATTAACAGTGAATCTCCGGAATATTTGGAGAATATGTTGAAGTTGAATTCCAGTGTAAACAGTAGAGCTACTAGATATTGTAATTTAAATTTCCTATGCCCCAAATACAAGCGAGAAACTGAAGGCGGTCGTACATTTACTGTTACGTCCATAAAACAATGGAACCAGTTGCCTAAGTCAGTACGTGATAAGGGGACGGTGGCATCATTTAAACATAGCATGAAACTACTTTTTAAGGAGAGCTACGAAAACATTGATCACTTTGTCGTATGATCTTGTATATAATAGAGTAATATAGCACAATAATCTTTCTACCAGATTTTAGTAATATCTATAGTACATGTAATTAGTTTTTAGTTTAATGTCTGTACTAGTATAGGTTGAGAGCCACAAATTTATCAGTGCAAACTGGCATGTGTAACTCTCGTTAAATAAAGTCTTCATTCATTCATTCATTCATATGTAGCGATATTAAGCACCTACCTGCAGACCCCCAACACTGTCTTGAAAAAGCAACGTAATAGTTCCATAGTCACTGTGCTCTCCACAACGTATTTGACCTTCCTTTAACTGATGATCGATTGTTGCAGGGTAATAAAGAAGACGCATAGCTGTTTTATTCTCCCAAGAGCCCATTTTATCATGCATTCGTCTGATAAATGTTTGATCCTAAATAAACGAAAATAAACCACTTCACTAGAAATACGAATCCGCAATAATTCCCTCGCTCGCCTTTTCTATCACTACCCACCCCCACCCCACCCCTAGAGTTTCTTTTCCCCCATCCATGGTCCCCAGGGCCCAGACCGCGTATTTATATTTGTAGTCAGTCGATATTAACAAATCCCAAAAGACCGGTTCGTCGTACGTAGATTTTGAACGTTATCTCTGCCAATATTTACTCGATTTCAATTCTGAATACAGATTTGGAATTGCCGAGTCTAAATACGTAACATACGTATCTATTATATTACGAAAACGTGCATACCCTTCGTAAAAATGGTTTATGTACTTAGAAATCAGTCGGCAATCAGCCAGCCGGCGCGGCCGCTTCGTCGTATACTTTCAACGTTATCTCGATCAATATTTGACCGTTTTCAATTCTGAAAACAGAATTGGAATTAGGGAGTCTAAATACACACGTACAGTACCTATTATATTACGCAAACGTGTATACCCTTCGTAAAATCCTCTTTATGTAGTTCGTCAGATCAGAAATTGCCGTTAGTAGCGTTTCTGCCCAAATATTGTCCGATTCAAACGGATCACCCAAAACAACTTTTTACTTCCTTATAAGGAGTTGGTCCTACCACGTGAGAAATGGATCCCTGCCGCGGCAAGATTATCACCCTCGCTTGCGAGGGGACAACTTATTTATCAAAATAAGCCCTCGTACGTTATAAGAATCAGTACTTATCATGTACATGATAAAAAAGCCGTTCATAATTACATAGTGAGCGAAAAACCAGTCATAATTTAACATTACTCGAAACATGACTTTCGCACGAGTTTTCCTCAAAAAGACGCTCGTGCCAATTCCACTTCCGCATCACACGTCGATCAGATATGAGCGCGTTGCACTGCCCTATATAAGCGCACTGAGTTTTAAAGGCACTCCGCAGTGCTATTGAAGCATGCGCACAACATAAAGGAGTTCTCGTGTAGTACAGTAGAGTATAGTAGAGTAGAGTAGAGTAGAGCAGAGCAGAGCAGAGCAGAGTAGAGTAGAGTAGAGTAGAGTAGAGCAGAGCAGAGCAGAGCAGAGCAGAGCAGAGCAGAGTAGAGTAGAGTAGAGTAATGTAGAGTAATGTAGAGTAATGTAGAGTAATGTAGAGTAGAGTAGAGTAATGTAGAGTAGAGTAGAGTAGAGTACGGTACAGTAGAGTAATGTAGAGTAGAGTAGAGTAATGTAGAGTAGAGTAGAGTAATCTAGAGTAGAGTAGAGTAATGTAGAGTAGAGTAATGTAGAGTAGAGTAGAGTAGAGTAGAGTAGAGTAGAGTAGAGTAGAGTACAGAAGAGTACAGAAGAGTAGAGTACAGAAGAGTACAGAAGAGTAGAGTAGAGTAGAGTAGAGTAGAGTAGAGCACAGAAGAGTAGAGTAGAGTAGAGTACAAAAGAGTAGAGTAGAGTACAGAACAGTAGAGTAGAGTAGAGTACAGAAGAGTAGAGTAGAGCACAGAAGAGTAGAGTAGAGTAGAGTAGAGTAGAGTAGAGTAGAGTAGAGTAGAGTACAGAAGAGTAGAGTAGAGTAGAGTAGAGTACAGAAGAGTAGAGTAGAGTAGAGTAGAGTAGAGTAGAGTAGAGTAGAGTAGAGCACAGAAGAGTAGAGCACAGAAGAGTAGAGTAGAGTAGAGTAGAGTAGAGTAGAGTAGAGTAGAGTAGAGTAGAGTAGAGTAGAGTACAGAAGAGTAGAGTAGAGTACAGAAGAGTAGAGTAGAGTACAGAAGAGTAGAGTAGAGTAGAGTAGAGTAGAGTAGAGTAGAGTAGAGTAGAGTAGAGTAGAGTAGAGTAGAGTAGAGTAGAGTACAGAAGAGTAGAGTAGAGTAGAGTACAGAAGAGTAGAGTAGAGTAGAGTAGAGTAGAGCACAGAAGAGTAGAGTAGAGTACGGTACAGTAGAGTAGTACAGTACAGTAGAGTAGAGTAGAGTAGAGTAGAGTAGAGTAGAGTAGAGTAGAGTAGAGTAGAGTAGAGTGCACGCTACTATTCACCTCTACTTCGGTGAATAATTATGGCTGATATCGTGAGCGGTCTTCAATCTGATTGGTTGCTGAGCGGTCTTTACAAACCGGTACAGACCCGTCATTACAAAACAACTGAAAAGTTTTAAAACAAATTGCGAAAAATTGAGGAATGTGAGACATTTAAAAGAGCCATATAATAAAAACCTTATTGACCTACAGTAGTTTGGTCAGTCTTTACGGCAAAATTATCCTGCATTTCTTGGTCTTCCTCTGTACTCAAAGACCGCGGGCAAGATAATTTGCCGTAAAGCTCGGTCAATACGTGTTTACTGCAGTATACAATGCAGTACAGTATAAAAAACATGTGTAGCTGTTTTAGCTTTTTTGAAAAACAGAAACTTCAGTACTTTGTACCTTTAGTTGCAGTCCAATAGAAATTAAATCCATAACTCGCAGTGATAATTCCTGGCAAGTGCGGAAGATATTCCCAACGGTTTCTTTAAACGTAGCAGTATCGATAACTGGCCATGGTATTGTATCATTGTTAAGCTCGGCAATATTGAAGGCTTCCTTAAAATCAGCAGCTTTCGTTGGATCTAAACTTAATGAAATAAACACAGGGGAACTTGGACTTAAACAAAATATTTGAACGGGAAAACTTTTATACCTGTTAACTTTTTAGGACTAGATGGAGACTCTAGATTTTCAAGCAGGTTACTCATGGAACAAAATATAGCAGCCATCGGCATGCCGGAGATTCAATTAAGGTGTTTCTAACTTTGTATAGTCAAAATATATATAGGGCCATTTTGATAGCACTATTTCTCATACTACAAATTTCATCATAGACTAGTCATCTTCGCTTCATTGAGATCGCAGACCAACCCATTTCTAGCCTCCTTCGCAGACGTTCTTTGTGGGCCGTGTATGGCTAACCCGTTTCGAAATCGTTCGTCATCTACCGTGATCAGCGTGTGCAGTTGTAAACATAGTGAGCGTATTCACGATCAACACAGTTTTCAGCCACAATGTTGATTAAGGGCCTGTTCATATGAGCACCGGGATGAATTTTAGCTTGATTTCATATGGGAATTTCATCCCCTACATCACTTGAAGACATTAGCGAGGAAGAAAAGATATTCATATTTTGCCACCACTGATCCGTTCGACCAGGTTTAAATCAACAACCTGTCTTGCCCGTCTAAGTCATCTTCGTTTCGTTTTCTTCAACCTCTCCAGAAAATAGCTACGTTTTCGCAGATTTGTTTGATATACAGCATCATGTAATCGCTTTTCGTGGATTTTAACTAGCAAATTAAACCAAGCCGTATAACTGAACAAAGATGGATAATAGAGATATCAATTGTAGACAAATGAATGCAAGTAACGTGTTTTTATTCGTCCCAGTTTTCTACAAAGCGTACTCGCAGGCCAAAGCTGGGAGGATAATTAATGACACCATTCCAAACAACGAAATATCTTCGATCTCATCAAGTTTGGCGAGCTCTTTTCTTAATTCTTTATACTGTGCTGGCCCCATCAAAATTAAGCGCCTGATATTCAGATTCGTGCTTTGGAAGCCATCAAGCAAGTGATCAAGTTTCCAATCATTTCCGAACCCCAACGAAATCAATTCACTTCCCTCACAAACTCAGCCCCAGCCAGTCACGCGCGATGATTAATTCATCCCGGTTCAAATTTGTGTTCATATGGAAAATTTTCATCTCACTTCACCGGGATGCCGCCGGCTGGCTTCCCATATGAACACAAAGTCTTTTTTAATATGAAATAACAAGAACAAGCGGATCCCGGTGGCCCGGCTCATATGAACAGAACCTAAGTCAGTTACTTTCAAAATCTACCAATAGAGTCAGTGAACAACAATTGCGCAATTTTGTGGAACCTCAAAAATAAAAATAAAAATAATGAAGCCGAATTTAAGACTCGTGCTATTATAGGTTGCCCGAGTAATAATTACACAGGTACTATACATACCTTTCTTTTTCACACGCAACCCATCCTTGATTTGTACCTTTCTCTGGTCGTTTAGAACGAGATTTTACATCAGTTGGTAACTGGAAAAAATTATCTGCTACTTGAAATAAGTTTGAAATCTGTAAAATAACATAAAGGACACGCATAATTAAGGTGGTCTTGCGCAAACATTTTCAAAAAAATTATACATTATTAATTAAAACTGCCAAATTATACATTATTAATCATTATTTTTTCGTTTACTGATGTGTTTTTCCTGAAGAGTGGTTTTCAGATGAGGCGACACAATGGAAAACAATAGAACGGAATACAATAGACAATACAAAGTTATTTCAAAACTTTAAACACGAATTTCTCAAACCGTTATTTTACTAAACATGGGACGCTATGCTACATTCAATATTAGTCGTATAGACATCACATTTTCAGAATTTGATCATTGTAAATAGATCTCAAATGCGAACCTCAAAAATTGAATACATGGTAAATATATGTTTTAGAAAATTCCTTTTTCTCGACTGTGTTTATCCGAATTTTGGCATTGTTACAAACAAATTAAATTTTTGAGATAAATATACATAAATTTATAATTTTTGAGGTTTACATGTTGGATATATCTATTGACATGGTAACAGCACATATGAAATTGACTCATTTAGTATCAGCATATGATATCCTATCATTTCCATCCAAAATACAAATATTAAATAATTGTATTTTTTTGTCCAAGATCACCTCAAGTGACGAAAATAATGGCATAATAGTATCTTAGTGTCAGTTTCATATTTTTTTTCAAGAACCAGTTTCATTTTCTCAAATATGCAACTAAGTTGGATAACACTCTCCTCCGCAGAGGCTTCTTGCGCTTTTTTTAGAGTTCGGGCAAATAGTTTGGGCAGCACGGGCTGATTCTCTCCACGCGTCCTAGCCTGCGTGGCGGCGTTAGGGGGAGGGGGAAAGCGGAAAGGCGAAGTGGGGAGGGAACGCCTGCACGAAAGACCCATGTTTTTTGGATTTCCGACCACATGAACTGTCAAAAACAACCAATCAGCAACTAGCGGGCTTTCCTCAATGATTAAAACATTTCACTTCGGGCCGAATCGTGAAATATCCATGTCTGAAACTCCGTAAAAAGCTTGACTGCATCTGGTGGAAACAAGATTTATTTTGAAAATTTATTCAAGCAATCGTGTAGACATGGAAGCACAGAGTTGATTCTGGCTGAAGCTTGTGAATCAATCGGCTTTGCATTACTACGCAGTGAAACTTTCTCGGAGCTGGTTTGTAGGTCTTGCGGCAGAAATAAAAATAAGAAATGCTTTTGAACTTTATAACTTTACGAAATCAGTATTAACACATGCGAAAGGAGACAGCAATGTTCCACCAACCGATAACATTGATTATAGCCCTGAAGGAATCTGACGACCGAACACCGTAACTCCAGAATGGGATTTGGCCAAGAAATTTCATATGCAAGACAACGTAGAAACCATCACTTATATACGTTTAGCCGTAAGTCTCTTTATTCTGAAACGTCGAAGGAATTCTCCGAAGGCCCAGAGAGCATTGTTGAAACACCTGAAGACAAGGACAAGGTAGAAATTACAATAATATATAGCTGCTTCCACTGCCGACTGATAATCACGCCTTCGCACGAACGTCTGGTAAATCTACTAAATCCAAAATCAAACTCTTGCCAAATCCCGTTGGTAATACCATCAAAACATATTTTCCTGCAGCTCCCTCGTAGCAACTTTTTGTTTCTGTTTTAATTTAAAGCTACGACCAGCAACGAACTGAAGATCGGTTAAAGCTTTCGAAAGAAAATAATCTACCAACACGGTTTTTCTAAAGTCGCCATTTTTAAATGTTAATTTCCTGACAGGAAACCCTGAATACTAATGAGTTGAGATAGCCAATCAGAATTTAGCGTACTCTGGTGGACGTAGAAATCCAAAAACATGGGTCTTTCGTGCAGGCGTTCCATCCGCACTCACCCCAGTCCCCTCCCCCAATCGTCCCAAAAACACCCTGTGAGCCCAATACAAGGGAATAGCCCACCTATATGTTAAGTGGACTTACAGTATAGTATATTACATTACTATTTATAAAAGCGCAAGAAGCCTCTGCGGAAGAGAGTGGTTGGATAATAAAATTGATTATATATTCTTCTCAAATCATTAATAATTCATGAGAAAAACACAAAGGAAAATCATAACCGAGACGTTGTTGGTAACGTGGTAATAAACGTCCATAAATTAAGCAAACTTCTCCCTCAAATTTCTCTTAAAATACTGGTTCGTTTGAGAAGCGATTCGAAAACACCTCGAAATTGGTTAAACTCGGCTATCTCCTCGTTTTTCAACACACTTTTCGGTGTTTTCAAATCAGATAATAAACGCCTTCTCGTATATCATATATTACTTCAATATTTTGTGTTTGCAAACACTGTACATTACTATGCACGTGCTTTTTCTTTCAATTTTGATTGGTTGATAAACCACATGTGTACAATAATACATATATTTTTTGGATATCTGTAGACCTGATCTGTAGACCTGATCTGTAGAGCATGGAGAATAGTATGGAAACAGAAACAATGAGAAACGCCGTATAAAGAGCGCTGCAATTTACTAAAATGGGACACGCTTGAAAAAAGAATATCAAACAAATCTTAATATCTCAATAGTGAAGTGAGATATGGAAAAGTTGCAAATGGTTATAAGTCTTTATAGTTTCAAGAGTTCTTCCAAACAAAAGAGTTTCAGGCACTTTAAGAATTTAAAGAGTGAGTGTCAGGGTAGTGCTTTGCGCGCTTGTGTTTTTGTTTTCATACGAATTGATTGCAGTGCATCGCATCGTTAGAACTATAATTTGCATGTGAACTCTAGATTTATTTGGAAATGTTGAAATTGGAGTCCGATCCCGACTTCGGGGCGTTATGAAGTTAATGTTCAAGACGATTTGAAAAGTTGCGGTTCGCTTCTTTATGAACCACTGCGGCCGCGCGCAACGCCGTTTCTGACGAACAAGCTGGCCCGGCTGGCTTTAGTTCCTGAATCTTTGCAAATTCAAATGAACAAAACATCAGAAGAAACAAAATATATTTCTTTACTAGTCACTCATCAAACACTTCCATTCGCAAACTTATTCGCGCTGTTTCAGCAGCATAACCGTAGCAGCTTCTGTGTATCGAAAAGATTACTACTGTATAGTAAATGATCAATTTTACGAAAAATATCACAATAATTGATCACTCATAGAAAACTTGAAAATGGATAATTTATAAGAAGGATTGATCAAATATCGACGGATTCGTTTGTGAACTGAAATAGGCGTCCCATAAAATGGCCGCCAAGAAGAAAACAAGCGCGCAAAGCACTACCCTGACACTCACTCTTTAATGTAAAAGTGTTTTTAGTGAAGGTAATTTTATAATTTAGGGGATTCTTATATAGGGTTAACCTCAAGATTCTCTATAATAATAATATGTTACTTATACAACTAATTACAATTTCATTATAAGATAAAGCCTACAACATATATTACTACTATGAACAAAAAACTATTAATTTAAAAAAAGAAAAGTCTTAAGTGCTGACTTAAAACTACTTAAAACAACTTAAAATATCAATGCTCAAATATCAAACGACGTGTTTGAGAAAAATAAGGTGGTCGAAGTTTATTCGTTGCGGTACGTAACAAGGCCTGCACTAGCTTCTCCTCAGTATGACGAATCCCGCGAAGAACCAACCAAACAAAAAGGATAACGTGGATTGTTCGGAGCAAAATCATGGCGCGTGTGTCTACAGCGAGTACAGTTCGATGAGTTTTATTCCAAGTTAATTACTGCACGCACGCGCACAGATCAAATTGAAGCACGCACACTGTCGTCAGCATACGTAGCGTGCTTCGTTTGCTTGCGTGTGAAGACCAACCGTTTTTGCGCGAGCTTGAAAAACAAACGTTAAAAATCTCTGTATAGACAATCCGGTATTTCACTAAATATTATTTAGATGGCGAAAAGGATACTTGGAGTTTCTCAGATTCCAATAGAAGAACACTTTACCGACCACTTTGAGAAGTATCCCGTTCAAAATTGTACAGGAAAAAATTGAAATACGAAATAATTCGGGGAGTACTTCAGTGCACGTCCAAACAGTTTCACGTCACGCACGAAAATTAGAGGGTTACACTAAATAGTACAAAGTACTAACAAACTTGTGGCCCATGAAAAAGTATATTGTGTATATCTATATATATATATATATATATGTATATGTACAAAAGTATAAAAATATAAAATTAATGACTAAATTACATGAAAATGTTAATATTATGATACAAGGTGAGGTCTTAATTACATGACAGTTGAAATACACTGTGTAAAGTTAAAATCAGAAAAAGACGTGAATTGTTTAAATTCTTTTTGGTAATCACGAAAACATCTATACAAAGACTGCTTAAAGAAATTAAGGGAGCCAGATGAACCCAGTGGCAGTTTGTTCCAAAGGTTAATAGCGGTAATTGAAAATGTTCGGCCGGCTTCTGTAACTCTAGTGAATTTAGGTGTTATTAAGCTCAAATGAACGCTGCGAGTGTTTTTCTAGGGTACCTTGATTAAATTGATTGATTGACCTATAGATATTGCTTGTTCGTCCAAAAATAAATATTTCTGTAGCATTGAAATCGAGTAAATATTGGCCGAGATAACGGTCAAAATCTGGCCTTTTGGGATTTGTGTGGGCATTGGGGACCATACATTGGGAAAATAAACTCTAGGGGTGGGGTGGGCGTTAGTGGTAGAAAAGGAGAGCGAGGAGATTATTGCGGATTCGTATTACTAGTTTATTATTATCACCCTCGCTTCGCGACCTCGCTTGCGAGATGATAATACAAAAATATAAATATCTAATACTAGAAATACATTCCGCAATAATCCCCTCGCTCGCCTTTTCTACCACTACCCCCCACCCCACCCCTACAGTTTCTTTTCCCCATCCATGGTCCAGACCGCGTCTGTCAATACAAATCCCAAAAAGCCGGTTCGTTGTATTTAGACTCGGTAATTCAAAAACTGTTTTCAGAATTGAAATCATGTAAATATTGGCCGAGATAACGTTCAAAATCTACCAACGACTTAGAAATTATTCGGCAATCAACCAGCCACCTCGTCGTATATTATTTTGAACATTATCTCGCTCAATATTTACAGCAACCGTTTAAGAAACATACTTTTAAAAAGAAAACTCCTTTACAATCCTTAGAATAAAGTTTATTAAAGGGAGAAAGGAGTCTGGGAACTAATGTGTTACTATGACAACGATAAAGTTAACGTGGGGATATTCAATTTCGTGAATTGTATACCACAGTTGCCCAAGCTCGTTGTGTGGCAATCTGTGTTTATATTGGAATTTATTCGATTTGTCGTTAGTATATCACAAACAGGTTTGAAGTACTGTATAACGAACAGAATCGCACCAAGTTTCAAAAGAACGAACATACCGATACAATAAACATGTAAGTAGAACAACAAGGTTTATAAAGGTGTATTTTGTTGAATATTCTTAGTATAATGTATTAATGTTCCATATAAACAAATTTAATATATGGTTATATACATGTATGCCATTATATTTTAGCACTGTAAATGTCACTGTAAATACTTACACCTTATGGTAGATATAACTACACATTATATTGTAACAATAAACTGCAAATAATAGATGAAAATATCCTCTAATTTTTACAAATCGAATAAATTCTAATATAAACACAGATTGCCACACAACGAGCTTGGGCGAATTGTTTTTTTAACTATAGAAAAATATATCACACTACAATATGAATATTACATACAAGAAGAAATTGGACCAGGGAGACTACGAACAGAGTTACAGTACATTTGAGACAAATAGATTTGAACGTACGAGGATCTTCACAATTATAACAAGTTATCAAAGATGAAAAATAATACTTAAGTATGACTAATTTAAAGGATTTAAGATTATTTGTGAAGTGCAGTTTATCGGCAAGATGGTTCCAAATTCGGCAGGTTCTGATGAGTAAGGATTTTTGATAGGTAGTTGTTTTACATTGACGAATGATAAATTTAGCTGTGTTGCCATTAGAAGATCTAGTTGGTCTGGAAGTACGGATAATGGGAAGGACGGAAGGTTTTAGATTAATTAATACATGTGTTACTTTGAAAAATAAAACCATGCCAGTAGCAGATTGGGATGAGCGACAAGTACTAGTGAATCCTGGTGTTGTAGTTCATAACTTCATACTACAGGAAAATGGCAGGTTGAGAATGTACTTGCTTGCTCTCCTCTGAATTCGTTCCAGCTGGATTACCTGTTCAATCGACTGTGGAGCCCAGATTTGTGTCGCGTATCCCAGGTGGGGACGCACTAAAGCAAGATATAGCGTGCGTCTCACCGCAGTATTCTGGATGAACCTAGTGTTCCTTCTGATGTATCCAAGAAGTTTATTTGCCAGTGAAGATTTCTCGTTTACTTGTTTATTTCCATGTTAAGTTGCTTGTTACCCAGACGCCAAGATCTCTTTCAGTTTCTGTTGTTTCTAGGGTGGTGTTGTTGAACGTGTAAGTGTGTTCTATTGGCTTGGTCTTCCTTGTGATCCTCTAGGCTTTACATTTGGTCTCATTGAACATGATTCCAGACATTGACTAACCAGGCTTGTAAATTGTTCAGGTCATCCTGGAGGGATGTACCGTCGTCTGAGGAATTCATAGCCGTGAAGAGTTTTGTGTCGTCGGCGAACATTGCAACTTGACTGGACTTACCGTAATTACGTTAGGGAGGTCGTTGACGTATAATACAAATAAAGCAGGGCCGAGAATAGAGCCTTGAGGTACAGTACAGTGTACATCTGAACTAACGGGAAGTGTATTCGAGGTGGCGCCAAGAACAGTTACACGTTGGCGGCGATTCATTAGATATGATCGGAATCACTGGGCACTGGAGGAGGCTGCCTCCAAAACCAGCCATGCGTAGTTTGTGAATCAGGCGCTTATGTCAATGCCTTTGACATATCAAGGTAAACGGTCCTCCGCTAATACCTGTGGGCTGTGTGTATACTTGTGCAAAGTTTTATTTATTTTTCCGGCAATTTTATTTAAAAGTTTACTAGAAATACGTATACGCAACAACCCCTCGCCCGCTTACTGTTTGAGGCTTTATTATAGTGTAGTGCTCAGTTATTTTACTTGAAAATAAATCAATCATTCATTCATTTGCCAATCTGAACAGATTTTCAAACTGCATATTTTTTGGGTGCAGTTTATGGTTGAATTTGTGGATAGTGCACTGAATAGAACATGAGTGGGAAAGTCTGCCAACACTAACTTTGGCCATGACCAGGCACCTGTTTATATTACTGATTTACTACAGTAACTAAATATAAACCTACTCGTGCTTTAAGATCATCTAACCGAAATCTGCTACTTGAGCCAAAATCCAAAACGGTGACTCATGGAGACAGAGCATTCTCGGTTGCAGCATCAAAACTGTGGAATTTATTACCACAGGAAATTAGAAGCTTTGAAATGTTAAGTAGTTTTAAGTCAGCACTTACGACTTTTCTTTTTTAAAATTAATAGTTTTTTTGTTCATGGTGGTAATACTGTATATATGTAGTATAGGCTTTATCTTGTAATGAAACTGTAATTAGTTTTATAAGTAACTTTTATAAGAATATATTGTTGTAAGAGCATTGAGACTATATCCTAATATGTCTTTTATTATTTTATTATTAACTTGTCTTGCAGACAGGGTTAGAAACCAATTGTGTAACTCTTGATTATTAAAATTAATAATTTATTTTATTAATTATATACATATATATTAATAATATTAATTTCATTAAATTAATTATGTCAGTTAAGTTATGTCATTAAATTAATTATGTCAGTTTAACAAAGAACGACATTGCTTAATCTAATTATTTCACCAATATAGAACATTAATTCAGGATGAAATTCCCTAATCCCTAACATGTTCCAATGAACCATCCTACAAAAGCTGTGTAAATATATACATTGCAAGCCTAGGACTGAGAAGTTGGTGCATGCATTCATAACATCAAAACTTGACAGCTGTAATAGCATCCTATATGGCTTACCAGAAACTGAATTGAGCAAGTTACAGCGAATTCAAAATACAGCTGCTAGACTTGTTGCAGGGGTTAAAAAATCGGAGCATATCTCCCCTGTGCTACGTAATCTTCACTGGTTGCCGGTGAGATCACGGATTGTTT
Organism: Chrysogorgia sp. JL179-B06; assembly: GCA_035772405.1. Lineage (NCBI taxonomy): Eukaryota > Metazoa > Cnidaria > Anthozoa > Scleralcyonacea > Chrysogorgiidae > Chrysogorgia > Chrysogorgia sp. JL179-B06. The sequence goes on along the minus strand of JAYKKM010000182.1, from coordinate 1,582,090 downwards.
TTAAGATACTAATAATTACTTTCAAGGCTTTGCATGGCCAGCCGCCTGTTTATATTACTGATTTGCTAACTAAATATAAACCTACTCGTACTTTGAGATGATCTGACCGAAATCTGATACTCGAGCCAAAATCCAAAACGGTGACTCATGGAGACAGAGCATTCTCGGTTGCAGCACCAAAACTGTGGAATTCATTACCACAGGAAATTAGAAGCTTTGAAATGTTAAGTAATTTTAAGTCTGCAATTAAGACTTTTCTTTTTTAAAATTATTAGTTATTGTTCAGTGTTAATATATGTAGTAGGCTTTATCTTATAATGAAACTGTAATTAGTTTTAAAAGTAACTTTAAGAATATATATATTGTTGTGTGAGCATTGAGACTATTGTATAATGCTCCTAATACGTCTTTATTATTATTATTATAGGACTGGCATTGTCCAGGCCTAATCCAGGAAGGTGTTTACACAGACACCGTAATTAAGCCAAGGCCAGACCAGCAAACATGTGCCATATATCAGACGAGCATAAACGCTGATTGCTATAGGCCCTATAGTATAGACAGCCAGTATGGTGCATGAAGCAATCCCTCATATATAGACTTTTAGTATAAACACAGGTATGGTCTGTATTTTTTACATTCTTACTACCAGTATTCTCTATACAATACCTGTATAGGCTAATTACCAAGTATTGCAATTATTCCATTGTGAATGAGGTTGCAAAATGACCGAGTGAAGCAAGGGTGATAAATTATAAAATCTGCCATTAAAAGTTTGTATTAACATTTGTTATTCTGCAATATTATAAAGAACATTATTTAAATGGTATACGTTCTAATCTTCCACTCTAAATAATAAATTCATTGATTCTTTAAACAGCACTAGTTCTTTGTTCTTTATTTACTTTCACATTTAAAAGTCTTTCACTTGACAGGATTGTCATTACCATGCATCTATCAAATCAATCAATAATACTAAATACTATTCAAATTACTACGGTTAGAGGCCCCCGGTAAAAGAAGATAAGCTCCCAGGTTGAACATCTTGGCAAGATCTTGTAAGATCTTGCAAGATCTTGCATGATCTTGCCAAGATCCTGCCAAGATCCAGATCATGCCAAGATCTTAACAAGATCTTCCCAAGATGAATAAATCTTGAAATAATCTTGAAATAATCTTGTCTAGATCTTGCCAAGATTCTGAAAATTATTTTTGCACAAAAACATTATTGGCATTGACAAAGTATTGGGAAATAGTCCATTTTCTTAATAAATAGTGAACAGATGCCTCAGTTTATAAGTTGCTAACTGCATGTTCTTGTACGATCTTACCAAGATCTTGCCAAGATCCTGGTAAGATCTTGCCACAAGATCTTATCACAATCTTATCACGACTTTCCCAAGATCTTGCCATGATTTTAACAAGATCTTGCCGTGATTCTGCAAGATATTGCCAAGATCTTATCAAGATCTTGCCATGACTTTACCAAGATCTTGCAATGATTTTTACAAAATCTTGCCATGATCTGCAAGATTGTACCAAGATCTTATCAAGATCTTGACATTATGTCTAAAGATCTTGCCATGATTCTGCAACGTCTTTCCCAGATCTTATCAAGATCTTGCCATGAATTTGCCAATATCTTGCCATGACTTGCCAAGATCTTGCCATGACATTGCCAAGATCTTGCCATTATTTTTAACAAGATCTTTCCATGATCTGCAAGATCTTGCCAAGATCTTATCTTGATCTTGCCATGACTTTGCCAAGATCTTGCCATGATCCTTTGCCAAGATCTTGTAATGATTTTAACAAGATCTTGCCAAGATTCTGTACGATTTATACAATATCTTGCCAGGATGTTATAATTATTAAATTATAAGTATTGGGAATAGTCCATTGTCTTAATAAACTTAAAACTTAAACTTAAATAATTTAATAACTAAATGCATATTGGATGTGACAGTCACTAATATATCTCATTATTGTTTATTAAAAATTAACTTAACAGATTACATTAATACATTGTAGATTTTACTATGTGCAATTTATGTCAATTATTGGTGTAATATAAGCAGAAACAAAAGGTTCGTTAACCTCGACTACAATGCACTTAGCTGTGATGTTTTGACATGGAACTGCAAAAAGTGCAGTGTCAGAAAGACTAGAAATTGAAATATGGTGACTTCCAAGTAATCTCGAACTAACCAGTTCCTTTACCATTGGATCACTCGGTAAAGTAATAGCGTTTTTGCAGATTGTTGTCACAACGGGACAAAAGCGTTTAACCAATGCAACATGTAATGTAGCAATAGAAATAAATTCCTGAATTTCACCATAAAAATACTCGACAGTACCAGATTCACTACTAAAAAACTGGATGAAGAAGCTGGATGACTTCCCTGCTCTTTTGTAGGCCTTAGAATGATAAACTTCTTCATGCTGACACATACGATCTGCACATAGACTTGCACCACCACAAGTTGTGAAATCGATATTTCCCAATCCAGTAGCATCACATAACGTATTAATAGCAATGACTTCTGAAGGTGTCATTAACCGTTTGGTGAGAGGCCGGCTGAAAATGATACTCCATCTGAATAGTTTATCCAATTTGACCTGTTTAAACATTCAAGTAAATTGATAAAAATTATGGATTATTAATAAATAAATGTGGTGTACAGCTTATAGTACTGGTGCTCTGCTTTGGAATTAGTGTGCAAAATTGCATGGAAGTTGATTTTCAAATTACCTTGGTTTAGACAATAACATGTTTTTACAAAATGTTTTAACTTCAGGTGCAGCATTTGACTTTTCTAATCTTTGACTGAGTGGATATATTTCTTTGTCAATGATGTAGTTCTCTACAATCTAAAATATATTGTTTTAACAAAATATGCAAATCAGTAAGAAATTTATAAAACTGTACCAAACAAAATTGACATTTAATTACAGTAGCTAGAATATGACATGACATATCGATATCAAATTCGTCCACCATTTAGAATTATTAATGACTCATCAATTTGACTGCATAACAAACCTGCTGTGGAACTCCTCTTGTTCCTTTGAAACCCTTAATTGAATGGCCACCCATGTAAAAAAATACCCGGGATCCCGGGCGGGATACCTGGGATCCCGGGCGAGATACTCGGGATCCCGGGCGGGATACCGGGTGGGAGACCCGGGATCCCGGGTGGGAGACCCGGGATCCCGGATGGGAGACCCGGGATCCCGGGTGGGAGACCCGGGATCCCAGGTGGGAGACCCGGGATCCCAGGTGGGATCCCAGGAAAAATACCGAAAAGCAACATAAGCAAGATCCTGGGTGTGATACCTGAAATCCCAACTAATTCAAGATGGAATTCTGGGTCCAATAAATCACAGGAAGCCAAATCAAACTATAACTATTAGTGTTATTGTATTATATTATATTATATTAAAGTAAATGGTTTGAACCTAGGAGTATCATTAGATGTGTGAAGTTGATCATCCAGGTTGTTGTAGTCTTGAGAAAGACTATTGTTGGTGACTGACGTTTCGACGGCCTCAGCAGCGATCATCGTCGATGCGTTAGTCACCAACAATAGTCTTTCTCAAGACTACAACAACCTGGATGGTCAACTTCACACATCTAATGATATTATTATATTATATTATATTATATTATATTATATTATATATTATATTATTATTATATTATATTATTAGTACTCGTACCCAGACTCCACCCTCTGTTTGGATTTGCTATTATATAATCTATGACAAGTTGCGACAAAATCTGTTTTAAATACACTGTAAACTATTAAAATGAAATAAAAAATAACTTACATGAAGAGTAGCTGTTGTCTTTGTTGCTTTTTGGTACCAATTTCAAATAATTTTGATAAATTTATGCGAGTTTCAAAACCCGGTCCTACGGCACTATATATACATATTTAATTAACAATATTACTTTCAACATGATACTGCCACTTGGTGGTTCGAGGAATTAACCGGTATGCGAAAATCGCGCATCCACGTTTTGTATCTCCCTATTATCTCCCTCTCTTTCGTGAAGTTGCTGTCTCGAACGAAAGCTGATATGGCCTCATTTGCCACAATGACATCCGGACTTGGCAGGGAAAGATTATGGCGCAATCAATCAGAACAGAGTTCTGAGTCAGGTGTGGTATTTAGTGTTCTGTGATTGGTTAACACTCGACACTTGATACGTGTGATCATGCTTTCAAGCATCGCGCTATATTCAAAACTGAAAACTGCCGATCTGCACGTATATCTTTACCGAACGAAAGAAGATTATTTGTGATAATGGAACCTTCTAACAAAGGGAGAACTATTAGAAAACTGAAAGGTAAGGTTCAAAAGAAAGTGATTTTAAAATCCGTCAAGGCAATAGTGTGTTTTGCTAGTCTTTTGAAAGGATAATTAGAGTGAGTTAATATAGCATATTAATTCGGATCTATTTGTAATTTGCGTTGCTTTGTAGAGCCAAAGGATTTATTGATTTTCTTCCCGAAAGATAATACTCCGCCGTTACAGTTTCAAGAAACAAGGTTTTAGGAACTACTCAACAACTAAGTGGTTTGATTTGAAGGAAAATACCTGGAAGCACGTGGCGTGGATATTGGCGAGCCAGAACCATGGAAAGGTCTAATAAAACCGGTGAGCCAAACACTTTCATGTGTCTATACAGTTTGTGATAATGAAGATTATATATTGGTGTATATTTATCATTTATAGACCCGAAGCGAGGGGAATTCAACGAAATATATATCATTCGTTCGAATGGCGTTCGAACAGCTTGCTACACGGCTTGCTTGCTACTGCGTTCGAACGGCTTGCTACTAGCGTTCGAACGGCTAGCTACTAGCGTTCGAACGTTTGTGAAAGTCGACGAATTCCCCGAGCGGAGGGTCTATAAATGATATATTATACCGAAACAATATTGAATGCCGAATGCGAAACGTCTTGTTGTTCCTCCATTGTTGATGGGCTCGTATTTCGCGCGTGGCATTTGGTTTCGCGCGTGATACTCGAGTCGAATTCCCCTCCAACAGTCAGAGGGGAATACACTATATTGTTGAATTTGTTTGGACAAATTACAAGTAAATAATTAAATATTTAATAAGAGATTTTTTAATACCAGTGAAGTGAGTATACCGGTATGGTTACTATAGACATTTTTTCAGTCCTCTTGATGCAGAAAAATTCTGGTAAAAATGGTTTAAGTTGGTACTCAAAACATTTCTGTGTCACTGGTATACTATGCCTTAGTTTATATCAGTACAGACTTTAAATTACCACCACTTATAATTAACGAGGCTTAAAAGTTGCTGAAGATATATATATATATATATATAGAAAGGATTTATGGTGAAGGAAAATTTCGAGTGTTGGAATACATACATTTTAAGACCAAACCGGGACCAGTTGCGAAAAATGCAACTTCAAGGCCTTCCGGCTGGAATTGAACCCGCGACCCTGCGATGCTAGTGCAGTGCTCTGACCACTGAGCTACGGAAGCCGTTGCTGAGAGCCTAGTCACGAGTTCTGTATATATATGGTTATGCCGGGATAAGATTCTGGGTATATTATAGGTAATATTTGGCATTTCACTCGATCAAACTACATGTATATATTTGACTACAGCAAATGATTGTAAAATTATTTCGGCAACATTGAATATTGATAACATAATTAGTTATGTACCATTGTATATTAATGTATAACCCAAGCAGGCCCTAATTGTTAATAATAGCGCTTGACGTTGGAAAGAATATAATAATTAATTTTCCATTGCAAACATTGGTTATGGTGTATGCTAATACTGTAGAGTTAAACAGGTTAAACAGATTTTTTGTCAAGAAAATTATTAGATATTTTTAATAACAAAGCTACCTTTATTTTATCAGCTCATTAGTGCACTTATTTTGATTGGGGGACACAGAACAGACAGAAGACAAATGGCAAAGAGAACCAATGAATATCCAACAACACATACTGTAGCAGATAAGTGTAGGAATTTGAACAAGAAAAAAATATAGCTATTATTTAAAAACTAAAAACAATTATTTCACTGAGACATTAATATAATGTATGATTGTTACTTAATAAACTGTAATTATTAGGTATACATGTATAGTTCTGTATATATATACAGTATATATACAATTGAAGTTGCATTTTTCACAACTGGTCCCGGTTTGGTCTTAAAATGTATATATTCCAACACTCGATTCATATATAATATATATATATATATATAAATCCAATAGTTGCAGTCAGGCATGTTTCTTTTAAAAATTTTAATATAAAATGTATATACAGTTGACTCTGACTAAAAAGGGATCAGATCAATGGGATCAGAGATTGTTTTGGAAGCATGGCACTCCGCGCATGAATTCAAGTCCATTAACGAACATATAGCCTTCCCTTCAGTTTATAATATTATTCTTAACTCATAACCTGTTTTTAACATTTATTCAAAGATATTTGAATATTTAATTCCTGTCATCTTTATAACCTCTAGCAGTTTTTAGACTATATTTAGTATCTTGACCGAAATGTCCATTTTTAATCTTTTTAGTCAGAGTCAACTGTATATACATTTTATATTAACTTTTAAAAAAAAAAATATATATATATATATAGATATATATATACAGTTGTAAAATATAATAGCATCATTTGACCACCTGCTCCCAACTTGACCTATAGCTCAGTCAGTAGAGCATCAGACTAGCAACCCGAAGGTCGCGAGTCGAATTCCATATCCCATATATATATATATATATATAAATAAATATATATATATGTATATATATATAAATATATATATGTATATATATATATAAATATATATATATGTATATATAAAAGAAATTGAAAATTGAAGAAAAAAGTGTGAATGCCCAATGCCTGGAAAGTGCCTTGTCGAGTCTGTTGTATACCAAGCAACAGTTACCGCTAAAGATAACAAACCTCCACAAACGTATGTCGGACTTACAGAGTACTCGTTTAAAACACGATATATGGTATTTCCGCGTGACGTCAATATAATGATAAGAAGCTTGCGTGTAAATATGATTAAGGTCTTATCTGTTTGTACAAAATATTGTTAGTTTTAGCTGTTAGCCATTAGGCTTTTTTATCTGAAGAGTGCCACATCTTGTGGTACGAAACTAAATAGTAATAAATATGCCTAGTCAAATTTGTTGAGTCGTTTCATTTTTATTTAATTATGCTCTGGGTATCCATTGAGCACTCTGCCAAATGTTATTATAGTCTGCTCAACTTTTATATCGCTACGCTACTTTGGGAAGTGCGCTCTTGAGGCCTTGCACCACGCTATGGTTAGATGCGATGTCTGCCTGTTGGTGTTTAAGTGAAAGCGGCGAATTAATACGTGTATGGAGAAATCACTGACTGTTCTGACCGTGTCTCATTAGGTCAAAGGTCAGAGCGCCAAAACGTTGATTCGGAGACCAGGGTTCGACTCCCGGTTGGGGCAGTCACTTTAACTTTTTCCATATACGTATTTGACTATATATATATATATATATATATATATATATATTAGTGTATAAAAAGAGAGACAACAGCGAACTTGTAAAACCAATAACTAAATTCTTACTTTTTTGTTTTTAGATGTACTAAATGGCAAGTATGGTGCTGACAGGATCAATAAAATTAACAAGCAGATTGTGTTTGCATGTAATCAAAAATGCAGGGATTGCAAAAGAAAATCCAAAATTATTTCTAATCAATCCAACACGGAACAAGGAAACATGAAACAAACTGAATGAACATGCTTATAAAGACAAATAGACAATAAGTTCACTTTAAGGCTTGTATTTTAAGCAAAAACTTAATTTAGTAATTTATCGACCTGAATATTTTGCAAAAACATATTTTAGCATTTTCTTTGGTTTAATGAGATTTCAGCATTTTGGGACAGTAATATGTAAAAAAAAAATTAAGCGACAACTTAAATTAGTAAATTTATATTGTGTTTATTTTAAATCAAGTTATCACTAAAAATACAAGCCTAATAAGTATTAAGAATTATGTTTGCTGTTTTTACTTTTAAATTTATATTTGTTTATTGCAAGGTATACTTGTCTTAATGAAATACAATGTTTCATAAACTAGCAATGGTTTTGGTTGTTTTTATATCAATGCACTATCTTGGCAAATTTGTTTTTAATTACATTCTGAAGAACTTGGCATGTTGGTTTATAACATGTCTAGATCATGAGAATTTCTTTCAAGAATAGATTATGGGAATTTCTTACAAGATAATGATCTTTGCAAGATGATAAGATCTTGGCAAGTATTTGTAGGACCATGGGAAGATCTTGTCAAGTATTTGTAAGATCATGGGAAGATCTTTGCAAGATGATAGTAAGATATTGGGAAGATCTTGTAAGATCATGGGAAGATCTTGTAAGATCATGGGAAGATCTTTGCAAGATGATAGTAAGATCATGGGAAGATCTTGTAAGATCATGGGAAGATCTTTGCAAGATGATAGTAAGATCTTGCGAAGATCATGGGAAGATCTTGTAAGATCATGGGAAGATCTGTGCAAGATGATAGTAAGATCTTGGGAAGATCATGGGAAGATCTTGTAAGATCATGGGAAGATCTTTGCAAGATGATAGTAAGATCATGGGAAGATCTTGTAAGATCATGGGAAGATCTTTGCAAGATGATAGTAAGATCTTGGGAAGATCTTGTAAGATCATGGGAAGATCTTTGCAAGATGATTGTAAGATCTTGGGAAGATCTTGTAAGATCATGGGAAGATCTTTGCAAGATGATAGTAAGATCTTGGGAAGATCTTGTAAGATCATGGGAAGATCTTTGCAAGATGATAGTAAGATCTTGGCAAGTTCTTGTAAGATCATGGTAAGAACTTGCCAAGATCTTGTAAGTTCTTGCCATGTTCTTGCCACATTCTTGCCAAGATCTTGGAACATTTCTTGCAAGATCTTATTTAAGATCTTAGCAAGATCTTAGCAAGATCTTAGTAAGATCTTAGTAAGATCTTGGCAAGATACTCAACCTGGGAGAGCCCCCCCCAAACGATCCAAAGCCAACTGTTCCCTGCAAAGTCAAGACTTGAAATTGAATTTTATATCCCCCCGAAGCTCTAACTTTGTGTTTGGCGAATTCTGCAAGGATATTTATTGACACTAACAAAAAAAGAAAATCGTTGCGACAACTGCGTATGAAAGACAAGTTGGCCATTGTATGCTTGATTATAATACCGAATTCGCGAATTTAGCTTATATTTGTAAACCGCATCTTGTTGATCTAATTATAAGAACTATGGAGCAAAGCACTTGTAGTGATAGGTTGTAGACGTCAAATTTGAAGATTATAATCAATAAGTTCCACTAACAAGTATACATAAATCACAAATCTGAACATACACATAACTACAGTACATTAAAAGATACTCCTGTGCACGCCGAAAAAGCAGCTTTATTTATTCATTAACAAAACACTTCGTTCTCATACTGCTTCATTCTTGCAAAATAGCACGAGGAAACGACCGAGCCCACGCATCGTCTTGACAGCGGATTTTTGAAACTTACTGCATGTATACTTTATAATAATATAATCTATTACGCTTCCAGTCGTTTTGTAAAACTTTGATACTGTTCAAGACAAATTAAACTTGTTTCTACTTTCTAACAAAAGGCAAAAGCTACTACATTCTCAAATAGAATGCGCATGCTGTAATCCGTATATTCGTATAAATTATTTTTTGTTAAGATCTTGGCCAAGGGCCCCCTTGGAAACCTCCAACACAAGGGCCCCCGGCCAGCCCCTAGTGCAGACCCTGGGCATTTGAACTTTTGAATATTTGGTAATTCAAATTCCCATCCCCCTGGGCAAAAAAGTGTTCAAATACCTTAAGTGTAGCAAGAAATCACCCATGGTCGAATTATGAAACTGGAAGTACAGAAATTCCATCCCATTTTTGTTGAAAATGGAATCTTTCCCTTTAAAATCTAACAATAACAATCGTTCAACTGATTCCGCTGCCATTGTAAAGAAAATGGTGGCCGTGAAAAAGCTTTAGATAGACCGCGAGCAGGAATTCCAACCGTAAACGTGCAAATTCTAGACTTTCATTTCAAATTCCCCACCCTGCAAAAGGCCTCGAACGTCAAATTCCCTACTCCCCGGAAACAGCTTAGAGTCAAATTCCAAGAGTATGCCTGGGGGGATTGTGATGTTGGAATTGATTGGTACATTATGGGAAAGCAAATATACATACCAAAAACAAATGTCATGGCACGAAATAAATAAATTCTGTTTTTGTGTTTGAGAGGATCTGCAATTTGAAAAATTTTCACATAATTTGGTAAAATAATTTAGATTCAGTATGATGTATTGGAACGTCCTACTGATCGAGATGTGTTTAATTGGTGTCACCCTGGTGGAATTCAAATGGCACTTGCTGCATTTACATAGCAGCAGTGGAGGCAAGGGCAACCCCAGGACATGGAGAACAGTTTGCCTCAGCCCAAAGTTTGGCAGGTGATCTCTGCTGCTGTGGTTGACCTCTGGAAGATCTTTTAGTCTTAATTTTTACTTTATTTTTATTCTTAGCAATCTGGGACTGCTATAATTGGTGTACACTATGCTGTTGTGGCCACCCTGCCATGTTTCTACCTTTTTGACGTTGTTTTTATTCTTACTGATCTGGGACTGCTATAATTGGCGTATGCTGTTGTGGCCACCCTGCCATGTTTCTACCTTTTTGACGTTGTTTTTATTCTTACTGATCTGGGATTGCTATAATTGGCGTATGCTGTTGCGGCCACCCTGCCACATTTCTACCTTTTTGACGTTGTTTTTATTATTACTGATCTGGGACTACTAATAATTGGCGTATGCTGTTGCGGCCACCCTGCCACATTTCTACCTTTTTGACGTTGTTTTTTTGTTATCACTCTTGTAATTTACCAGTGGCAAATCCAATAAAATAAAATTCAGTGTTCAATGTGGTGAAGGAATAATAATGTTTTAAAGGTGCCGTCCAGTCCGTTCTGTGCATGTCCACGTTTCTGTTTACATCGTTTGTTTACATAGCGTTATATAAACATTGAACATGAAGTATTGCGGATTTTTTTCACACGCTCGAGCTTTTCCGCCTAAAAAGCGTGTTATAAGAAGCTGTTTGGTTCATAAATGTGCGAACTGTCGCAAATCTATTCCGTTAAAGTTTGTTGACATGTGGGGTCCCGGACTGAACTACACCTTTAAGTCATAAATTTGCGCTAAATTGTAGAATACCCGTCCACTTTCGCTATTTGTATCTGTTGACAGTTAGTAAAAGGGTCAAATTATGGAAAGTTCATCATATACAATTGCCTCGTTCTATTTTAAAAACCCATTTAATTTGATCAACAACTACACACAAGTACAACCGATTATAATCAAATTGTTTACTTTACCTGGTCTTCGGGAATCCCATGGTTCTTAATGTAAACAAAACCAATAGTTGTGAAGGCATTATATAATTCTTGGGATATCCTTTTCACCTGTTCTTGAGGTTGTTTCGATATCTCTTCTTTGCCAATACCAATAGAACTGAAATCCAAAATCGGTATTTCAGCCATTTTGTAGCCCCATATGCATTTTGTAGATGGTCGATGTGATTGAGACAATGGAACACAGCCGGGGGTGCAGGCCGGAGGTTAGGATCAGAAAACTCACTAAGGCGGGGGGTTAGAATCATAATGAGGTCAGTGGTTAGAATACTCATTATGTCACGATTTGCCTGGTTACTCAGCTAAGCGTACTTTTTGATTTTTCTTAAATTCCGACTTTTTCTTAAATTCCGACTTTTTCTTAAATTCCGACTTTTTCTTAAATTCCGTCTTTTTCTTAAATTCCGACTTTTTTCTTAAATTCCGACTTTTTCTTAAATACAGATATTCTGTCAGTGTAAGAAGCTCTTTTAACATTGTTGATGGTATGAGTTTACCATGGGATATAGAGATAACCGAGAAAGCATATGTATGCCGAAAATGTCTCGCGCGTTTGAAGAAGAAAATAAACTTGGAACTGGCGCACAACAAATGTCTTTTTCCAAGTTTATCTTCTTCAAACGCGCAAGGCATTTTCGGCATACATATGCTTTCTCGGTTATCTCTATATCCCATGGTAAACTCATTATAGCATCAACAATGTTAAAAGAGCTTCTTCTACTAACAGACGAACACAAGAACATGAATAATTTATAAGATTCATGCTTCCGACAAATCCGCTATCCGCCATTTTGTCATTTATCAAATCGAGGAATTGCAAAAAAAGTAGGAATTTAAAGGTGCCGTCCAGTCCGTTCTGCGCATGTTTCACATATCAAAAGTGGGGTCCCGACCTTTGGAATGTTAATTAATGTTGACTGCGAGCGAACGAATCGGAACGATCAATTCAAATGAATCATAACGGTAAACTTGCGCGAGCTACTTAAAGGGCAACTAAACCTTTTGAGGTTATATTTTCCTCCGAAAGATATATCATCTAACTTTGTAAAAGTGAAGATAAAAATGAATTTCATGATATAGTGCATGATTTATTGAGGAGTATTTCTTCGAATCTCTTGTTGCACGACCGTGTTATGAGAAGAATGGCACTATTACCGGTATGACGTCATAGTGTCATACTGGTAATAGGTTTATTGAACAAAATAATATTCCACTGCTTGATATTTGGTTTGTCACTTATCACTCACCCAAGAGTAAACAGTATTCCAAATTTCACTAAAATAAAACCAAAATATACAGTATTTTCTTGCCGTATGACATCATTATGACATCACTTACCGGTCGTACCAGGCTTTCTTCCGACGCGGTCGTTGTTCAACTAAGTTTAGCAAAAGGGTTGAAAACTCGATCTTTAACAGATCATAAAAGTAGAACCGAGCAACCAATTTCAATTATTTCTTCGGTTTTTAATTGAACTTTTTGAATTCTAACGAAAAATAGAATAACCTCAAAAGGTTTAGTTGCCCTTTAACGGAATAGATCTGCGACAGTTCGAAAGCGAGTATTCGTTAAAGTTGGTGAAGTCACGAGTGGTAGTTTGATATATTAACAACATTTAGGAGCCAAACAGCTTCTTATTACACGCTTTTTAGGCGGAAAAGCTCAAGCCTGTGAACAAAATCCGCAATACTTCATGTTCAATGTTTATATAATGCAATGTAAACAAACCATGTAAACAGAAACGTGGACATGCGCAGAACGGACTGGACGGCACCTTTAAGAAAAAAGTCGGAATTTAAGAAAAAGTCGGAATTTAAGAAAAAAGTCGGAATTTAAGAAAAATATAGCGCTTTAATAGTATGGCACCTACACGCGTAAAAACGCACAAGCTGTTGCAAGTTGTCAACAGGCGTGAACAATGTTGTTCATAACAGGCGTGAACAATGTTGTGCTGCACCCTGTGAACAACGTTGTCAACAATGTTGTTCACGCCTGTTCCAACAACATTGTTCACGGATGATGAATCAACAGGCGTGAACAATGTTGTCCTAACAATGCGTATCAAGCATGATAACAATCCTGTTTTATGTTGTGCCAACACACATGAACAAGGTTGTCAGAACAGCAGCTATCATGCATGATATCAATTTGTTTTATCATGTTAAATTTTCTTGTTTTTCACGTTTTACGGGATTTTTTCGTATATCATCACCTATATTATCGTGAATTTCTCCGAGACAAAACTACACAATATCTCGTCCATAAAATTTATTAAAAACACACACAAGCAAGGCTACAATACAAGCTGTCACTATACAAGCAAAAACTTAAAACGTTTCTGCACTCGTACGACGCATTTGTGAAGGTTTTCTTTCTTATCGGACTAGTATTCAGTGGATCAACTTTCTCCCATCTTGTAGACCTGAAAGTGAAACAAACAAAAATGCTTGTCATTTCATATTGTTTATCACAACTTGATTAAGCCTTATCAGCGCTGCAGTATCACCCTTTATAAATAAAGTCTTTTAAGTTAAATACTTATAAATTCTAGTTCTACTTCTTCGTGTTACTTTACAACTATAAACAATATTAATAGTGATCCCCCGTCGCATGAAAACAAAAATTAAAGATACAAAAACGGCCCTTGCTCGTTCTTGCTTGAGGCAGAACAAGGCGGGTAAATAAGATTTACATAATTGACAATTTATCCCACTTTCCCAACCAGAAAACGAACCCAAGGTGTCTGGTTTAACGGCCGTCTTGACCACTGAATTATTGAGAAAAACTGTCAGGACAACTCGGTCAGAAATTTGCGACGACCATCAAGAAATTGTCAAAAAAATTTCCGATTATTACAACCGGGAGACGTATCGTATCTTCTCTTTATTGTGAATAAATGTTTTCATTAATCAAATTCCTCCGCTAGTAAAGTACTTGCAAACGGTATTGTTTTGTATTCAAGGCAACAAATTTACAAAATCCTAGTGATTTGACTGCGAGGAATTTTCCCGTTTCGAGCAGGACGTAAAACATTTTGAGGGTGCATGTAAACACATATTTGTGAAAATTTCTTCAAAAAGTATTAAAAAGCGCATACATTTTGTCCATGCATATCATAGTTATAAATGCATATCATCTTATTATCTTAATATACAAGAAAGGATCTTGAGTTGACATATACCTTAAGCTGTCTTTACTGTTGAAACCAAGGGCAAGGCCTAAGTTTCCATGGGAAAGGACAAGATTCACTTGCAAGCCGTCGACTAAAATCAAAAGTAATATCATAAGAAACTTTTAGTCTTTCAATTGGTGAAAACGCTTATTCACTCTGAAAAATATCGTGCAGAACTCACCTTTATAGTTTATAGCTACTGAATTTGTCCCAAGGCTTTGTCACTTCGTTGACCCATCAGCACTATCATGTAGTTATATATTTATCTTGCTTTTTCGTGGTAAAATCGTTCGTACCTTCTTGAATATATATATTTTGAGGTCATATAGGTATAGTAGAGTTTTAAAACCTTTTTCTGCTGTCAAAAATACATTTGTCCTGAATGGCTTCCTCAACGAACTTTAACGGCTTTTGCCATGATTTTTGAACAGTAAACAAGGATTGTGAATGGTTGATCATAAGCTATCCCAATTCCTATTGGTTAATCATGAACGCAAAGTTCAGGCCAATATCCTGTTTAACCTGTTTTTCGTTTGAACAAGTTGTTCACGCTTGTTTGAACAACGTAAAACAACTTGTTGACCCAACAACGTTGTTCACACATGATACGACAAGTTGTTAAGGCATGATGAAGCAACAAGCTAAAACAACCATGTTATGACGATAGTGAACATGGTTGTTCTATCAACATTGTTTTCTCCTGTTCCAACAACCATGAACAACCATTGTTGCTTCGTCAATGCTGAACAACATTGTTCCAACAATGATGAACAACATTGTTCGTTCAACAACATTGTTCACGCATGATAGCCGCCTTGTTACAGTATTGTTCAGCCAACAACATTGCAACAACTTGTGCGATTTTTAGCTGTGTATGGGGCTCCGTAGTAACCGGCACATCGTGACCCATAACCTCAAAATGTTTTATTGACTTGTTTGGAAGAACTTTTAAAATGATAAAGTAACTTCTTTTGAAGATTTTCGTTTCTTTGCTTTCTTTTTGAGATATATCAGTTTGTTTGCTATGCAAATGTCTGGAATTTCGTCACACATGTATAATGACTTATTGGAGAAATGTGTATATCTCTTTCATTCTCGAACGAAATCCTTTAAAATAGAGACGTTTGGTGTTGTGGGAGAAACGCACACACGTGGTTATTCACACTTTAGTGTTTTTATTTGATGAACGCAAAGATATATAACATTCTCTGATAACTCATTATGACGTAAATTCCGGACATTTGCACATCAAACAAACTGATATATCTCAAAAAGAAAGCGTAGAAACGAGAATCTTCAAAATAAGTTACTTTATCATTTTAAACGTTCTTCCAAATAAGACAATAAACACTTTTGACGTTAGGGGCACGTTCAGAGCGATTTGTAAATTAAGGATAATGGTTAATTTAAAGCCCGTTTTCCACTTCAACCGTATCGTATCGTACCGAAACGTAGCGTATTTCTTTGTTTCGTAAGCACTAGAGCAAAACTAATGACTTTGACACAAAAGAAAACGCTACGTTACGTTACGTTACGGTTGAAGTGCGCGCGCCTCCGACTTTCCTCGATCCACTCCCCGCGCGCTTCCCATTTTTCCCGCACACCTTCCTCGCCCGCGCATTTCTATATAAAAAAATAAGCCTCTGCGGAGGAGAGAGTTACCCGCCGAAGCCTGATCCTTAGATAATTCTCGATATCATGCGAAAACCGAATCCAATAATTGTTTTATTATGCATGAGAAGTGCGAAGGCTCGGCTTTTTCTTCGAGTATTTCACTTATTTTCTTCGCTTTAAAATAGTCGTAGAAGATTCCTAGAGCTGTCTTCACAGCTCGTTTTGTGTTCACTGCCTCCTTGTCATCTAATAGTGTCTTCAAATCGTTTTCTGTTAATACGTTGGCGAATCTTTGCGAAGAACCAGCCATTTCCCCATTTTCTTTCGCCGTAACAAGATATTGGAACAATGATGTAGCTAGTGCTTCGAAAGTATATGTAGACACTATTTAAAAATAGGAATCACGAAGGTTGATACATCGCAAAGTTGTTTACGGCCTGTAAATATATTTTTGGTTGCGTCTCTCGACGCATTGCTCTTCACTTTCTTCGTCGTCACTGTCGATACTGGACGCAGGGACGTAGCGAAGGCAATGCATTTGGGGGGTGCATGACCCAGTTTTGCCGACAAATTGGGCGTGGCATGGGCGTGGTCATGATGATTTCAATATGAATTTATTAAATTTGAAATTATGATCTTATGTTGTGAGAGATAGGGGATGATCTCGAGCGCTGTTGCGCTCCAGAAAATTTTAAAATATAGAATCCCGCAAATGGCATTTCCTGCATTCTGAGTGGTGATTTTCAGTCAGTTCAGAAGTTTATAAAATTTCGTATTTTGGACTGTTTTTTTTATGTTGACAACATACGTACAGCATTTGGGGGGAAGATTGTAAACACCCCATTCCGGCTAAATTTACGCCACTGATCAACACGTACCCAATAATTTCAAAACATCTCCATGGTACTTTTTGTTGTGTTGTTGCCGATAATCATCAAATGTTTGCTTGCAAGCAAGACATGTCAGCTTAATTTTCTTCCGCTTGCGTTTCAGGTGGTTGTTGTACATAACTTTCCAATCCAATATATTTGTTTAAATGTTTCAGCTAATTGTTCTTATCTAAAATATTTCTATCAGCGAGTCATCTTAAATCTTATGTGCGCTACCGCTACAATGCCCGAAACGTTATTACTGGTTGCGCATTTGCCCACGAAATATTGAGAGGCTGTTGTGTACTTGCACGATCGTGATTTCCGACGCAAATTCTAGTGGTGCTATACAGCCATATCTTGTGCTTTTGGAGAGACGATTGGCATTTCCGGATGGATTAAAAAGTGCGGCTCTACGTAAAACGCTAAATCTTCCCAGCATTTTTGTCGGAGTTTGGCCAGGGGGTCGGTAATTATTCGGCATTTGTCGCCCCTTTTAACCAAGGATTTGTTGGGGATTTTTCAGGTTTTTTTGTCGATTTTTGCTGACTTTTGTCGGCACATTTTGCCGTTTCCGTTAAAAAATTCGCCCAAACATAAAGTTTATTCTCATTAGATCGCAGGTCCAAATTTGCCGAGATAAATTCGATTTGTGCCGACAAGAGCAACATTGGGGGGGGGGGGGTGCGACGCCCCCTGGACGAAAGTTTGAGCGTGTCCTCTTCTTTCCTATAGAGCTGAATTGTTGAAATGTTGCTGTTCGGCTTGGCTGCAAAACGGACGAAACGGTCGTGCTAGTTGTTGGCGTACTCGAGAGCGAAGTTCTTTGCGAAGAAAGCTACAGAGCGTTTTCGCCATGCGGTTGTGACGATGAACATGCCAGCCAGCAAATCGTTTCCCACATTTTCGCACAAAAATTTGTGTTTTCGCTCTGGATAGCCTACTCCGCAGGTAACTCTGTGGCTTCTTTTTCCCGAGTCAAATAGCTTCCAAGGCTGTGCGAGCAATGTTTTGGCTGGGATTGCAGGGAAGTATAGGGATTGTGAAGGGATTGATAGATGAAGAATTCCTTATCCCCATGCTCTTGTTAATTTCTCTGGTTCGGCCAAAACAGCCTTGGAAAGCTATTTAACTCAGGAAAAAGAAGCCACAGAGTTGCCTGCGGAGGAGACTAAGGCCCTGTTTACATGAAGCGGATTGACAGTCCAATCGGATCGAAAAACGCGGATGAAGTCAATCCGGGCACATGTTTACATGAATCGTTTGGCAGCGGGCCTCAAACCGCGCATGCGTACTTTTAGAGGCATGCGTAATTTTACGCATGCCGTATCAAGTCATTTTCAAGTCAAACCGTGTTTACATCAATCAGATTGGCAACATTCAAGTCGATCCTTGCTTGAATCTCAAGTCAATCCACTCAACTGCGTGGATTGACCTCAGCCATCCGTTTCGATCAGATCGAAAACTTTCAATCTTCTTCATGTAAACACAACAAGGAGAAACAACATGGGAGATTTGACTTGAACACTCAATCCGCTTCATGTAAACAGGGCCTAAATCAGACTCGACTGGATTTGGAATTAATTTACATAAATTCAAATATCCGGGAATTTGTATTTGAACATCTGGGGATTTCTGTTCGAAGATTAATTGTTTTGTATTTGAACATTAATTGTTTGTGTTTGCACTTGTGGGCCACTACCCTGGGTGCCAGAGGTTCTTCCGCGCTCGATTACGGGCGGGAAATCGAGCGCGGGAGAACCTCTGGCACCCAGGGTAGTGGGCCACCGTCAGGCTTCCAATGCAGTAGAGGGGGTAATGGATAAGGAAAACCGCTGAAATTTCCTTATCTCCATTACCCTCTACCGCATCATTGGAAGCCTCTGCGGAGGAGAGCGGGCCACCGTACAATTTAGTGAACTGTATACTTGTGCAAAGTTTCAAGCAATTTTATTCAATAGTGTTGAAGATATGCTTCATTTTCAGATTTGTCCGAAGCATAAACCAATCTACCACCACTTGCAGGAAGCACTCTTTGTACAGCATCAATCTTACCACTTTTCGATTATGCCGACATTATTTGGGGCGACAATAACAAATCGACACTGATGAACGCTCTCCAAATTCTCGAAAATAAAGCTGCTAAACTCGCACTTGATGCTCCACCGCTCTCCTCCTCAATTGAATGAATAAAACATAATGGCTTTCTCGGTTTCTCAATACCTCATCTCGTTCCAGAGATATTCAAGTTTTTGTGAAACATGCAAATTAGATGCAGTACGACGTCATTTTCTCACAGAAACAAAATAACAAGTGGAATGTTTTGAAACTTTGCACATGTATCCAATGATGAAAGACAAGTTGCAGTAATTTGTTGTTAGTATTACTTGACATTTACGCCAGAAAAATACGAAAAATAACAGAAAGTGACAAAACATTTATTATTAAGAAAGAAGAAATATCAGGCATGATCAAAAAACAAATTAGAAGTAACAAGATAATTTTGTAAATGTTATGCTCAAGAAATCTTAGCTTGGAAGGGAACTCAACAGCTCTTCGATGAAGTTTTTGGTTTCATTGATTTCTCCTAGAAGACCTGAGCAATAAATATGTATATTAATAAGTCAACAATGTACAATTAAAGATTCTTAAAGTGCCTATGACACGAAAATTAAGTTTGCCTTATTTCAAAGAACACTTCAAATGATAGAGTAACATCTTTTGTAGTTTTTCGTTTCCTTGCTTCGTTCATGAGATATTTCAGTTTGTATTATATGCAAATGACAATGGTGTGACGTAACATGCATAATGACTTATCGGAGAAGGTTATTTATCTTTGCTAATATAAAACCAAATTTAATTTGAATGAAGCATGTGCGTGAGTATTTCCAAAAACATGGAACTTGTAGAATTTCAAGTGATTTTGTGTGAGAATAACAAAGATATATAACCTTCTCCGATAAGTCATTATGCACGTGTACGTCACACCATTGTCATTTGCATATTATGCAAACTGAAATATCTCAAGAACGAAGCAAGGAAACGAAAAACTACAAAAGATGTTACTCTGTCATTTGAAGTGTTCTTTGAAATAAGGCAAACTTAATTTTCGTGTCATAGGCACTTTAAGCAATATCTCTGCCTTAGGTCAAGTTCAAGAAAATGATGAAGGCAACGATGACAATGGTGATTATTACGATAATGATGATTACTAGATGATGAAGTTGATCGTCCAGGTTGTTGTAGTCTTGAGAAAGACTATTGTTGGTGACTGACGTTTCGACGGCCTCAGCGGCGGTCATCTTCAGAGTCAAGTAAAGCGTGTTTGTCAGGTTTGCCTATATATACATCTGGTTGATTACGTCATAGTTTGTTTGTGTCATAATTAGTGTGAGTGGGTGTTGCGTTTTGCATTAAGCGTGGGTCAATATTGTTCCTCATCGGTTATTTGTGTCATAAAGTGGGTGTTGCGTCATGCGTTAAGCGTGGGTGTATTGTTTATCGGTAGTTTGTTACGATGATGATGATTACAATGACGATGGTTACGACGATGATAGTTACAATGACGATGGTTACAATGAAGATGGTTATGACGATGGTAACGATGATGATGGTTAGGATGATAAAGATGGTTACGATGATGGTTACTGTATTTCCTCTAATAAACACCTAGCCTCAAATAAACAACAAATCCAATACTCTAAGGTCCTGTTTACATGGAGGTATGGTGACCCTTCTGGAAGGGTTACCCAGTATAAGGGTTTACATGTGTCCTAGGGTGACCCTGGGGGTAGGGTTACCCTATCTGCTTGCTGGGGTAATCCCTGGCGGCAGGGCTATCTTTTTGTTTACTTTACCCATGTAAACGCATCAGGAAGGGTCACCCTCCCAGACGGGAAGCGCGCAATAAAAGCGCTCGTTCAGTGTATTTCAGATTCAAGTAAAACTCCACCACTGTTCTGTTCTACCAAGGACTCCACCAAAATCGACGACGACGAACAGCTCTCCTTCAAACGTGTCTCATCCGAGCTAAAGCAGCATTGTAATGGTTCGCTGTATAAATTGCTAACTGTTGTTGATAACATTTTTGAAACAACAAAAAGCCAAGCAATACACAGCTGCGACCAAAGGACCAAGAGACAAAAGAATAAAACTTGCCACCAAAACTCTTCGTCTGTCCGCTATTTTCAATTTGCTTAGTGGCCATGCAAAGGGAGGGTGACTCTACTAGAGCAGTTAGCCCTGCTACAAGGGTCACCCCTTGGAAGGGTCGCCCTACCTCCATGTGTAAACAAGGCCTAAGAGGTTGGTGTACTGCCAAAATAGTGTGTAGGAGATACACATACCTGTGATGTCGCAGAATTCTGAAAATGATGTTGCTGGGAGAATGTCGTTTTCATAAAATCTAAGTAACTGAAAGAAAAATAAGACCAATTTAAATCAATAAGCACACATGTGTACGTTTTTGTTGCGCGTTCTTGCGGGGGAGGAGTTGAATATGAGGTGTCCATGTAAAGTAGAAGTCACCTCGACATTTCGCAAAACGCAATTTTTTTTTGGACGAAAGGTAGTAATACTTGGAAAATTACGCTGTACTTCCAACGCAACGTTGTTGCGAGACAAGTTGCAGGAATTTGTTGCTCGCATTACTTTACTTTTAAGTCCACTGTGCACTTAACAAGAGTCTATGGAGTTGATAAATATCTTAAAGGACATTGGCAACAAAAATGATAATTTCAAATTTTGGATTTTCTGATTAGGCTTTATTTCTGATTAGGATTTATCCAAGTAAACAAAACTACTCTTGTACAAAACAACAGTAGTAATTTTGACCGAAGAAAATGTTAAAAAAATGTTGTTAGGACTCCATTGAAAAATACTAACGTGATGTGGGTATCCTAAATAAATATTATTATTATTATTAAAATAAGTGGTTTTAATTATAAAAAGCTGCGATAAAAGATGACTAAACATGGTTACAAAAGACGACGTTTCGACGTTAACACAATGTCATTATCAAGTCAATAAGTAGAAAAAATTCTAAAACTATATACGAAGTTAAAACAATAAGATATTAACTCTTTCCCGACAGGCTGAAAAACATCAAAAATTGAACCACCACGTTGTTCTATTGATATCTCTTGAAATAACCATAACTATTTCGAAAGCTATACATTTTCTGGAAGCCCAATAAACCGGCTTTTACTTGTGCTTTTAAATTTCCCGAACAAAACACATGTTAATATAAATTAGCATTAATTATCATAAATCAGGTTGAAAAATTTACATTTTTCTAGAAAAGGCCATCTTGCACGCCCGCGTAGCATCTTGAAAACTCAAAATGCCACCAATCGCAGAGTTGTTTATGAAATCAAATCAAACTTGGCGTGTGCGTGGATTTCATGTTCCTGGCGCTTGTCGAATTTCAATTTTTAATCTTGCGTTACCGTGTGCCGTGTTTTTCGATTGACGACTTTGCGGGTCTTCAACGACCCGTTTTAACTGCGCCGGTCGGGAAAGAGTTAATAGCACAAAAGTAAAATTACATGAAAACAAAAGCTAAAAGTCAAACAAAGAGTTTGGCACGGACAAAGTCTGATTAAATATTCAAATATGGTCTAAGTTCTTTTATAAAAAGCATCTCGTAAATGAGACAATCAAACTTCCCTTGGCACTTCTTCAACACTCTATAAACTGGCTTTGGTTAAACTGGTAAAAAATTCCATGTATTTCTCGAAAATGCTTTCCAATCGTAGAGTTGAGATTTCCGCCCGGTAAATCTCTGGTAACTATATATATATATAAATATATATATAATATATATATAGACACACACACACACATATGTACATATGTAAATACTTTTCAAGAATTGTTAGGCGTGGGATTCGTCATGTGTAATGGCATTACGCCAGTCAGGATTAGCACCCTCTCCACAAGTGCTGTCAGGACGAGGGGATAACAACTTTCACATCTATAACTGATTGGTTAATTCTTTAGTCAACATGATTATTTCAGGTATAAAAATTTACATATTCAGTTTTTATTTCACTGGGTGTGTTCACTCCCTGACCAAAGGCCTTCGCTGAAACAAACTGTTGGTGATTCTTATTCAAATAAACCATACCTCTTCACAAATCTTCAAAATCTCTTCGTCGTGGTTGCGGATGTAAACGGCTATGTCCTGGGACCAATTGGTGCCGGAGGTAGCTGATACAGATTGCTAAATAATAACCATATAATTTTAATTCTAAGTATGTTTATATCACTGCATATTTTGTCAAAATATATAGGGTGTGGCTCAAGCTATACAGCCAGTGGATAGCACCTGTCGGCTGCAAATTTGAAAAATAAAGGTTCCACAGGCTGCCGACCAAATTTAAATCCTGGCCTACACATTGATCTGCATGCTACTGCGATTAAAATTGTATTTTGAAAAATTAAATTTTCCACTTGAAATAAACCTATACTATTTATATGTTCTAAATTTGAAAACGTTTTGGAAATTGTATGAAGTAATGTGGAGAAATTTTCATGAAACAAAAGACGAAAATGTTCTTCGCCATTATTAAGTTATCGCTTGATCGGCAGGCAATAAACCAGCCGGCGGTCTGCTTTCTTGACGTCATCCAATCAACCTTGTTCTTGTTGCATGTTGCATGCCAGCTGAATTTTTTTTTTTTTTACCTTTGTACACTGCAAGACTTGTCATCAAGTGACAGTGATAATATCTATAATATCTAAAACCATATCTAGAAGTCTTCCTGTTGATTGGATGACGTCACAACTTGTACTCGACCCATTACTTTCCGAGTACTACGGTAGTTGGCGACGAGCGCTGAATGACAAACGTAGAAAGAATTGTAAAAATATAGTACTTCCAATTCGAATTTGGAAAAATCTTTTAAGTATGTAAGTACCAGGTACTTAGGCATTAGAATTAGAAAGTTACAACACTTTTCAAGTTTTCACGTATTTTCATCACAGTAGCACTGTAAGAGACTGGATAGAGCCAATATTGTTTGCGTGATACGGCCAGGAGACCACCCGAGACAATTTATAGTCGAGGTCTAATATTGTACGATGTAGAACGGTGGAAGATAAATATGAAGAAAAACCTTGAAGGTTGTGAAAAATGCTATGTTTCGAGCAAAAATCATTCCGAATTTTACATTTCAAAACGATAACTACACGAAATACTGAACATGACGCTACCTTTAACAACTCGTGTAACTTGTTGACGAGGGCAAAGAAAACTAGAACAGGCTTATAAACATCGTAAGGTTTCACAACAACATCACTGATTCTGTGAAAAATAAATCAATAAATAAATAGTTATATATTAAATGACTTGCAGCTTGAGGCCCAAACGGGAATCAAACCGGAGCATCAGCGAGCGTCTAACCGGAGATCAGACCGGGGTTCGACTCCCGCAACCTTCTCAGTGCCCAGAGGGAGCGCCCGGGATGGGAGGGGAGTGGAACGAAGGAAGAGAAGACCCTGGTAAAGGCTGGTCACGTGACTCCAAGGATATTGGATTATTTTGTAACCTTGCTTATTTTCGCTTATATCATCCGGGGGGCCGGATCGCTGTGAAAACATACCACAAACTTTTATAATTGAAAGTACAGTATAAGGATAATTTAAAAATATTACAATTTATTGGAAAGACAGTACGGACTGCAGACAGAAGTTGAAAGATGGTGGATTACTTCGAAAAATACGTTGATTTACTGGACATTTGTTGCTGTCATAGTGTCATATTAAAGATAAACGATGATCAACGCCTGCACAGTTCGAATTTACAGTCTGACTATGTGCCTATTATTTTAAATATTAAAAGTGTTGAAAGCATTTATAGGGATTTCAAATTTCTGGTGTGGTTATATTTTTAAATTATCTATATACTGATACTGTACTTTCAAGTTTGTGGTATGTTTTCACAGCGATCCGGCCCCCCGGATGATATAAGCGAGAATAAGCCAGGTTACAAAATAATCCAATATCCTTGGAGTCACGTGACCAGCCTTTACCAAGGGTCTTCTCTTCCCTCCTTCCACTCCCCTCCCATCCCGGTCACTGAGAAGACCCTGAGTACGAGGTTGCGACTCCCGTGGCTCAGAAACTGAGTTTATGTCTTAGCTTGACAAACAATTTATTATATTGAAACAACTAAGCTGCAAGTCACATTTGATATACTGAGAAAATATACAAAGTAGCCTTCGTTCTGCTATATATATGAGTTCTGGAAGTGGTTAGGGCGTCTAATCGGAGATCAAAAGATTGCCTGTTTGAGTTATTTGAGTAGCAAATTATTTACTATAAATAAATAGTTCATTTACATCTATCAGAGTTGAAAAGAGTTTTCAAAACATATTTCAAGATCGCAATATTTGTCGGTTTGCTAACAAGCTGGGAACCAGAATATGAGGTGCGGCTATCCTTTACACCTAACAGTGAAAAACTGAATAACTTGTGGCGCTACTACAAATTTTAAAATATAAAACTACAAAAACTAAAGGAAGTATATACATGGTTAACACCAAAAGTACTAGACTACATTAAGTTTAAAAATATTCAATGTCGTTATATAAAAGAGCTTTCCTAAAAGTGTTTATAGAATTTTCTTTCTTAATATAACCACTCAATTTAATAAAGGGTTCCAAATCTCTAAAATTGAAACAGAAAAGAATCTTCCCCTTTGGCTTCACGTGCGATGCGTTGGTACACAAAGTGGCACACACCTGTCGACTGGAAATCCGCATTACATATATCTATCATATATTATCAAGGTAATCCCCACGAAAAGGCTTAACAACAACAGTACATTCATTAAAGTGCGTGAATAGGAATGGTAGTTTAGAGTTCTTTCGTATCTCGCGTAATTCTTGAGATATTTAGACTATTGTGATATCAGAGTACATTATTGTATGAGCACAATTCCCCTTTAACAACACACTCGGAGATCGGCGAAAAGGTTACAGTAATATACAGAAATGTACAAAACGTATGAGAGAGAAGTTAAGACAGCTCTTCTAATATGATGTAGGATATTTATGAAAATTTGATTTAACTAAAAAGACAGCAACAACAACAGCAACAGCAACAACAACAGCAGCAGCAGCAGCAACAACAACAACAACAACAACAACAGCAGCAGCAGCAGCAACAACAACAGCAGCAACAACAGCAACAACAACAACAGCAACAACAACAACAGCAACAA
Organism: Chrysogorgia sp. JL179-B06; assembly: GCA_035772405.1. Lineage (NCBI taxonomy): Eukaryota > Metazoa > Cnidaria > Anthozoa > Scleralcyonacea > Chrysogorgiidae > Chrysogorgia > Chrysogorgia sp. JL179-B06. Next base: position 1,555,696 of record JAYKKM010000182.1, on the reverse strand, counting down.
CAACAACAACAACAGCAACAACAACAACAACAACAACAACAACAACAACAACTTTTCAGTTTTTAGTTGATCTGAAGACTTTGAAATAAAGTGGAAATTATCTCATACGTGTCTTATTTGATTAGTATATTTCTACGATTAAGATGCATATTTCTAATACTTTTGCCAAATTATTAATTGGAAATGGATCACGTTTTTCATGAAGAATGGGAAATATAATGGAAGGTTTAGCCACACTTCTTTTTAAGATGTCTTACTTCTGAGTTCCTTTTGGAGCAACATGGCGGGCATGCGCAAGGATAATCAGTCTATTTACGAATGGCAGTCGGTTCTTCTTCCATTCTTCAAGTGAATAGGTAAACAACGATAATACAGTCATGAACAGTGGACCATTAACCTGAAAAACAGGAGAGATAAATTGTTTTTACATAGGTACTAATTCAAAAATCAGCCGCTACGTAACATGACCCAACAATATTGTACGATACTGTATCGTACAATATTGCGTACCCATGCACAATGTTGTACAATGTTCAATCGTAATATTACATTCGCTTGTCCAGCACATACGTAACGTCATCCAACAAGATCCAACAATGTTGTACGATGTTGTATGAGCCAACAATATTGTAAGACCCAACAATGTTATAGCGAAATGTTATGACAAGACCCAACAATATTGTAAGACCCAACAATATTGTAAGACCCAACAATATTGTAAGACCCAACAATGTTATAGCGAAATGTTATGACAAGACCCAACAATATTGTTCGATGTTATATCTAAATGTTATGTTCGTTTAACCAGCCCTTGTGCAACATGATCCAACAAGACCCAACAATGTTGTTCGATGTTATATCGAAATGTTATGTTCGTTTAACCAGCTCCTATGCAACATGATCCAAAAAGACCCAACAATGTTGTTCGATGTTGTATCGAAATATTATGTTCGTTTAACCAGTCCCTGTGCAACACGATCCAAAAAGACCAAACAATGTTTTGGATATATAGCAAAGTGAAAAGGTGGTACTGAGTAAATTTCTCACATTTTCTCAATTTTTAAAAACTTTTCAGTTGTTTTGTAATGACTGGCTATACCGGTTTGTAAAGACCGCTCAAGGAACCAATCAAATTGCAGAAAAACTGGGTGAAGACCACTCACGAGAGAAGCCATATAATAAAGTGTATTATCATATGGCTTGGCTCGTGAGCGGACTTAAGGTGGCTCGATAGTCTAAATCATGAGAAATTGCATTTTCTGCAATAACAATGTTTGCAAAGCAGATCTGTGCTTCATTGTGGTTCATTGCATAGCTCTAGTGGTGGTCTTGTTTACTGAAAAGTTTTATACCCTCAAAGTTTATCTGAGTGGAGAAATCGTGTTTCCAATAAATCCAGAAAACTAATTTGCATAAAATCTGCCGCTTATCATAAACACAATTTCTCTCTCTATATATAAATATGCTACAAGTGTGAAACGTTTCAATAATCAAGACCACTGCTAGAGCTATGCAATGAACCAAAATAAAGCTCAGATCTGCATTATAAAACCTTTTATGGGGAAACTATATCTCTCATGATTTAGACTATTGAGCCACCTTAACGCAGCTTTTCTGCAATCTGATTGGTTTCTGAGCGCAACCTCGTACCCAGGGCATTTTGCCTCCACGGCGGAAGGTCGGCGAAAATGGCCCTGGGATCGGCTGGTCCATTCTATAATGCGATTGGCTTGTCATAAAACGCAATTAATTCAGCCGAGTATAATTTATTCATCTAAATCTGAATGCTGTCTTCAAATTTTACAGCAAATTAGAAGCGATAGCTTTCGCTAAATTGGATACATGCTTCTTCATACCTTTTGTAAGAGATAACCATGAATGTATGGTGGATTATTAAGCTTGTTAGCTGCTTTTATGCTGACGAATGCTGACATGAACAACTCTGAAGAGCATTGAATATTTCTCAATTATTCAGGTCAACAAAGTAAACACCCACCCAGAAATTCTGGGTGTCATGTGACCAGCCGATCCCAGGGCCATTTTCGCCGACCTTCCACCGTGGCAACCTCGTACCCAGGGTCTTCTCAGTGCCCGGAGGGAGCGCTCGGGATGGGAGTGGAACGAGGGAAGAGAAGACCCTGGTAAAGGCTGGTCACGCGACTCCAAGGATATTGGATTATTTTGTAACTGGCTTATTTTCGCTTATATCATCCGGGGGGCCGGATCGCTGTGAAAACATACCACAAACTTGAAAGTACAGTATCAGTATATAGATAATTTAAAAATATAACCACACCAGAAATTTGAAATCCCTATAAATGCTTTCAGCACTTTTAATATTTAAAACAATAGTCACATAGTCAGACTGTAAATTCGAACTGTGCAGGCGTTGATCATCGTTTATCTTTAATATGACACTATGACAAAGTCGCTTGAGCAGCAAGTCGACGGATGCTACACCCGACTATTAAGGGCAGCACTGAACATCAGTTGGAGACATCACATGACGAATGTTGAGCTTTATGGTACAATACCACCCTTATCAACGACACTACGTGAGCGCAGACTACGATTTAGCGGGCACTGTTGGAGAAGTAAAGATGAAGTCATATCAGAGTTACTTTTCTGGCAACCAGCGCATGACAGACGTTCTCGTGGAAGACCAGCGACAACATACATTGATAAACTGGAAAGTGATACTGGACTCGGGAGATATGAAATAGCGAAAGCTATGGAGAACCGAAAGGTTTGGAATAAACTCATCTGCACTGTCCGAGCTCGCTCGACCTAGATGATGATGATGATGACACTATGACAGCAATTAAATGTCCAGTAAATCAACGTATTTTTCGAAGCAATCAACCATCATTCAACTTCTGTCTGCAGTCCGTACTGTCTTTCCAATAAATTGTAATATTTTAAAATTATCCTTATACTGTACTTTCAATTATAAATGTTTGTGGTATGTTTTCACAGCGATCCGGCCCCCCGGATGATATAAGCGAGAATAAGCCAGTTACAAAATAATCCAATATCCTTGGAGTCACGTGACCAGCCCGGGGTCTTCTCTTCCCTCGTTCCACTCCCCTCCCATCCCGGGCGCTCCCTCCGGGCAGTGGAGGCAAAATGCCCTGGGAACGAGGTTGTTCTGAGTGGTCTTTACAAACCGGTAAAGACCGGTCATTACAAAACAACTGAAAACTTTTAAAAACAATTGCGAAAAATTGAGGAAAAGTGAGACATTTAAAAGAGCCATATAATATAAATATATAATATATAGCCACATAAAAACCTTATTGACCTAGTTTGGTCGGTCTTTACGACAAAATTATCCTTGGTCTTGGTGTTTTTGCACTTTGCTCTTGGTCTTTTCTCGCTGCTTCGTCGCTAGGTATGTACTGAAAAACCGCGGGCAGGATAATCTGTCCTAAAGGGGTTTTACTACATCCCGGGCGTTCTTTGTCAGCGATCGTCTTCTGGACGATCTTTCTTAGTATCCGCGAGAGGTGGGGCGAAATGAGAGATTGTACTGCTATCATACGATCGGACATGCCTGTATGATGAATCAAGAACTGCTAACTCCAAAACAACTTAGATCCTAACCCTCCGCCTAATGGGGGTTTTCTAACTTCCCGCCTAATGGTTTTCTAATACGCTGTGACCAGCTGCTCTTTTAGTTTTGAAAACTATATGTCCGGCAGTCAGTAATCGTAACAATAATTCTAAAATAAACCCTAATCATAACCCAAATCCTAACCCTGACCAAACCCTAACCGTTAAAAATCAAGACAAAATATAAAAGAAAAAAATTAAAAGAAAACTCCCAACTAGGTCCCAAGGACAGTGCAAAGTTTTATAGAATTATGTATCATATATATTAAATAAAACACTAGTAGCATAACGCATGACACAAATTAAGTTTAATGCTATGCAGGATTAAAGATTGCTTGCTTATAAAGCTGCAGGTTGATAAAGGTGATAAGTTGGACAGAAAATTATGACAACTATGTCTATGGATAAAATTTCACGGGCTAATGCCTATGATTATTGGGAATAAACACAACATCCTAATAAGAAATATTGCTGCAAAATTATGAAAATAAATTAAATGACGATCAACAATAAATATTATAAAAGTACATTTTAGTATCCAGACAAGAAAGAAACAACAGAAAATAATGCTAGTCCAGTGTTTTGATGACGTTAAATTAAGCGAAGTACAAAGAACAAGAAATACAAGATTGATTTTGTAATAAAAAGTGCCATATAATGGACTACTCAATAACCTCGACTGTTTGGTCTTTACAGTAAAATACCAAACCTTGGCCACTATTGCTCGGCCAATACAGCAAGATCTCGGTTAGATATTTTATATATAATAAATTCCCTGTCTCAGAAAAAGTCAATCAGTCAATATCCCATCAGTGTTCCCCCACCCAGGTTTAACATTGATAGCCTGATATTTACATCACAAAAAATAATATCTCTAGTGAAGGAACATGGGCTAATATAATTATTCAAGCAGTTTCAAATGCTCTTAATTTTGTCAATTCATATTAGAATAGCACCAAATTTCTCCAAGGCCACAATTATACAGCCAATAAATGGCCAAGGAACAAAATTATGTTTCAACAACAGAAATGAATCAATCTAACAGTATAACACTGTGCAGTCTGTGCTTACAGTATGTGTACAACAGCCACAAAAATTTAATAGTCGCGACAATACAAAACAAAGTAATACAGACAATTTTTATAAATTACAAGCTGTCAAATCGGTACTCGTATTAGTGCTGACTGCTGAACAGCTCAATACCCAAAACATATCTACAATTGTATTTCTAAAATTCTATTAAGCCCAAGAATATACAATAAAAATTTCAAATAATCAAATGCTGTCATACTAATATAAACACGAAGTAAATACCAAAACTACAGACCGCTTTACAAAAGTGCAGGAGTCTAATTTCTAACAAAATAATCTCGCAGGTCATTCTGTATCCATTGTGTTCCATTATAAAAAGGCAGAGACACGCTACGCTTTAACGCTTACCTGTCGGCTGTCCGGCCTGTCCTGACGGTTGAAATGCTGAATCATGACACAACGTGATAGAAATATCCTGAATATCAGACGTTTATTTTATATCCAGGCTCGTCTTCCCCTAACAGACAACCAGTCCTTTATCCTACATCATATTTAATACTGTAAGTCCACAAAATCCTTGTTTTGAGAAGAATATATCGCTCCTTGGGTCGGCCATTTCGATAAATCGAAATTTCAGCTCGCGCGTGCGCAGTAGCATGTTAACATAAAACCGGGGGACTCATCTTATATATTCGAGACATATTTAAAGTAAATTGAAGTCAAAACACCACGAAATAATGTTGCAACCCCCCGGATGTTAACACGGTCACTCACTCTATTATATATATATCGTGTGAATTTTCGCCACTCATCACAATACTGCAAAGTTTAAAAAACTTTGCACTAAAAAGGATATCCTTTGTGGGAATTGAACTCGGCAGATTCGGCATCGCAACCCTGGAACTAACCACTACACTAGGACAGTACGCTCAGCAGAAGGCAAAATAAATTTGTATTTAAAGTCGTTCGCTGATTAAATAACCGGCCGGTCTAATACTAATAACTGGATCGTCCAGAAGACGATTGTTTGCGGGCGCTGACAAAGAACGCCCGGGATGTAGTATTACCCGTCGTAAAGACCTGCCTCTCGGTCAATACGGTTTTATTATTATTTATTGTATTAAACAATTATTGGATGAGGCTGAGCATGATATCAAGAATTATCCAGACCAAGGTCAATGTTATCTGCCGAAGCCGGATAACATTGACAGAGGTCTGGATAATTCTTAATATCATCTGTAAGCCGAATCCAATCATTGTTTTATTATACAATTATAAATGTAGAAACCTTTAGGGAGTTGAGGAAGTAAGCCACGTAAAGACAATTACGTCACTTACAGACAATTTTTGACATTTTGTAGGTGGCAAGACATCAAGAATTGTCTGTAGGCTTTTTAGCCAATCACAATCGAGATTGTGATTTAAGTGTCAATGTTTTCTTGCATCTTTGAAATATATAGACATGTTAAAATCATCACATGCAACTATCAAATGATGGTAACGAGCTTCTGTCGCGACCACACTTGCAAATAAGGCGAAGCCGAATCCCTATGGTTTGGGAACCCCTGGAGAAATATAACAAGTTACGACGCAATAGACTTACTTCGAAACAAGACGGCACCCAAGTATCTGGAGAATTTTCAACAAAGCCATTTACAGACTTTTCCTCTCGACTTCGTAAACGTGCCCTAGTTTGGAAAGATTATTGGTGAAATTGAAGAGCTTCAATTTTAACACTATTTAGAAATCACGTGCGCCACTCACGTGTTCATGACGTATAAGGTCATGTGTACCATATACGGAATGATGTTGAAATTACTCTGACGGCCTCCTCCACCCGAGTCCTCATTGAACGGTTTCTCGTAAGCGAAACGTTGAAGTAAAAGTCGTAAATCGTGAACGGTGTTATGGAAGGTTGGCTCCAAATGACCAGTACATTCTTGGATGTAGTAATTGTGCCTAAATTAAAGAAACATACTTTATTAGCTAAAGCTACAGTATATATTAGCTACAGTATTGGCCCACGCTTAACGCATGACGCAACACCCACTTACACTAATTATGACGTAATGAACCAGACGTAATATGTCACCAACAATAGTCTTTCTCAAGACTACAACAACCTGCACGATCAACTTCACAAATCTAATGATACTCCTAGGTTCAAACCATTTACTTTAAATAAGCTATATATTAGCTATGTCCGTCGCCCGATAGATGACAGATAAAGTCCGAGAGCAGAAGTCCTTGTCATCAAGATCGAGGGCAATATAGTCTTCACAATCTTAACCCAGGCACAATGTGGTAAATATTTATCTACTTTTTCTTGTGCCGTTCACATAATTGTTCACTGGTTTACATCAGTTTCCTGGTTTAAATCATTTTCTGGTTTACTTCATTCGAGGATATTAGTTGTTGTTGGGCATGCACCGTGCAATTAAGGATTGAAACCTAGGTACAAATATTTATCTTATACCTGGCTAAACAGCTGGCAAACGCGGATTCTGAGACCTGTAAATAAGAAAAGAGAGGTTATTACAATACAATTTCATTTTATAAAATAGCATTACAGAGGATATCGCGGGCGCCGAAATACCGACGACTTGGATCCGAGCACTGATCTCGAAAGAAGACTGGATCGAGCAACTATTGTTCAGAAAATGAAGCCGGAAGTCCGCCATTACTAAGGGACCAACTGAGGATCCTATGAGGTTTTTTGTTGGATTATGTGCTCTTACCATCGACAAAATAAAATAACCTTACTATAAAGAGGACCAGAAGACATTTTTCAAATTACTGGGTGAACGATTCATGGCCTACCTACATATTTACTGTGACTTTGGTCCCTTAGTAATGGCCGCCGTTGGCTCTAATTATCCAGTGAGAGAAGCCTAATACGAGACGTCAAATTAGGTTCAAGATACTGAACCTATTTCGCGAGCGTCACAGTTTGATTTGCTTGCAAACTCGGAGTTTCTAATGATCTCTCGTTAATTTACATTATGCAAATATGCAAGCTTCAAAATCAGCTCATCAAATACAATAGAAAGCTCAATCCAGTCCTATTTTTGTGATCAGTGGATCCGAGCGTGTGTGGCTAATGACTTGCGTTTCTAATGACAAAACTGGATATTTAAAAAAAATACTTGTACAAATCGCAAAAAGCGCTTTCCTTGTAGCATGGAACTAGTCTTGGCAAAAAGGGAATTTAATCTTTGATATTTACAAAAGACAAAGGTACAGCCGTCATGTTGGATGACAGAAATAAAATAATTCACCGAGCTTCTTTTACTAAATGCCATCGAACAATGGTAGATAATAATCTCCAACAGACTAATTTCTGCATAAATTTTATTTCCAAGGGCAATATGGGGATCTTGGAAAAACGAGGTCCCTCGAGATTAAAATTAAGTGTACCTGTACTGTACCATTGAATTTCGAGGAATACAAAGTACAATTACCCAGACGTACCTTGGGCCCCCAAATAGGCAAAAGACCATTGCATTTTGTGTTCGAGTTTTGGAGAGCAGCACTTTCCCACTCATCACGACCGCGAGCCAATCTAGTAAAGAAAAAAATAAATGTGCAAAAAACATTAACTCATTTCAAACCTTTTCTAGCTAGTATGACAGGGTTAAGGAGGTTCCATACAGTTTATATTTTTGTGTCTGTAATTGTGATGCCGTTGGTTTTAATACTTGGTATTATCCTTTGCGCGTTATTAATTTGGGTGTGAAAAATATTAATTTTTTACAGCGATTCCTCGGTAATCTATGTCAAAACGTCAGCCTGAAATTGCACAGTAGAGAAAATACGAGGCACGTAATGTATGGTCATATACTGACGTAATCAATTTGCAATCTTTGATAAACTATTATTATTTGGTGCTATGATGTATACATCTTTAAGAGTGTATATTTTAATTAAACAATCTAAAACTGATAAGTGGCTAGTCTTTTAGGATTTCCTACGAAAATCATTTACGTGTTTTAGCTTCATTACATAACCTATTTAAACTCATAATCCCCTCGCCCTCGAATATGTATTTTGACTCGCTAATTCCAAATCTGTTTTCAGAATTGAAAACGGTTATATATTGATCGAGATAACGTTCAAAATAATATACGACAAAGTAATATAGCCGACTAATTTCTAAGTACATAATTGACCGTTTTTCCTCAAAATTCCTCGTAGAAATAGCTGAAAATGCGATTCAAGATATTTTACAGCCCCCGACCTTTTGAACTGGCTATGGCACTGAAACAAACACCAACGCGCAATGCACGACGGTTGACACTCACTCTGCAGTAATGTCTAGTCTAGGATGTTTCCACTCGACTTACCTGATGGCAGCGACATGACATTCGTAATGAACAATGTTGAAGTGACTCACAGTGCTGTAACCCTATTCAGAAAATTAATCATATTGGTGTTATAAAACAACAAAGAATAACAAGAACGTTAGAATAAATTAAAGTGGAAATATTACCTGCGTTTTTCGTTGTTTCATTTCATAGCCATCCAAGAGACATCGCTTTGTGTAGGTGTAAATACCAAGAACCTGGAGAATACAGTAAAGACGTCAAATCTACACGGGTTGTAAGTCCATATCCTACATACACGAATATCGTAACCGTGGTACTAACTAAGCCCCAATCCCAGCAACTGTTAAAGGACATTGGCAACAAAAATTAAGTTTGTCTAATATGAAAGAACTCGTAAAATGGTAGAGTAACACCTTTTCCGTATTTTACTTCGTTTTTGAAATATTTCAATTTGTTTGATATGTAAATGAGATGGTCTCTGACGTCAGGTGTTGGGTGGAGAATTTTCACTCATTAAAATTCACTCGCTTTTTAACTATCTGACATAGATGGTCTGAATCTGACATAGATGGTCACATATGTAGCTCTTAAATTTGTATTCATATTCTTAGTAGTATTGTTATTTTAACGTAGTTACATATTTGTAAATACTGTTCATCCTGTTCATACCAGCTTTTCACAACTGAAAGGGTCTTACAGTTTTAAATAAAGTTATTATTATTACTTATAACCTTGATCGTACCTATAAAAACTATATCTAACCCTAAGAAAACACTAACCCTTTCCACACAAAGAAAAACTAATGAAGAAGTAATTGCGCTACTGAAACTTAGTATTTGTAATGCATTTGTAAAAGTTCGAAGCTAGTCGTCTAGGTTGTTGTAATCTTTAGAAAAACTGTCATCGATGCCTGACATTTTGACAGTAGTCATCTTGAGAAGGCCAAGTAAAGCCGTCGAAAGATAGTCACAAACAACAATCTTTCTCGAGAATACAACAATCACGATGGGCGGGCCAATTTATTACCCCACATGGAGGGTTTCATGGTTAGTGATTAGGGGAGTTGGACGTATTTGGATTTGAAGATGTTGTATCCGTCACTAAGAAAGGCTAGAATTGACAAACAATGTCGTAGCATTTCAGATTTAGAAATTTACAAAGACGGTTTATATGTGATATAAATGAGTAATAAAACGCGCTGTGCTGCGTAGGCAGTGTAGAAATACAAATCAAATATCTAAAAAGGTTGGTGTACCACCGAAATAGTGTGTAAGTTGTCTAACGTTTTGAGCAAAGGCCCTTCGTCAGAAAGTGAAACATTTCACGCAAAGCGATTTAGTTTGGTGATGTCATATGGCACGTCATCATGACGTCAACGAAAAATGAAAAATCCAATAATTCTCGAAGGTTTTAAACATTAATTTTTCATATACGATTAGAATCTAGACGGTTACTTCTCAAACTCATTAATAATTCATGAGCCAATTAGCCAATGAAATCACTTTATTTTATCACATGACTGAGGCTGGATACTCGAGTAAAACACGTAAAAATCATATACCACCACAGTTATTAGATCAAACCCGGTTTTGATCTAATTGCTGAGATCTTAATTAATAATTCATTTTTTGGAGAACGAAACGACCTGCTTCCGTCTTCGCTCATCCTCAACTGAACAGAGACTGTTAATTTTCTGAATAACTTTTACACACCCTCGTGAGTTCAGTCCCATGAGGGTTTGTTCTCAAATGCGTTTTAAGTAAACATCCAATTAAATCCGTGTTCGATTGAGAAGCCATATAAACAACATAATATTAAAATTACTAAAATTATTACAAATATTACAATTTACTTTAAGTTTAAACAAGATAAAATATATGTTGTTGGTCCTCTCAGTTTTAACCAGCATAATACAGCATATTGTGTACTTCGTCTCAAGTTACAGTATATATAACATTTCTTTCTGATGGAAGTAAGTTATTCTAACCATTATTCTGAACATTATTCCGCTGTTTACATCAACCAGTCTACATCAACTGATCTCCATGCACGAGAATTCAATGAGCCTACCTTATGATATACATACGCATTTAGTATAAATACATTGGGTGATTATAGAAATTGCGTGCGCTGATTGGTCGAGCTACCTCGGATTATTTCTCGATAATCACCTCCAGCGTTTTTTCAAGATGGCCGCCAGCCGATTTGTCAAAGTGACAGGAGAAAATAGTCAAGAAACTAGTATTTTTTAAGGAAATGCTGTTCCTAAGAGTGGGAAAGTGTGTATTTATACTAAAACAATTATTCACCTCAGGCTCAGTGAATATCGGTGAATAATAGTGAGTTTTATTCACCGATATTCACCTCGTCTTCGGTGAATAATTGTTAAATAGGGATAAGGATGGTCAGGGGGATGACAGGCCCCAATGGCTAGGCTACGTATAGTCTTTGCAAACACACCCGTTTCTATGTATTCCATCTCTGTTTAACTTGTAGCGACCCTTTTAGTGAGATCAGTTTTCAATCTCAAAGACCGCGAGTCAAACTTCTATATTCTAACCTTGTTTGGGTGGTATTTGTAACCTTCGCGACAGATGCAACAAGTTAAGCCAGTTTCGTTCGATATCTCTTCAAATCCTTGTATAGCAGCTGAAGGTTTGGTGATAATTTTACCTCCAGCAGTGGCCTAAAGATAAAAAACATAATACATTCAAGAACAATGTATAAAGCAAAACATGAAAACAAAATTGGAAACATTGCTATGTTGCACAAGTTTTTACTTTTGGGGATAACATAACATCTTTTCACAAAATAGTCAGTAGAGGCATTGACTAAGTAGAGCCCTTAGCCTCCACACACCGTTTGTTTTACGCTTATTAATATTTAAATGGGATCGTTGAGCATTTGAACCCAAACGTTGCTATTGGATGATTGCTCATTATACCCAAAGAACAATGTTTCCAGTAACCGACACCATGAACAAATTTCCATAAATGCAAACAAATATATAACAAAGACTTTCGCTGATCCCACATCATTCCTTGATTGCCTATACAGGTATGTTCAAAACAACATTTCGCAGACAGTTACTTAAAACCGTGATGATAGCTTCAAGCAAAAAACGTTTGGTTTTTAAGGAACTCGAAGTTTATAACTTCTTTAGCTTTGGAGTGGGAGTGGAGTGGGGGTGGAGTAGAGTAGCGTAGAGTAGCGTAGAGTAGCGTAGAGTAGCGTAGAGTAGCGTAGCGCAGAGTAGATTGGAGTAGAGTAGAGTAGAGTAGAGTAGAGTAGAGTAGAGTAGCGTAGCGTAGCGTAGAGTAGCGTAGAGTAGCGTAGAGTAGCGTAGAGTAGCGTAGAGTAGCGTAGAGTAGAGTAGCGTAGAGTAGATTGGCGTAGAGTAGAGTAGCGTAGAGTAGCGTAGCGTAGCGTAGAGTAGATTGGAGTAGAGTAGAGTAGAGTAGAGTAGAGTAGAGTAGAGTAGAGTAGAGTAGAGTAGCGTAGCGTATAGTAGAGTAGCGTAGAGTAGCGTAGAGTAGCGTAGAGTAGAGTAGCGTAGAGTAGCGTAGAGTAGCGTAGAGTAGCGTAGAGTAGATTGGCGTAGAGTAGAGTAGAGTAGAGTAGAGTAGAGTAGAGTAGAGTAGAGTAGAGTAATGTAGAAGTAGAGTAATGTAGAAGTAGAGTAGGAATAGAGTAGAGTAGGGTAGAGTAGGGTAGAGTAGGGTAGAGTAGGGTAGGGTAGGGTAGAGTACAGTAGAGTAGGGTAGAACAGAGTAGAACAGAGCAGAGCAGAATAGAACAGAGTAGAGTAGTAAAGTACAAGCATATTCAACATACACTCATTCCCAGTGCTCCAAGTTGTTTCTGCCTCATTGCCATGGCGAGCTTCTTCTTCTCCTCTCTTGTTTCACGACGCACCGCTGTTACCTAACAGAATATTATTTTTAAAATACGTAAGTACTTTTACTTAAGTATTTCTCGACATATTGAAGTTCTCATATTTCTCTTTTTCATACTATATAAAATAAACTTTGCTCAACATTCTGACAACAATATTCTGCTCAGGGGCATAATTTTCTTTGTAATTTTCATAATTGTAATTTTGACAAACTGCAATTTGGAACTCGACTACGAGGACTGAAAAAAGTTGAATAACCAGACCATATAACAGCCATCGTCATGCAACAACCCCAAAATATTGAAAAACGAGCATATAGGAAGACTTGGGATGGTAAGCTTTATCATTCTGATACACGTGCAGCCTTATAGGAACACATTGTAATGGGGATTATTTAATAAAAACTGATGAGACGTATTTGTTTTGATGACCTCAAGACATTTATACAATGTCAAGCAAAGCAGGAGTTCTCGCCCCAAATGCAAATTCGTGCGAAAAACAAAACAAAAACACAAAACGAGACAAAGGACCCCAGGGTCTCCAAGAAGAACAGTGACCAACTAATGCAGTTACCTTTCTAAAATAAAGATTATTACTATTACTATTACTGTTACTGTTACTGTTATTGTTGTTATTATTATTATTATATTATAATATATATATATATATATATATATAATTAATATATTATTATTATTCCACACCACATCGCATGCCAGATGCCAACATTGAACTAGGTTTTATAGAAGGTCGATTAGCAAAATTGTAAAGACGATGATTCTTTTATGAGGAAATTCTGTTAATAGAATTTCCTTTTTTAAAATTTTTTAGATGTCTTTAACATAATTTGTTGTAAATTATAATGTTAATTACTATTTATATATTTTTTGCAGATGTATATGAGCTGTTTTTTTAGTGATTATTATTATTATTATTATTATTATTATTATTTTTCTTTAAAAGATAAAAGAAAAGAAAAAAGAAAACAAGATAAAACGCAACAAACAAAAAGCTGGCTTTCTGGAACGACTAAAATTTTAGAAAAAGTGTGAACAAAGTAAAACTAACGTACAAAAAAGTAGTACAAAAGTAGGAATGTTTCGTGATTAATTTGAAATGACAATCCCACAAAAGTATAATTTAACTTTATTTTTTCGTAAAGGAAATGTAAAAAAGTGGGCTGTTCAAAAATAAAATTAGGAGAAGTATTAGGAGAACTTTACTTTTGACTTGTATTGAGATAGATAGAGAGATAGATAGATGGTTTATTGATAAAGACTTTGCAGCCAATAGGCTGAATTACGTCATATCTTACAGTTTAAAATACAATTTTAAAATGATACAATAGCGCTCCGTCGAGATGACGTCAGTACCGATGTTTGTCCGCTTTTACCCATAATTCTTGCGGCCATAACAAAATAAATAGCTCATTTGCAATAATTTGTTAGTCAAATTTGGTTTGTTTGTCCGCTTTTTGAGCTATTAATAGCAGCCAGACTCTACGCTATTGTAACAAGCGTTAAAAATCTAGACCTTGATTGCATTAGATATTATAAAACTATTTTTAAATCTATTGGTACGAAAATTTAAACTAAAAGTGCGATTCTTCCTTAACACTCTGGTGTTGATTCTTGGCGGCAAAAGGCTTCGCAGTTTATAACAAGTAACAAGTCATTAACAAGTCTGTAACAAGTCTGTAACAAGTCTGTAACAAGTCTGTAACAAGTCTGTAACAAGTCTGCAACAAGTCTGCAACAAGTCTGCAACAAGTCTGCAACAAGTCATTAACAAGTCATTAACAAGTCTGTAACAAGTCTGTAACAAGTCTGTAACAAGTCTGCAACAAGTCTGCAACAAGTCTGTAACAAGTTTGTAACAAGTCTGTAACAAGTCATTAACAAGTCTGTAACAAGTCTGTAACAAGTCTGTAACAAGTCTGCAACAAGTCTGCAACAAGTCTGTAACAAGTCTGCAACAAGTCTGTAACAAGTTTGTAACAAGTCTGTAACAAGTCTGTAACAAGTCATTAACAAGTCTGTAACAAGTCATTAACAAGTCTGTAACAAGTCTGTAACAAGTCTGTAACAAATCTGCAACAAGTTTGTAACAAGTCTGTAACAAGTCATTAACAAGTCTGTAACAAGTCTGTAACAAGTCTGTAACAAGTCTGCAACAAGTTTGTAACAAGTCTGTAACAAGTCATTAACAAGTCTGTAACAAGTCTGTAACAAGTCATTTTTGCAAGTCCAAGTCAAGTCACAAGTCATTATGTTCGAAACAAAACAAGACAATTAGACAAAACTCAAACCATAAAGCATTTTGTTAACCTTTGTTTTGGCCACTGGATGTTCTTTCAAGGCTTCCATAAGATTTTCAGCAAGAGAACCAATTTTTTCTTCAGACGAAACTTGTTCCAATCGATGAATGACAGGGACAGTTGTTTCAGACACTGAAAGCTGGATGGAATTAGAAATAGTTCATGAAAACGGGTTAGTTTTAAACCAGTTAAAGGGGAAGCAAAATTCATTTCCTCATTTTCGATTTTTAACTGACCAAGGCAACGGACATTGAACAATTATTGGATGAGGCTGAACATGATATCAAGAATTATCCAGACCGAGGTCTATGTTATCTGTCGAAGCCGGACGCGGATAACATTGACAGAGGTGAGGTCTGGATAATTCTTGATATCATCTGTAAGCCGAATCCAATAATTGTTTTATTATACAATTATCAATGTAGAAGCCTTTAGGGAGTTTAGGAAGTAAGCCACGCAAAGACAATTACGTCACCTGCAGATAAGTTTTGATATTTTGTAGGTGGCAAGACATCAAGAATTGTCTGTAGGTTTTTTAGCCAATCACAATCGAGATTGTATGCGTATTGTATAATAATAGCATTTAATTCCATAACAAAAGACCAAGTTTTTAAAATTTATCGATATATGTTATCGATATTAATATACAGCCGCCGTTAATTTGGGCGATAAACATAAGGAAAATGAAACGAGTCGCTTGTGACGTCATCTACTCCACACATGAAGTTCGCTTTCGCCATTACCCGTATCAGAACTCAACTCAGAGTTTGTAGATATATTTACGAACGAAACTATGAGTAGAAAAACAATTCTACTTAAAGTCTTAAAGTGCTTATAAACCCAAAATGGGTTTTTGGTGATTCGGATAGAGCATAAAAAGTTAGTAAATAAGTTTTAGATTAGTTTTTGCGTTAAACTTTTAGTTTCGGAGATATAAGGGCTCAAAGTCACAATTTGTGAAAAAAGTAGCGCAGGCCGGGAGACTAGATCCGAGGAACGTGTTATGTTTCAATACTTATAAAAATATATTACAATTCGAGTAGACAAGTTAACATCGTAAAGACACATCGTTTGGGCATTTTTCAATAAAAACGCTTAAGATAGCTGTCTTCTCCTATACAAAAGCCTAGTTGTTGTTGAAGATGGGTTCCTCGGATCCAGGTCCCTGTGTGTTATTTTGGTGGCGCTACTTTTTTCAAAAAAATGGCACAATTTGCATAATAAAATACGTTTGCATGGGTCTCTATAACGTTATCGAAACCCGAGTGACGTAATAAAAATACGAGAGAAGTGTAGAGAGAAGCACGAGCCGCCAAGGCAAGTGCTTTCCCCACTTCTCGAGGGTATCGATCACGTTATAGAAACCTGCATGGGAAAACGTATTCTATAGTAATACACATATAGTTCACTAGTGGTGTGGAGTAGACGACGTCACAGAGTGTAACCGCTGGTGGGATTTTGAGACTCTAAGAATTTAACGGCGGAGCGATTTTTCGTCCAAAACATAAAATTAAATGTTTTTATATTCATTTTCGTGCAGCTGCTAATCATTACTACCTATCAGAAAGCTAAATCACACACGATTGCCACACCACACACGATTACATTAGGTATGTAGACATCGTTCTTACTTGAGATCGCGCATGACCTTTACACATCCCTGATAAGAATCTTAGGATGTAAGGTAAAGAGGGCCGAGCGAGAAAATCTTTCCAAAGATCTGTATCACTCAGGTTTGAGGCACTAAATAAAAGAGAAAAGTGTGTTGTTATAATACCTTCTCCCGGCATTACCACCACTATATATACAGAACTCGTGACTAGGCTTTCGGCAACGACCTCCGTAGCTCAGTGGTCAGAGCACTGCACTAGTTTAAATTTTATTTTTATTTTTGTATATTGGCTGTTGGACGTCATCACGTCATCTATAAAGCTAACTTACCTAAAGGTCTTCGATGGGGTATGGCGCTCCAAATAACACACGGCTTGTTGCAGTATTCCCTTATCAATGATGATATCTTTCAATTGGTTACCACTTTCGTTGTTCTATGAGAGAATCAATTATTATTTGGATGAATAGTAATATTGCATGTCAAAATTACTACATTCTGATTGGTCGAGAGGAGTACTATTATCATCACTGAGAGAGTAAATTAATGGTACAATGGTCACAAAAACTCAAAATGCTACCATTTGTAATGGGCTTTGTTTTGAATTATTTCATATAGGGCTGGTTTTTAGAGAAATTGTAGAGAAATATTTTAACATGAACAGAAAACGTTGTTTTTAACGAAAAAAAGCTGTTTTTATAGCCGTGAATTAATACTTAACCTAGGACTCAATCTCAGTAAATAAGGTTGACTTTTCTGGTTGTGTTTAGTCATTCTCAAGAACTTAAAATTTTCTTGTGGATAAATGAATTAGTTGCTGTGAAAGAGCGAATAAAGGCCCGTTTACACAGGCGATTTTTCTGACCCTGACGTATGCGATATAGTGAATGACTCACTAAAGTACTGAACGCCACAGGTCTACACAAATGGTTCAATACATTCGTAAAGGCCTATATCTACACGATACGATTTGTCGTATACGATTGTGTTCTTGGTGTATGTGATCCAACTATACATGCATGTCAACATTCACCATCGAATCATAAACAAGAGTTATGTTGTGTGCAAATAATTACATACGACAATCGTATACGACAATGTGCGCCAGAATGACAATCGTATACGACAATGTACGCCAGAATAACAATCGTATACGACAATGTACGCCAGAATGACAATCGTATATGACAATGTACGCCAGAATGACAATCGTATACGACAATGTACGCCATGTACGATGAATCCTATCGTGTAGATGGGCCTTAAAGTGCCTATGACACGAAAATAAAGTTTGCCTTATTTGAAAGAACACTTCAAATGACAGAGTAACATCTTTTGAGGTTTTTCGTTTCCTTTCTTCGTTCTTGAGATATTTTAGTTTGTGTAATATGCAAATGACAATGGTGTGACGTAACATGCATAATGACTTATCGGAGGTTATTTATCTTTGCTAATATAAAACCAAATTTAATTTGAATGAAGCATGTGCGTGAGTATTTCCAAAAACATAGAACTTGTAGAATTTCAAGTGATTTTGTGTGATAATAACAAAGATATATAACCTTCTCCGATAAGTCATTATACATGTTACGTCACACCATTGTCATTTGCATATAATACAAACTGAAATATCTCAAGAACGAAGCAAGGAAACGAAAAACTACAAAAGATGTTGCTCTGTCATTTTAAGTGTTCTTTCAAATAAGGCAAACTGAATTTTCGTGTCATAGGCACTTTAAGACAATCCATTCGATCGCATGTGTTAAAAAGAGAAAAATCGCATCAAAAATTGCCTGTGTAAATGAGACTTAATACTCTTCAAAATTACGTTGTTGACCAATTTGTCAAAACCTTTATTTTCAACTGAAAGTTGTTAGACACACAACCACAAAAAAATAATTATAATTAATTATCTGTGGCTGTATGGCTAACAAACCTTGGTCAAATCAAGTAATTATATGATTTTGCTCATGCCATTAAGGATATAAACTACTCGCCTAATGGCTCGTGTAATTTCGACACAATTTTCAAATATCACTTGTAGTGTAAACCTTTACTTGCACTCGCTATTATATGATATTAAAAATAAATTCCAACTCAAGTAAAACATTACAACGTTGATTTTTTATACCTCTATTCCATCAGCTATGTTACAGAAACACTCCAAAAACAAAAGCTCGTCATCAGAATGCGTCTTGTCGAACCTACAACAATAGAACGTAAGAGAAGCTCATTCTGCAGGTATTATAAAAAGAATAAAGATAATACTTCAGATAAATAGTTCACATAAAATACTTACTTTTCAAAATCCAGGTAAGGTGAAAAGTGATCAATGAGAACATTCATACTTTTCTTATTCCCAAACGTTAGAAAAGGAAGAATTCGCATCAATGACAGAAGGATGTTGTTATTAGAACGCTGAAAAAATGCACAGAGGACTGAGTCAACCTCAAAACGATAATAATTAAGATAGCAATCAAACGCAGATCTATGTACATTTTGATTCTTTGATCAACAAAGTAACATCGAGCACTTTTATGTCGCCCCGAGAGGATGCGTCAGCTAAACTCTTAAAATGCTCAGCTTTCCTATGAGAGAGAGTACGGAAGGCGGAATGACTCTGCTTTTTGTGAATTATTTCCCGCTCCAAGAGCTACACTGACATGGAAGCTCCTTCGTGTTTCAAAACAAAACACGGACATCGACGTCTGGTGAATAAAACTAACTCAATGTATACATGTATACAACTATACAGTTGTATATACAGTATCGATCAACGACAATCACATGACAATCAAGCAATCACAATGACACACTCACACACCCTCACCCTCTTACACTCACTTGCTCTCACACTCATTCGCTCTCACACTCATTCGCTCTCACACTCACTCGCTCTCACTCATTCACACTCCTTCTCACACTCACTCGCTCTCACTCTCACCCACTCACCATCACTCTCTCACAGGGGCATTGCCAAGGGGGGGACAAGTCCACCCAATTTAATTCAAGACCAATTTTGAAATTCTTCAAAATCCGACGAGAAACGCTTTGGGGGGTTAGGGTGGTCCATATTTTATCTTTTTTTTTTGTGTAGTCTCACCTTAAATGGTTCCAATTGGGTTAAAAATGCTGGGTGTAAAATTGTATTAAAAACTATTGATATTTAGGGGTAGCTCAAGGACCCTGAAATTTTTACTATAGTATCCCTATGAGAAAAATCAGCCAAATTGTCCAATATGCTATAAGTCCTCAGGGGAGTGTCGGATTGGTCTAAAAATCCATTAGTTGGTTCCCTATTTTACTTGAAGACAAACTTATAGCCGAAAATGTATGGTTTCCGAGATATAGGGCTCCAAACTTTTTTAACCAATAAGAATTTTAAGAACTTTGGAGCCCTATATCTCGGAAACCATACATTTTTGTCTATAAGTTTGTCTTCAAGTCAAATAAAAAACCAGGTCTAAACTACTCATTAATGGATTTTTAGACCAATCCGACACTCCCCTGAGGACTTATAGCATATTGGACAATTTGACTGATTATCTCATAGGGATACTATAGTAAAAATTTCAGGGTCCTTGAGCTACCCCTAAATATCAATAGTTTTTAATACAATTTTACACCCAGCATTTTTAACCCAATCGGAACCATTTAAGAGGGTGAGACTATACAAAATAAAAAAATAAGGACCACCCTAGGGGGTGGTGGGGGTGTGTTGGAGTGGATGGGTGTTAGGTCCACAAAATACATTGGGTTAGGTGTTCGGGCATGTTTGGGATTAAAGTACGTTAATTAGTGTTAGCCCTACCAGAAACAACCATTAAATTAGGTGGAGCACTTCTGCTGGAAACCAAGCTATTCTGTCTGGTTTCCAAGCCATTTTGCCGAGTTGTAGCGATGTCTGCGATGACGTCATCATTTTGGCCCCCACTTCTCCAGGTCTGGCGATGCCACTGCTCTCTCACACTCACTCGCTCTCACACTCACACTCGCTCTCGCACTCACACTCGCACTCACACTCGCACTCACTCTCTCACATTCACTCTGATCTCACTCTGATCTCACTCACTCACTCACTCACTCACTCACTCGCTCGCTCGCTCGCTCACTCACTCACTCACTCACATCTCACATCTCACTCACTCTCAATAACAAAATGTATAATTTCAATCATCGTACCACATACGGCATTTTAATAATGCTAAGTAGCATTTCTAACTGCGACTCTTCCCCTTCATGTCCAGTAACGACAAGCTTCATTGTTGTGCCAGCACCTTGCAAAAGTGCCTCAATGATGGACAAGATTTGTTCAGCCATATTGCCAATTCCAGTAGGGCCATCTTGTTCAACGTGCAAAACCTTTAAAGCAAGGAATATAAGTCATGATTTTCGTTGTCTATTCATCGCTGACTAGCATCCACCAATAAACGAATCGACCCAATCACAAAACGTGTCATAAGTCAATGTAGTTGAACTCTTAACAACACATTTACAATGCCATTGAGATTTGCCAAAATATATAAATGACAGAATTTAAGTGACACGACACTTCGAGAGAGAACAGAAACAGCTACAAAATGAATAAAAACTATTACAGTGCATGTCCCCACGTTTGGGTGTTAAAGTGCCTATCTCAGGTTTATTTGATTTTACATATTAGTAATATTTGGGTCTTCCTGATCAAATTCGTAACATATCTTGTCAGCCAAAAATGCCATCTTCATGGACTTTTTTGCTGTTAAAGTTGAGGATATGGCGTCACAAGAGACATTTTGTGGCAAAAAAGTAAAACTGGTTTGGAATGCCTCTTGTGACATCACATCCGGTAACTTTGACAGCGAAAAACTGCATAAGATGAAATTTTCGCCTGACAAGATATATTATGATTTTACTCAGGAAGACACAAATATTACGGATATGTAAAATCCCCAAACGTGAGGTTGGTGTTACAAGTAATTTGCTTTCGTTTAAACAGCATAAGTTCAACGAGAAGGTATAAGCCCAGAGGTTTTTGCAAAAAATAATTTACAGAATTAAGAAACACAAGCTATAGTTTCTACTAGAATAACTGAATTATTTTCTCTCAATCTCTGAAGTGATGTCTAACTCAACCCTTCTCAATGTCACTTTGTAGAAACTTTCACCTTATAATCTAATTGTTTGGTTACTTGACCTGACTTTTATTACCTGATTCAAAACGTCCAGTAATATTTTCAATGTCTTCAGTGACGGGTTGGCAAGATATTCACGGTTGGCCTAAACAATAACAAAGTACACAATATTTATATTAATAATTATTTGATATACTTCACCCACTGAAAAACACTTCGGTGATGTGGGTATCCTGAATAAATATTATTACTAGGTTACCAATTGGTAGTAAGTGCTGCGCAGAGTTCTGTGCAATTTTGGAGTGCTGAGAACAACCGGATGTCGACACCTGAACCCGAATAAGGCAACACCTGAGGTTATTTTGGGTGGATTTAATTCAGGCAAAGTGGAGAATCGAATGCGAATTGAGCGCAATTGTTTGTGTGTTTTTAATGAGAACTGAATGATAACGGTAAACTGCCAATGGCTAACAAAATATTGAAATTATTGGATATGACTCAGTTAATCTGTGTATAATGACCCCCTCACAGTTGTCAGGCGTATGGACATGGTTTAGAATTTCAGAGACACACAAACAGAAATTCAATGCCATTTCGAATTGTTGATCGATGACACGATGGCGCAGAATTTATCTAAACATATATGCGGTAGAATTGTGCGGTAGAATACATAAACACATTATTGTAATTTTATGGTAATTTTATATAGATATATTGAGCAATTAAGCCATAGATCGGAATGGGAGACTCACCCGATTTAACAGAAATTATGTCTGTATTTATACAGCCGGAGCGCGAGAAATCTGAAACCCACACACGCGAAAACAACTGGTATATAGTTGTGATTGTTTTAGATAGATGAAAGAAAATGGTTTCCGTATATTTCAAGTTAGAAATTGAACTCACTCATCTATTAAAGTGCAACTGTGGCACTGACTGACTGACAACGACGATCGAAGAAGTGTGAAAGAGAATCCCGATTCACGTGCAAAGTGTGCAAAGGATTGCGGTTGATAACGCAAAGGATTGTGGTTGAAAATCGAGTCAAGATTTTTTGCGCCTCTTGAATTATGAATCGCTAATACGCTCACTGCGCAGCAATTATTAACGTGGTTAAAATACCTATATGACTCTGTATACGATATTTAAGAAATAGAAAACATTTTCCGTGTTTACACACAGTTATATAAACACGAGTGGAAGTTTGGGAGAACGAGAAATCATAGTGGGAACACGAGCCCGTAGGGCGAGTGTTTCCACGCGATTTCGAGTTCTCCCAAACTTCCACGAGTGTTTATATAACGTATGGGAACACGGATAAAAATGTTTTCTATTTCTTTTATAAAATAACCCGTAGAAAGCACATAAAATGTACAAATATCTTCTCTATCAACACGTAAATTCTCCTTACTGCGTATGATGGCGCCGTGATGTCTAATTGATGGTGTATGATGGCTAATTGATGGCGTATGATGGCGTATGATGGCTAATTGATGGCGTATGATGGCTAATTGATGGCGTATGATGGCTAATTGATGGCGTATCACGATGGCGTAATCCATCCATGTTATATTTAACAATTAGACAACGAGCCCGCGTTTTCTATGAGCAGATAGTCAACGAGGCGGAGCCGAGTTGACTATCGCTCATAGAAAACAAGGGCGAGTTGTCTAATTGTTTTAGTATAAATTTACAACTTTCTAACCCAAGAAATAACTTTTATTTCGCATTTTTCATGGAAAAAAGTAAATATTCTTTCGAAATCAGGCGACTTTTTCCGCAGAGGTTTATATCAGCGGATAGTAACTCCTGCGATAGCCAATCAAAATTGAGGATTTGTGATATAAACTTGTCAATTTATACTAAAGCCTGATATAAACACGGTAACTGACCAATCACAGCGTGCGTAAGACACGACTTATTTTATAATATCGATATAGATTCTGCATATGAAGTGAATAGTTGAATGTTGATTGATTGACTGATTGCTAATATTTTTATTGAGGAAAACTAACGCGTCAGAAAAAGTGTTTTTCAGAAGGTTCCTGAGAAACATAAAATATATAAAAAGAGAACCCATGTCCATTGTCCACACAGAAAACAAATCTTTAAGTGCAACTTATTAAGAGTGGTGCAGAAAATAATTTGTTAATGCTAATTGGATTAAACTGAAGCAAACGACAGGACAATACGAGCAAATATAGTCGAACGTTCACATGCCGAGCTTTTTTGACCTTGTAAAGACGCTATACTTTTTGTTTCAGGCAGAAAAATGGAATTTCACTGACGTTATTTGCATGATATGATGAGCTGTTTACGATTTTGTGTTAATATAACAAAATAACATGTTTTGCTGACTAAAACCAAAAGCGCTTTACAATAAAAGAGACAGAGACTGTAACTATAGTAAAATAACTAGATGTAAATGAACTAGTCAAGTGCATAGGCACGTTTAAAAAGAAATGTCTTAATACTAGATTTAAAAATATGTAAGGGAGTCGATAGTTCTAATATCCTCGGTAGCCTGTTCCATATAGTAGAGGAGCCATCACTGAAAAGGCTCTCATTCCATGACTTCAGTCTGTATTTAGGTACTACCAGGAGACGTTTGTTAATTGAGCGTAGCAATCTAGTAACAACGGTGCCAGGCCATGAAGTGCTTTGAATGTTATAGATAACACTTTGAAATCGATTCTTTCGCTTACAGGAAGCCAGTGTAGATCCATAAGAACTGGCGTAATGTGTTCGTATTTCCGGGTTTGGGTAAGAAGACGAGCTGCGGAGTTTTGTACGTGTTGAAGTAAAATATATTTATTAGCTTCATTCACTATTTGTTGGCCCACATGCGTCAAACGCACTTTGATAATTTTTGAATACTCCTAGTTTAAGAAATATTGTCTTATAGATTTTCTTTTCAAGAAAAATTTTCCGCTTACTCCCAATCCAAATAATAAAGAAAGTGATTTTTTGCTGTACAGTATAGATCACAAGTAAATGTTTCTACCTGTTACGTTAATTTTCACATATTATAACATGTGAAAGTATTGGACATGCACGCGTGTGATCGCATGTAAAAAATTTCACATGTTACGGTTTTTCACATGTGATAACATGTGAAATATTTTCGTATGTTATGGTTTCACATGTGATCACATGTGAAATCTTTTCACATGTTAGGGTTTCACATGTGGTCACATGTGATCACACGCATGAAGTCATGTGGAATTTTCGTAAGGGGTATAATGCTCAGAAAGATCAAAAAATGAATTTCTTTCATCTGCATTATTCATATTAAATTAAAAGCAAAAGTCGCCTTTATGTTTCTATTTTTCTTTGTTTACAAGCCACAAAAACACAACTACAAGTTGATTGGGCGCCATCTAGGTATACTACAAATGGCGTTACTTCCGGTGGCTTCACTTTTTTGACGCCATGCGCAATCCAGTTTTAAAGTGCCCACGACATATAAGTGATATTACTTATATAGATTTTACATGAAGTAAATGGTTGAATGCCAAAGGTTTGTTTGTCCGAAATGATGAGTGTGACGTCATTTACGGCATCATTTCAGATACAATATTCTAGTGAGCAAATTAATCTAACTCAAACGTTGATGATGTACTTGACCGCTATAGTAAAGATTTTATCAACTTTTTCACTCAAATCCTCAACCAGTCTCACACGGAAAGCAGAAAAGAAAGCCAAATGCCGTAAATGACGTCACATCATTAGAATTTCAGTTGAAACAAACCTTTATAGCACATCAAGGCAAAGCTCAAATCTTAAAATATTTTGGCATTCAACTTTTCACTTCATGTAGAATATATATCAGTAATATCGCATTTGGGGTCATGGGCACTTTAACCATAAGACGGAAGGTTAAAATGTAATATCCTAAATAGCGAATAAAATTCACAACGGTCAGGTAGCTCACCTTAACTTTAACACAAAAGCTGAACAACTTTAAAATTACTTCAAGAAGCTGGTGTCCACGCACAAGGTCACGCAGAGATGACAATCTATAACAATTCACGAACAATTAAACGAGAACTGCAACCTGTACATCTCAATAATTTATTAATACAAAATAAGAACATTATCTTTAATAAGCACTTAGAAATAGAAGAACATGAGTGAACATTTTCACGATTATATACGCACGCATTAAAGTGCCTATATCCGGGGTTTGGGGATTTTAGATATATGTGGTCTTTGGAATTTCTTGAGAAGAATTGTAAAATATGTTGTCGTGCGAAAATTTCATCTCCATACCTTTTTCCTGTGTTAAAAGTGAATGATTTACTATTCACAGGAAATTACGTCAAAGCAGGGACACGTAAAAACATTGCACATTGATTCAGCAGTGAAATACAATGAAAGGTTGGGAATTTTGTCTAGTTGTCTAATTTTGTCTAAGTTCAGAGCCAAACTTTCTTTGTATTTCACTGTTGAATTAGCATGCAATGACTTCGCGTGTCCCTGTTTTGACGTCATTTCCTGTGAATAGTAAATCAACTTTAGCAGCTACTGAAGGAAAAAGGCATAAAGATGAACTTTTCGAACGACAAGATATATATTACATTTCTTCTTGATAGAATCCAAAGATTACTAATATGTAAAATCCCCAAACCACCCATAGGCACTTTAAGCAATAAAAACGAGGCGAGCAATCGCTGGCGGCTTATACTGTCACCAATTTAGCGGATGCTTGTGAAGTGGATAGTCGTGTATAGAATTCAGTGCCTAACGACTTGAAAGCAACACAAAATCACTCCAACTGCTCCTTTAAGGGGAAAAAATACAAATAATAGTTATATATATATATATATATATAATTTCTCAAACTTATTAATAGTTCATGAGGAAAACTGGTAATAAACTCCAATAAATTAAGACAACTTTTACGTCTGATTTCTCCCAAAATACTGATTCGTTTGAGAAGTTATACCATACAAGTAATTTATTTTTACTACAGTTATTAAATAAAAAAATACTCGGTGGATACCTTCCAAAATATTGGGAATGCGCAGCTCAACAATTGACATGTTTGCTTGAATATATTGTGCAAGATCGTGATATGAAAAATGTTTATATCTATATAGTAAATTGTTTGCTTTTCAAGCTTTAACGCAAACTCGGAAAAATGTTGCTGAGCCCCTGACGGGAATCGAACTCGCAACCATTACCTCCGGTTATAAGCTTTGTACCAGAACTCAGACGGCAGAGCGAAGCCTACGTTGTGTACTAGTTCGTAATACTGGTAGTCTAGTACAAATGCCTAGTACGTAACGAACTATAGTACACAACGTAGCCTTCTCTCTGTAATCTGAGTTTTGGAAGCTCAATGGTTAGAGCGTCTAATCGGAGATCATGAAGGTTGCGGGTTCGATTCCACTGATCTCTAAATAAAGACTGGATCGAGCAACTATTGTTCAGAAAATGAAGCCGGAAGTCCGCCATTACTAAGGGACCAACTGAGAATCCTATGAGGTTTTTTGATGGTTTACGTGCTCTTACCATCGACAAAATAAAATAATATTACTATAAAGAGGACCAGAAAACATTTTTCAAATTACTGGGTAAAACGATTCATCGCGTACCTACAGATTTACTGCGACTTTGGTCCCTTAGCAATGGCCGCCGTTGGCTCTAATTATCTAGTGAGAGAAGCCTGATATGCGACGTCAAATTAGGTTGAAGATTTTATGTATTTAATGTTAACAAAGAAACTATATTGGCCAGACACTAAACCTATTTTGCTAGCGTCACAGTTTGATTTGCTTGCAAACTCGGAGTTTCTAATGACCTCTCGTTAATTTACATTATGCAAATATGCAGGCTTCAAAATCAGCTCATCAGATACATTAGAAAGCTCAATCCAGTCTTTATTTAGAGATCAGTGGTGCGATTCCCGTTTGGGACTCAGAAACATTTTCTTGCGTTAAAAGCTTGAGTAGCAAACAATTTACTATATTGAAATAACCAAGCCGCAAGTCACATTTGATATAAAATGTTCATATCTAATTAGCGTGTTGGGTAGCAAAGGCCACAGAGGTAAGATATATATTATAGGTAATATTTGGCATTTCACTCGATCAAACTACATGTTGAAAGGATTTATGGTGAAGGAAAATTTCGAGTGTTGGAATACATACATTTTAAGACCAAACCGGGACCAGTTGACTCAGTGGTCAGAGCACTGCACTAGCATCGCAGGTTCAATTCCAGCCGGAAGGCCTTGAAGTTGCATTTTTCGCAACTGGTCCCGGCATGGTCTTAAAATGTATGTATTTCAACACTCGAAATTTTCCTTCACCATAAATCCTTTCAATAAGATATATATTAGTTGTATTCTCAAATCTTTGAGTTAGGCAATGATCTGCATTAAATTAATTTACAACATACATATATTAGTTGAAATAAAAGTTGAAATAAAAGGAAATATAATCAAAATAAAGAGAAATAATTTTGTATAATACTGGGTAATACGAGACAGTGTCCGCCACTGGACAATATGAATATGAAATGACGTAACTTACCTTGTGAGGAGGGCTTCTAGACCACTACACTCGCTCATGACATTTGCCATCTTGTAAACCGATTCGTTGTCCACGTTTTTCTCTAAGTAATAATAAGAGTTCAGCAGTCTATCGTTTATGAAGTAAAAGTTTTTAGTGCAATTAAATTATCACCTCATTGAAATTCGAACATTGTTTTTGGGGTTGAAACTATTTATTAACTATTTAATAATAATAATAATAATGGAACTTTATTCATTTATGATTAACGTATACTACAGTGATAAACCTCTCTTTTACAGGTAGTTTACCAATGTCTACTTGAATTAACACTATATGGTATAAAAATATTAGTATGACATTAAAGTCGGCTCATCCCATTCTTTGTTACGTTTACAAAATATATAGTAAGATGTCCTTATGCAAGTGTTCATAATTTTCTGAGTATAGTACTTTCTACATCGTTCGTCAAATTTCAGGTCTTTCAGCATTTCAATAAAGTCTACGGATGACTGATTAAAAACTCCAAGCGAACTGATAGATAAATTTATAAATTTCACTTTTTCATAATAATATATTAATAATAATAATAATAATAATAATAATAATAATAATAATAATAATAAAGACGTATTAGGAGCATTATACAATAGTCTCAATACTCTTACAACAACATATTCTTAATGTTACTTATAAAACTAATTACAGTTTCATTATAAGATAAAGCCTACTACATATATTACCACCATGAACAAAAAACTATTAATTTAAAAAAAAAGATTAATAGATGGCGTTCAACTGAATAGCTTAGCCAATCAGCTTAGCCCATCAATTACATACTTAGCGTTTCTACTACATTGTATTGTACATTGTATCTACTACATCGTATATCCGATACAGCACGGACGCGAATGTTGTAAATAGCGTAGGATACGCTAATGCATCTAAAGGTTCATGTTTATCAACAATATTGAAGATTCACGCCATTTTAGCCGAATAAGTCGAAGCAAAAGTTTATGTAAGCAGAATTTTGTATTAGATATACAACCTCCATCATGCACTGATTTCCTTTGTCTTTTCTTCGTGAATATACAGTATATAATATACTTCCAAACTTCACATGCAGTGTTCCTTCGTTCTTTAAAAATCCCCATCATAAATATGACAACAAACCGGTTCCAATAATAACGTCGTTGTCCAACAGAAAACTGCCTTGTCCGATGGACCATCGGATACATCGGACAAACTTATATTTCTTCAGGTCACTCGCGCACCATTGGATATCGCAGTTTAACATTAATTATTCCATCGGACAAATATTTGTCCGACGGAAAACGGCCGACGGAAAACTGCCATCGGGTCAATCGGACAAACTGACAAATTTCTTCATGTCATTCGCGCACAGTTGGATTCGGGAAGAATATTGGTCTATACGGCATCTCCGTACTCAACACATGTTCAGGGATATTAGCGGACAAAGCAAGAAAAGACCTCATCAGCATCTTCAATGATTGAGCACTCAAGCCCGGTTTCCATATGATCGCAATGATCGCAACGATCGCAGAAATAAAGAGTTCTGTGAACATTAGTGCTGTGCGCCGGAGGGCCGGAGCCGGAGCTGGAGCCGGAGCTCCGGCCTATTTTGCCGGAGCCGGAGCTGGAGCCGGAGTTTGTTCAGCTCCGGCAAAACTCCGGCAGCACTTAACCGCTTCGTATTGACTAGATAGATCATTTTTATTTATCCACGCTTACACCGTCAGCAGAAGATGCTTGATGGGGAATGATCGGTACGTTTTCTCTTCTCAGCAGTCGCCATATATTTGTCTTCTTCTCGCGGAGCTTTCGTTTTATTACGCAAACACGGCAAAGAAGCCAGATGAAGTCAGACACGATTCTTTGTGAACAATTTTAATGACATTGAAAGGTCTTCCATTGTCTTGAACACTGAACATATGTCATATCATATGCTAATCTAGAAGAGCTGAGAGGATATATTGGTATCGCCACAAGAACGAATGGCCGGCCCTAACACGGCTGGCACTGTCATATTTGTCTTGTCCTCCGTCATCTGTCACGTCTGAGCGAGTCTTTTCTCTGGTGGGGAACATTGTTACAAAAAAACGGTGCGCCCTTTTGCCAGCGAACATCGGTAAACTTGCCTTCATCAAGTTCAATTATAAAAAGTTTTAACCACATTGACTTAGCGACTGCTTCTTGTCTCGCGCAACTGCAACGCCAATACCGTGTATCATGTATAGTACGAAATGTTCAACCTCGTACCCAAAGACCCTGGGTACGAGGTTGCGAAGTGTTAAAATAAAAAACAAAGATAGTGCTTGTGCTTCCACTTTGAAATGTGAAATTGCCGTAAAATTTCCATTAAATTTCGAATTTTCCTCGGATGCCGGAGCTGGAAATTTTCTGCCGGAGCCGGAGTTTTTTTTGCCGGAGCCGGAGTTTTTTTGGCCGGAGCCGGAGCCGGAGCCGGAGCTGAAAAACCGGAGTTTGCACAGCACTAGTGAACATTGCGATCATTGCGATCATATGGAAACCATAAACCTGGCAATCCTTGCGATCATTGCGATCGCAGAGATAGAAAAATTTCTATATGAATACAACGATCGCAAGGATCGCAACGAGTCGACGATCGTTGCGATCGCTACGATCGTTGCAATCGTTGCGATCGTTGCGATCATATAGAAACCGGGCTTCAGGGAAGCTCGGTTGGCATGTGCTGTTAGGGCGTTGCCACTCATCAACAATAAGTCAAGCCCGGTCGGACGGGGTTATAATACTTGGATGGGTGACCATCTGGGAATAACCTCGTGTTGATTCGCGAGCTTCGAACTCATGTGAGTAGAGTTATTAGTTGATCTCTCCTGTGCTTCGAGGGTTTTCCTCCCTCAGTAAAATCAACACATAGATCTTAGCTAGCTCCGTGGTCAGACATGGGTCGTATGGTGGCAGCCTCCGGTGCCTTTGACATACACTGTACCTTCGACTGTTGTGTCTGTTAAAGACTTTAACAAACTATAACAAATCACAGCACAGACGAACTTAAAAACGTCCATTATATACATACCGTTGTTTTTATCCAGTTGTTCCACGATATCTTCAGTGGCATCGCCTAACAAACCTACAAAGAGTTGATATTGGAGTTACATATTGTTAAAACCTCGCCATTGTTCGCTACTCTCACCAAACAAGACGCCCGCTAGGCGTTAACTCGGGCTACTTTAGGCTCGCCTGTGCAAGCTAGGGCAGGCTATACTTTAACTCTTTGGCATATTGAAGACTATGGTGTAACAAGCTAAACAGCTTGAAGAAACATTATTTCTTCCCAAAACCAACATTTTGAACCAGAAACATATTTATAATTTTAGTGCATTTATAATTTGAGCATGCTCACCTCATTTAGGGACCGGTCATTATTTATGGATCGATATACTGGGTTTGGTAAAATTCACCCTGGGTCATGAAATATTTTGCCCTCATTTCTACGGGCTATGACATTTTTTTGTTCATCAAGTGTAACACACAATATACATTAAAAAGTGTATAATAAAAAAGTGTAAAACACAATAAGATGAGCACAAGCACACATAAAAACAAAGAAGTATTTGTGTTTTTAGTGAGACAGAAAAAACAAAACCATAAATTTTCTTCTTACATTCGTTATGTTCATGTGTGAAACAGCATTTTAAAAGTTCTGAAAAGGTCTCATCAGTGTGGAAATGCACCAGTCATGCAACTTTCAAAACAACATGCATATATATTTCATCGGATGTGCCCATGATCTCACAAGGATCAACCTTATTAAATTCACTAATTATGCTTGTTTGGACAGGCTTCAAAAATTTTATTCCCGGATAGTGGGTCGAGAAAATATTTGAATTAATAGCTCTCTCTCTCCAACCCAGTAAACCCTATAAATAATTACCATGGTCCTGAATTAGTATTGGATAATTGACAAATTACTGTGATGACATGGTTACTACCGAGCCAGCTTGCCTCCATGTAATCAAGGACAAAAATCACTTTTAAAGGTGTGTACAATTATGTGTCTGGCTGTGCAGATCAATTAACATGCAGTTGGCAAACAACAACAATTTGTGTTGGGTGAGGGACAATGAAAATACATGGCTGCACAAGATGTCACTGGAAAACCAGCGAACAATAACAAACACTTCATCGATTGGCCGGAATTGATCTGGATTGGATTTGGTCTGGGTGTCAGATACGAGATGTTCATTTGTATTAAGCATCTGCATTCGATATGAACAGTCGATACATAGCTATAGGTCAACCGTGTATTTAATTCATTTTGCCAACTCAACAATGACGACAGTTCAATCAAAACCAAAGCTATGTGTCTAAATATTTACAAAATGTGTGAATAGACAATCATTTACCAAGCCAATATATTAAATAACTTACAACAAGAGTATCTGACTTTGAGTCATTTATCATCAATATAAACTTCTAAAGATAACTGGGAACTTTTTGCATTGTGAAATACTGAAACAGAGTTGTTTGATGATACTAAATATACAAACTATAAACTGTTGAATCGCATAACGGTTAATGATCACATCGACTTTATTTTGGATGATATTTGCAACAACAAAACACAATAAACAATACAAGCAAAAATAAAACAAATGACAAATATTACAGTTATCTCAATACATTTAACGTATTTCAATTACCGTCTGATTTCAATACAGCATTCATATAACCTATCAAGTCGGCTTCATCAACGACAACGTTCTTCGTGCTTCTTTTTCTTCGATTATCGTGGAAATTGCATGTAGCTTGCTTGTTTGAGAGATTGATTTCGAGTTTGCACTGGGCTGTGACGAAAAAGCTGTTGGGATCTATGATGCAACAAGATACTTTCCAGCCACATAACTTCGAAAACTTCCAAGCAATCGCTGGCAAAAACACTTCGCTTAATATAGTCACGAAAAAGTTGTCGGGAAGATGCCTCAGTGCGCGTACAAGGATTGAGACGCCTGGGTATGAGGCAGTGCCTCAGTTTCGCAAAGCCTGTTGGGTCCATAACTCGACCAAAAAAATATGACCAAAAAAACTACTACTAACACTGGAACCTAAACTCGGCTAAAGCCCGAGTAATAATACCGATATTTATCATTTATAGACATTCGACGAAATATTACCCCGAGGGATGATATTTCGACGAATTCCCCGAGCGGAGGGTCTATAAATGATATATTATACCGAAGCAATCTTGAGTGCTGTCTTGAAACGTTTAGACACGTTTGTTGTTTCTCCATTGTTTACAGGCTCGTCTTGGTTTACGCGCGAGTATTGGGTACGAGCGGGGTATTCGAACTCGAATCACCTGCTGATTACGTCATCAACCGGTAATTCGAACTCGAATCACCCGCTGATTACGTCATCAGCGAGTGAATCGAGGTTAAAGCGGGGAATTCGAGTTTAAATTGACTGATCACGTGGTATAAATCTAGCTCTTTGATTTGACAATTTATAGTTGAGGTATAATATATTATTTTATTCACTCCTCACCTCTCATTCGGTAAACAATTTTCATTGGTTCGCCCTGGAAAATACAAAATAAAAACATGGTCTGACAGTACAATACCCAACACATGTTTTCAATAATTAATTACTAACTTGACGATATATATGACAGTGTACCATTCACCAGGTCAGATAAAAACAACGAAAAACAAAAAAACTTTACCTCTCCTTGAAGACACCAGATTTTTTTATAAACTTCCTTTACAGGTAAATCCAAACTAATTATCTTGGAATTGACAAGAAGCTGAAATTGAGGAAAACAACTGCATGAAGACACAGTAAATAAATATAACACACATAGTCGTACGGGAAAATTTTTATAGGGGGGCATGTAGATTAGGGGGTCCGGTAGCAACAAAAATTAAGTTTGTCTAATATGAAAGAACTCGTAAAATGATAGAGTAACACCGTTTACAACTTTTCCGTATTTTACTTATTTCAGTTTGTTTGATATGTAAATGAGATGGTCTCTGACGTCAGGTGCAGGGTAGAGAATTTCCACTCATTAAAATATTAGTTACATCTTCAAGTGTGTTACACAAATTTGCTTGAAAATGTACGTATAATAACTCCTCATGATAATGAACGTTGTAAACTTAGCAATCACTGAGATATAAGACATTTTTTAATGAGTAAAAATTCTCTACCCAGCACCTGACGTCAGAGACCATCTCATTTACATATAAAAAAACTGAAATATTTCAAAAACGAAGTAAAATACGGGAAAGTTGTAAAAGGTGTTACTCTATCATTTTACGAGTTCTTTCATATTTTAAACATAATTTAAACTTAATTTTTGTTGCCAATGTCCATTAATTACCATTAAAGTAACACATATTTTCCAAATTTAGACCGCGAGAGCGAATGGTATAATTATAATATAGCAAAACATTTTAAGATAAATTGGATTTTGCATCATAAATTCGCTCCTGTGCGTTAAAGA
Source organism: Chrysogorgia sp. JL179-B06 (assembly GCA_035772405.1). NCBI lineage: Eukaryota > Metazoa > Cnidaria > Anthozoa > Scleralcyonacea > Chrysogorgiidae > Chrysogorgia > Chrysogorgia sp. JL179-B06. The sequence continues at coordinate 1,520,766 of JAYKKM010000182.1, read as the reverse complement.
AACAGCCAGTTTCATCTGCAGCAGATTAATAAACTCACGCCGCCATTTATTAATATTTCCATTACTAGTGATATATGAGCTGATAGCTTGCTAGTATAAGAACCAATCAGATTGCAGAATAGTTCATATATGGTGGTTGGCTATATTATATATATATATATATATAGAAAGGATTTATGGTGAAGGAAAATTTCGAGTGTTGGAATATATACATTTTAAGACTCACGCCGACTAGTGCAGAGCACTGCACTAGCATCGCAGGGTCGCTGGGTTCAATTCCAGCCGGAAGGCCTTGAAGTTGCATTTTTCGCAACTGGTCCCGGTTTGGTCTTAAAATGTATGTATTCCAACACTCGAAATTTTCCTTCACCATAAATCCTTTCTATATATATATATATAAATATATATATATATATATATATATATATATATATATATATATATATTATAGGTAATATTTGGCATTTCACTCGATCAAACTACATGTTGAAAGGATTTATGGTGAAGGAAAATAATATATATACAAAAATACGATAATAAAAATACAGTCCAAAATCTTTATCCACATCCGATTCATGGACAGTAGTTACAAAGTAGTTTACAATCAATATAAAACAAGCAGCAAAACACACCTCCATTCCAGTATCGTCTTCAAGTAGTGCAATCAAGTCACAATCTAACAATTAAATTAAGCATTAAGCATTAAGGAAAGACGGAGTGGAATATCATGCCATGATTGTCGTACCACATAGTACTGCAATAATCTTAATAAACTTAATAAACTCGTAACAGAATGGTTGTAAAAATATATTAGTTAACATGAGAAGTATAAAGAGATTTCTGTAATATTAAAACCCAGCTGTGTCGTGACCCTATTGTTGTAGGTGTCCATTATTTTTCATGACTAGAAGCTATCCATTATTTTCCACAACCGTCCATTATTTTTCAATATAACGCAATGTATATTTAATTTATGCATCATCCATTAAACATTAATACATAAAAATCCTTTTTAATTCAATTCCAATGTATGTCTTTTACTTACAATCCACTCAAAATACCATCAGATATCACTTCCCACATCTCTACTACTAAACATCTCGACTGAGTTATAAATAATACTTCATCGCCTTCACTGGATTCCGCCATTTGTTTACAAGCTCGCACTCAACAACGTCACATTAATACCGGGTGACCCAAAAAAAAGTACTCCGGTTTGATTCATAATAACTTCTAAACGAGTGAAGCTATTAAACTGAAATAACTTTCATTAGATAGATGGAAGACTAACTTAGATTTTGAAATATGACAGTTGTATTTTACTTAAAAATTCACGGAGATATTAATGTTCAAACTCGGTAGCATATTTCTGGATGTGTCTAAAATATGCAAAAAACGCCGTATCAAATTCTTAATGTTGGATGTCTCTGGGGAGTTGCATGTTATGTCTTATGGAGTTATGGTTTGATTGTGTTTCATTCTGAGTTTATTCTGAACATGAACAAATTTGGAATGTACCACATGATCAGCAACCGTAGAATTTAGAAGAGCTTCGCAGCATGCCGTAATCTAGAACAACGAATGATCCATGACTCCTTCGACGCAATGGTGTCACGGGCTAGGCAGTGCATTCGTGCTAGAGGACACGCGATTCCGAACGAATAAATCTTGCTTGTATTTTGTAAATAATAATACTTCGTTTCATAATAAACAATTTGTCAAGTGTCATTTATTTACTGCTAATAGTGCGTGTTTCAGTTGAGCAAAGCTTGATTAATATTTGATACGGCGTTTTTTGCATATTTTAGACACATCCAGAAATATGCTACCGAGTTTGAACATTAATATCTCCGTGAATTTTTAAGTAAAATACAACTGTCATATTTCAAAATCTAAGTTAGTCTTCCATCTATCTAATGAAAGTTATTTCAGTTTAATAGCTTCACTCGTTTAGAAGTTATTATGAATCAAACCGGAGTACTTTTTTTTGGGTCACCCGGTACTTCTACTCAGTCAATGTCCATCAGTATTTGTTACGCATTGCTAAGCACTAGATGTGCAAACGCATCAATTCATTTCAAAACTAATTTATGGAAGCTGAGTTTTAAGTAAAGTGCGGGCTCGGTGCACTCCATTCTCTCAAATAATGGATTGGGTTTCGGCTTTTATCCTTTACATAATTAATTGACATGGGTAATTTTGAAAGCATTATTTCTCATACTACAAATTTCAACACAGTCATTTTATTTGCATAAGCAGCTCTACAATGGTCTGATAGCATTCACTTAGAAAATATCATGTCTCGATATCTTAAATCCCTAAACAGACACCCGTTTGCCTGACCACACCTTTTTTAAAGAGTCTAAAATGTTCTCAGTCCCAAAATTTACCGACCTGTTTTAGGTTCCGAGGCGTGTCTATTTACACTGTTTGCAAGTGTACGTCAGATGTTTGTTTGTTTCCCAGTTCACACGAGAAGGAAACGCAAAAAACGTGGATATTAATCAAACAATGTTTATTTTGTTTATTTGATGTCGAGTTGTGAATGAGCTTGAACTAAATAATTATTTCATAACATTTTTTGGTGTACATGAGACACATCCAACCCCAAAACGGGTCTGTAAATTTTGGCGCGCTTCAAGTGAACGAAGTCCGTCTATCAGTCTTCTCGCTCCCCTCCCCAGTCTCTAGTTCGCTTGCTTGCGCCCCTTCTGGTACAACAAAAACAAAGCGCGTAGAGCCTCCATCCACATCATCTCCGGCGTTCGTGTACAGGTACGTATTTTTTTTTGTATTTGTATTTGAGAAGAACCCCAGTTAGCTAACGCTAGTTTACACGAGGTCTAAGATATAGAATTACACATTAAAAAGAATACATTATGATATATCAAAATAATAAAATCTATAAAAATCTAAATATCAATAAAGTACATTATATATAGTCAATTATATAAACCAGTCTAGCTGTTTAAGAACAGCAGATTTGAACAAGAATTTCGAAGATATAAGCTTAATAGCACCATCTAAATTGTTCCAAAGTTCAATAGCTCTAGTTCGAAAAGCCCTTGCCAAAAATGTTTTCTTATATAACATAGGTTTTTCTAATAACATATTATCACTGCGACACCTTGACGAGAATCTTGTATAATGTTCATGCATAATTTCAAGTGGTTTAAGATTCCTGTAAATTGAATTTGGTTCACGAGTATATAATGCATTATGCAATATCATTAAAGTTCTGACACAAATCCTTTGTTTCACTGTTAACCAGCCAATTTCATTATGGAGATTTTTCCTGGATATCTCGTCAACTTTATGGCCTAGAATCAGTCTGGCCGCCTTGTTCTGAAGTTTTTGTAGATTATTAATCAACTCTTGATTTTGAGCGGAGCCCCAAACTGTACAGCAGTAGTTCAGTTTTGACAGTATAAGTGCCTCCGCGATTAGCTTTAGAACTTTTTTTGGAATAAATTTGCTGAATCTGAATATTAAACCAAGAGCCCTAGAACAATTTTTAAGTAGATCTTCACAATGTGGCTTCCAACTTATGGTCTCATCAACCTGAACGCCAAGGAGTTTCACACATGGAAGTTGATGAACGTTTTTATCTTTGATGGATAAGTTTAGAGGTGGAGCAGCTTTGACCTTTTGACGACTTCCGATCAAGATACTTTTTGTTTTCCCAGCATTAAGAACGAGACGATTTTTCAAGACCCATACTTCAACATTTAATAAATCAAGTTGGAGATTATCTGATACAAGTCTGGCATTGTGTGCAGATTGGAATGGAGTGCTGTCATCGGCGTACAAGGTGATGTCAGCAGTAGTTAAGACTTTTGGTAGATCATTAACAAATAAACTGAAGAGTAATGGGCCAAGACAGCTACCCTGTGGCACCCCACATGTCATCTCGATCGGGTTGGAAAAAGCACCATTGATATATACGGTTGAGGTTCTCCCACTTAGATATGACTTGATCCAATTAATCGCATTATCCGAGAAGTTGTAACATTTCAATTTAAGAAGTAGCAAATTATGATCAATCAGGTCAAAAGCAGCTGAAAAGTCCAGCAAAGCAGCACCAGTGAGCATACCGTTCTCCATGTTGTCAAGGCAACTATCAGTCAGATGTAAAAGTGCTGATTCAGTACTATGATTAACTCTATAGGCATGTTGATTCATGAGAATAATATTATGTTCAGAAACATAGTGACAGATCTGTTTATATGCAGATTTTTCTTGCAATTTACTTAATACATTTAGAAGACTGATCGGTCTACTATTTGCGTCCTCGAAAGGCATCTTCTTATCTTTAGGAATAGGAATCAGTTTAGCTACCTTCCATTGAACAGGAAATATTGATTTTGCGTATGAACAGTTAAAAATGTGGCCAATAGGTTCCGCTATGATATCTGAGGCAATTTTAAGTAAAAAATTGTCGATGCCGTCGACACCTGTCACTTTAGTATCAGGAAGTTTAGCAAGACAACTTTGAACTTCGAAGAGACTTAAAGATGAGAATTCAAAACGACAGTTTTTTCCAGTCATGATTTCTGTAATTGATCTAGTTACATACTCCGTATCTATCGGATCGGACATCTCAGATCTATATTTTTTTGTTTTTTCATCAAAGAACTTTGCGAAATGATTGGCTATGTCTTTCGGTTTAGTGTAAATTTCACCATTACTCTCCACGTAGGTTGGGATAGGATAATTTGAACGTCCTAATAGATTGTTTATTGTTTTCCACATTGACTTTGCATCTTTTTTGCTATTATTAATAGCATCGAGAAAATATTCTCTTTTGCTTTCTCTGTTAACCCTAACCACATGGTTTCTCAATTTTCTATAAACCGCCCAGTCAGAAGGAAAACCAGAGTTCTTTGATTCAAGTTTTGCTGCGTCTCTCATCGACATTAAGTCACGAATGTTTTGGGTTATCCAAGGAGCGGGTTTTGATTTAACTGTATATTTTCTAATAGGGGCATGAGCATCCACAATGTCTTTGAACAGATAAAGGAATGTATCAAGTGCCTCATTAGGGTCATCTGACAGTCCAACCAACCAAAACGGAATGAGTTTCAAGTCATTAACAAATTTCTCAGCAGAAAAACACTTATAACTGCGTTTGTAAACCACCCTCGAAGGTCCCCCGGGAATTTTGGTTTTTATAGACAATACAGTAAGGTCGTGATCGGTAAAACCAACTGGAATAACTTTGCAATTGGACAATTTTTGTTCAGGTTTGTTTGTAAATATAAGATCCAGGCATGTAGATGTAGTAGAACGAGCATTACTGACTGTTCTTGTAGCTTCGGTAACAGTTTGTGTTAGACAGCAAATGTTGGCGTACGATCTTAGAAGCGCTGAGTCTTCCGGGTCAAACCAATTTTTATTAAAATCACCTAGTATGTATGTTTCTTTATTTTCGTCTGTGGCCTTCTCCCAAGAATCATACACATGAGTCATATAGGCTCTATTGGCACTTGGGGGACAATAAAATATTCCCAACAGCATCTTGGGCGCTTTTGGCCTACAGATTTCAACCCAAAAATCCTCAATATGCGGCGAACATAGGTCATACCTTATTTTGCAGACTAAACAGTCTTTGAAATATAAACCAATTCCACCCCCGTGTCCATTTCTATTTCTTTTTTACGAACTGATAGCCGTCGATAGCCAAAGAACCATCTAGAATAAGGTCGTCTAACTTCGTTTCAGTGAGGGCAAGAAGGTGAATTCCAGTATCAATCAACAAATCTTTAATCTCCATTGTTTTGTTTCTAAGACTGTTAACATTGACTTGACCAAGATGAAGGTGCTTCTCTGGCAACTGAGTAAAGATGGGGCCAGGATTCAACAACAGAGCAACATCGCCAGAACGTTGTAATATTATCGCGGCCAAAGCGAAATTTATGAAACGAAGAGATTGCTTCCCCGATGTGAATGCAGAGGCCATAGACTTGTACTTCACTTTCTTACATATCTGTCTCCGGGCGAATGACTTCAGTCTAAATTCGCTGTTTAAACGCACATTCATCACCAAACTACCATTTCGCATATTATTGTTATCCTCATTGAGCTTTGCTTGAGATAACTCGGCGAAGATAGCTTCAAACATCAATAAAATCAAGAGCATACGCCAAGCATGTCCAATCGCCATTGTCCCACGAATAAGGTATGTTGAACTACTAGCATATGTTAGCATACTAGCATAACTAGCATATGTTGAGAACTTAACTAGCATATGTTGAGAACTTTCCCATTTCGTGTGTTCACGTGGGCCACTTAAAACACCTGATAGTTAAGCCTAGTTTACACTTGTCGTAAGAATCGTAACGCAGCAACATACGCAAGCGCAGTAAGCACTTCATGGTCAATTGAACTCTTTGTTCTTCTATTCAAAGGAGTTCACCTTAGTTTAGTTTAGTTTAATTAAATTCGTCGCAAAACATTACAACACTATAAATAAATCTACAAGCATACTAACACATACATGGTTATGTTATGGTTGCGACAGGGGAAAAAACAGGATAATTCCCAATTGACATTTACCCCTTTAACATTAGTAAATATAAAAATCTCGATATAAAGGACGCTACAAGACGCGTACACTCATACATATAATACATTAATATTCACCTACCATGAAGTGCTTACTGCGCTTGCGTATGTCGCTGCGTTACGATTCTTAGTAAACTACTGCCGCCATACGATCCAATGACAGTCTGTTATCAAAATCCCGACTAACGCTGACGTCAATGATTAAGCTCAATTGTTCACAGACGGAACTTACGACACTTTAAAAAGCATTCCACGGATACGTGGCCACCCACAGAGCAGTTTCATCATGTTTACCCTGCTTGTAACGTCACCAACTTCCCAGTTAGGCAAAGTATTACAATAAGATGGCGGATGACAGGATTTTATTTTGTAAAAATTAGTGCTGTTGCACAAGAGTAGTTTTGTTCACTTTTGCCTTCGTAAGCCCGTTTGTTTGTCAGAAAGTGGACAGACTACAAACCGATTCGATTTCATCGTGTAAAAGTAGTCTTAATCCTTGATCCCCATTCCTTGTTGGCCCATTTTGGCTCTTATGCAGTTATTGGAACTCTGCGAGACAATTGAGCTAAAACAACTTTCCATTCTTATAAAACCTTAATTTAGAATGAGCTTTCGAGCAGTAATAATCAACAAATTACACAAGCGAATAGGGGAATCATAGTCAACGGGGTACGGTCTGGAAACTCAACGAAAGTCTTTGTTCTATCTTTTTGTTCGCCTTTATGCAAATTTGTGCTCGGTGATGGTTAGTGAACACATTGTATTTTTGGTATAATCAAGCAATCATCCAATAGCAACGTTTGCGTTCAATAATTCAACCGTGCTGTTTAAATATTAATAAACCTAAAACAAAGGGTTTGTGCACGGTGAGGTACGGTTCAACATAAATTGCAGCTCATTTGTTTAACAATGTTAACCGCTTTGAAGTTTGCCGAGTTTCCAGACCATATCTTGATTGACTATGATCACAAAAACAGCAACACGTAAGAGGATAGGTATATAATAAACGGTTCAAACTGAAGAGCGTCCATGTGTATGCTACATATCGTTACGTAAGTTTTTACTAGAGAAGTTTTCACTATTAAAAACATATCGCCCATCCCTAACACTACACTACACTAGCACATTGTAACAATTGTAACAGTGAACTTGCCTACCTGTACAGATCTTGTTTTTCACATCTCTCATTAATGGACCCATTCCAGTATCAGTTGACCTGTTTAATGATAGTAATACCATGATTGCCTGTAGGTTTCTTTTATTCTCACCGGGCGATTTAATCTCTAATTCGCCCTCTAACCGGGCAAATTTCTAAGTTTTGCAGCATTAACATTTAAACAATATATTTTAGACTGTATATATTTAATCGAAAAAATACCTATACGGGTTTCCTTGCATCCTTCCTTGAAGGAAGTCTTCTTGTTGAGGGTCTTTTTCCAACATCAACAAAAATTCACCAATGTCATTTTCTTCCTGCAAAATAAAATTCAACACGAATTTTGAATACATTTTGAAAGATCAAGAACCATTAACACAACAGTTCTTGATCTTTGAAAATTTATTTATCTATTATGGCTTACCAGAAGCTGAATTGAGCAAGTTACAGCGAATTCAAAATAAAGTTGCCAGATTTGTTGCAAGAGTTAAAAAATTAGATCACTTCTCCCCTGTGCTTCGTAATCTTCACTGGTTGCCAGTGAGATCAAGGATTGTTTTTAAGATACTGATAATTACTTTCAAAGCTTTACATGACCAGGCACCTATTTATATTACTGATTTACTGACTAAATATAACCCCACTCGTACTCATCTAAGATCATCTAACCGAAATCTGCTACTTGAGCCAAAATCCATAGTGGTAATATATGTAGTAGTGGGCTTTATCTTATAATGAAACTGTAATTAGTTTTATAAGTAACATTAAGAATATATTGTTGTAAGAGCATTGAGACTATTGTATAATGCTCCTAATACGTCTTTATTATTATTATTATTATTATTATTATTTATTTGAGAAAAATTCAATCCCCAAAGTAGAATTTGAGTCAATTGACTTTGTCTAGTAAACAGTAGTTACAACTTGTTTGACGTTACAAAGCCTTTCCAATCCTAAAGCTCTTTTTATATTGAGGTACTGTTTTTTAAGGCTATCTTTTTATGGCTCGCTTAGCGTGCTGGCTCATTAAGCGGGCGAGTTAGACTAATAAAGGAACTTCTACACGATACGATTCATCGTATATGATTGTCATTCTGGCGTATGCAATTGTTTGACACGCGTGTACAGTTAATTTGTTCACATACACCAAGATGACAATCGTATACGACAAATCGTATCGTGTAGATAGGTCTTAAGAGTTTAGATGCAGGGGGATTTTCCATCTCGCCTGCTGGGCGGTCTTCAATTTACCATAAATACGATAAACAAAATCAAATTTCTCTCAAACTGAAAAGTTCAGAGAGAAATTTAATTTTGTTTATATTGACAAAACCATCTGAACAACCCTACATTTATTTTTCACTAAAAGAAGTTTGAAGTTTGAAGAAATGTCACAGAAAGAAACGCGAGAAATGGCAGGGAAAAGATGAAAAATCTAAAAAAACTGTTATATTTTTTGTTTGTTGCCATGGCAACCATATTGAAAAAGGTAAATAACAACACAAAAGCAATTTCGAGAATGTCACTAATCTTAATTCATAATTTCAAGTCACAAGGGGGAAAAACTAGGTTTCCTTAAGTAATTTAGTAAAAATATGGTTATGCATTATGCAGAGAACCATAGGAAGCCGGCTGGCTCACCTCCACTATAAACAACCGCTATGAGGTCTCCACTTTATAGGCTTTTAATGTCAAGAGGTTTCTATCAGTTCATTTTATTTTTACCGCATTTCTCATCAATTGACGTATGGTCCCGCTCGATTGACGTATGCTGTACCACTCAAGAGAGGCAGCAGCAAATTTTAAGAGCAGAGAGATTACCGTTGGACCTACCGGATAAATGATGTTACATAGCCGTTCAAATATGAACACAGGAGTACGTAAATCATCCAGCTCGTATCTAGGGAGAAAAACAAAAGATGAAATGACGCACATTTTGCAGATAAAGGGAGTAACGATCTCTGAACAAACCGGTTTAACGTGTTCACACAAATGGACATAAATTCTCGAGTCTCTGATTCAGTACCTACAAAGAAAGCGAAAAAGGAAGTAATCACGTAAGCCTCTAGAAACAACAAGTCAAAAGACAAAGCAGCGTCTTAAATAACGGACTGCATGCTCCAATCAACTCGAACACTACTTGGAACGTTCACTACCAATGGCCGTGCAGGAAATAGATAGGGACTTATTTGGGCACAGTGAAAAAATACGTTTATTGTTATAAATATCAAAAGATAGAGTTCATGGGTGTTCGGACGTATTTAGATTTGAAGAACAGGTTTTAGATTCTATGAGGTCGGAATTAATAACAATTGTCAAAGACTGATTTCACATCGACTAAGACAGTCGGTGTGCCATGTAAGCTATGAATGACGTCATCGAAAACTAAAAATTCCTATAATTTTCATTAAGGTTTTTCATGCAGTAACATAATTTTTCACATACAATTAGAATCGTATAGTCAGACGCCATAAATTCTCTTTTTTATGATTCCAAATTAGCGCACTAGAAGTGCTTATTATAGTAAGCTGAGGCACTATCTAAAGGATGTGCAACTTAGGCATAGTTTAGCCGTCGCATTTGTCTGGCATCAAATTTAATTATTTGGCTGATTTAATTCAAAGTCTGAATATCATTTCGACCTAAACGCGACGGCTAAATCAATAGCCGCTTTTAATAATTATATACGGCAGTAATTCACAAGCCTTGTAGCATAATTCGACTGACAAGCGGCATTGGCTTAGCCGTGGCAGTTATGCAAAATGTAGGCCACGTAATTTTCCTATACGGTGTTTAATTTATCAGGCATCTCAAGGAAGTACACATGAAGGGCGTACAGTGGAACTTCCACTAGAGGACACCTCTCATATGCGGACACCAGTTCTAAGTTCTGGCCATTTCTTTAAGAAAACACTATATCTATAACTTCCCGTAAACGTACACCTCCGGTAAGGTCGTGGCTAGATGGTACCCTCGCAGTTGAGTTTGAGTTCGCAGTAAGTCGAAGACTGTGATTAAGGTTGGAGTGGGGTTAGGGCTTCGGTTAGGTTTAGGGTTAGGATTAGGGTTAGATTGGGGATTCGGGTTTAGTTTATAGATATATGTTTACTCACGATCCTCAACTGCAAGGGTACCATCTATAGCAACGACCCTGTGGTAAGCGCATGCGGACACCTATTCAACAGTAAAAACCTCTAAACCGACACTTAATAAAACATTAATGATAATAATGTTTACTATTTATATAGCGCAAATTTGCATGTGTACAGTATATGATCAAATGCGCTTTACAACATCGACAATTTATTCTATTATATTCTGTACCAAGTACCCAGTATCATATTTGATCATATTCTCATGTAAATTTGCGCGAAATAAATATTAAAAATTATTATTATTATTATTATCCCAATCAATTAACCTTAGCTATTTATTTTTACAGTTTTTATCATCATTATAGTTTTCCTAACTATTGATCCTAACCCGCCCTGTCAACTTCCCTGTGGGAGGAAACCGGAGAACCCGGAGAAAACCCACGACTTTCGGCAGAGTGTTGACCAACTCTTTCCACGTGTGATCAAATGTCCGAACACAGGATTCGAACTGTTGACCTCAGTGATGGAAGGCAGTGGCCCTGACCACTAGACCACCGAAGCCCCATATTAGAGGCAAGCGTGCGATTGATTCTTGTCTCCGCTAATGAAAGCATGCATGGATTGGCGCTATCAAATCGCGAAACATCGGTATACAATTGTAAAGAAAAGTAAACTCGTGACCTCTGCACTATGCAGCTCTGGGCCGAGTAAGGTCAATTATAGTCAATACATAGGTCAATAATAAAAGTACAAATTATTCAAAAGCCAATTATCTTTTCTTCTTGAAACTTGTTCGTTAGCCAGTCGAAAAAAAATCTGTCCCCTTGAACTATACTGACAGGGCACCTCTGCTGATGTGTTTACCCTTGATAACTACGGTCGCCGAGTTACGTGGGCGCTTACTCGGGCTACTTGGGCGTTAAGACCAGTCTGCCATAAGCTTAGCTAATACACCTCCCGCAATCGGAAAAAAACACGTACTTTGAAATTCAAAAGAAGGAAGTTGTTAGAAACTGTAACTTCGCTGATAGCTAAACCATCATGTCACATAACAGTCGCATATATGATAATTATAGAAAAACACGCACCGGATGTTAATTCTCCAAGAAGTAACAATAACACTTCCTGACTTTGATCAACAAGTTTCGTTCTTTGAACAACCAATCTAAATAAATATTACAAAGAAAAATATATTTTCAGTTTAGAATAATTTACTTTCACAAAACAGATGGACTATCAGCGTTTATAGTTAAAACAAGCCATGCAGGATCAGTACACAAAAAATGCATGAATAACGGCTTTCTATATGTGTTGGTGCTTTCTTTTAAGGTGGGTATTGAGGTTATAAAAAACAAAGAGATCGCTTGAACACATGAATAAAGCCAGAATATACCACAATATATCCAAATAATAACATTAAAATGGAGAAGACGATGGAGAAGACGATGGAGAAGACGATTTTTCATCAGAAAATGGTTTGAACACAAAACAGATCGACCATCATTTCTCCATTAAAATGCCTATAACCCCTATTTTGTTGTAGTTTTCCAAGTAGTAGAGCCAACATTAGCTGAATAATTCTTTTACGGTTCTTGATTTGGTCCATTGGTTTCGAAGATATAGACACTTTAAGTATGCTATTAGTAAGTAAAAACCGCAAATTAAAGGGAACTGGGACGAGCAACGTGTGACGTAGCTTAAGGGACGCCTATTTCCAAAATTGCATACGTCACGATGAAGTGAAATTCCTTTCGTCAAGTCTGATTCGTTAGCACACCCAAAAACAACACATCTATCTGTCATTTTTTTTCGTTTCAATGACAGTGTTGGTTTCTGTTGAAGTGTTGTATACACTGTCACTGCGAAAATCCCGTCCCTTAAGCTACGTCACATCATGTGGGTACCAGGCTCTTTGCGTTTTGCTGAAATTTCTTGCGGAATATTCAAAATAGCGATTTCTTGCAATATTGGAAGAAAGATATCTTCGAAACCAATGGACCAAATCAAAAACTGTAAAAGAACTATTCAGCTAATTTTGGCTCTACTACTTGGAAAACTAAAAAAAATTAGGGGTTATACGGTAGGCACTTTAAGCCCATGGAGCAATTATTTTTTACCCAAGTATCTTTTGGGGGCGAGAGTTAATGAAGAGGGAGGTTTATTGGAAATGGGAGCTTTTTTCAAATATGTACTAAAAGTCTGTTTGATTATATTTTATTAACATTTCATAGAAATGTATTTCAGTGGTCTAAGTTTATGTAAATCACGACGAATCTTTATCAACATTTGTAAAATTCATTAATAATTCATGAAGAAAATTCAAAAGAAATTAATATTTAATCAGCATCTTTAACCCAGGATAAAATATTAAATTAATAAAACATCAATGTTTTATCAAAGTTAACTTGCTGATTAATAAAACATCAATGTTTTATCAAAGTTAACTTGCTCAAATTGAGCTTTTTCGGAGTTAAAATAATTTGTTTGTATCGTTTCTACAACTTGCAAACAAAGTATGTATTATATATTCTACTCATTTTACAAGTTCGTTAAAACATTCGCGGTCGATGTTTATGGGCAGTTGCAACGGCTCGCCATTGTAACTGCCCTTCAAACATCGGCCGCTCATGTTTTAACTACTACATAAAGACACGATACGCTCGTGTATTTATTAATGAGTTTAAAATTGTGATGATTTTATAAATTTGCGGAGTCAATTCATATGTAATTCAAACAATTTAAATTCGTAGAAAACCTTTCACTACGCGATTTATCAGTATTTAAAGACAATATTACCTCCTTAGCGACAAATAACCATTAAGAACAGCACCGACAAGTTTGCCTTTGAATTCTTGCTTGATTTCATTATGTTCAATAAAAGATGCCATTAACTCTATAAATACATAAATAAATTAAAAATCAAGAAGAAATTCCGTTTCATAACCACTTTAATCCATCAAATGATAATTTACAGTAAAAATTCACCTGTTAGCCGCTTCAAGGCGTAGCCTTGAGAGAGATCTGAACTTAACGTAGTTTCCTCAAGTACGGCTAAATGCTCGATTTCCTAGAGAAGGAGAAATGTAAACTTCGTATATCAATTACATTTTAAGATAGGGAATGAATGGAAAGAGAGCGCGAATGCAAATGTAACTGATCATTTCGGATTTATACATCGATATTTCTATACCTATTTATCGTACTGTGCGGACACAAATTGTCATTGCCATAAAAATAATAATAATGATTACAGTTTTTAAATACGCATTCTGCATACGCCTCAATGCGTTTACAATGATCCTTCTCTATGATCTGTCTCAATGATCTTTCTCTATGATCTTTCACTATGATCTTTTTGAATGATCTTTCTCTACGATCTTTCTTTACGATCCTTCTCTATGATCTTTCTCGATGATCCTTCTCGATGATCCTTCTCTATGATCCTTCTCTATGATCCTTCTCTATGATCCTTCTCTATGATCCTTCTCTATGATCCTTCTCTATGATCTTTCTCTATGATCTTTCTCTATGATCCTTATCTATGATCCTTCTCTATGATCCTTCTCTATGATCCTTCTCAATGATCTTTCTCAATGATCTTTCTCAATGATCTTTCTCTATGATCTTTCTCTATGATCTTTCTCTATGATCTTTCTCTATGATCCTTGTCTATGATCCTTCTCTATGATCCTTCTCTATGATCCTTCTCTATGATCTTTCTCTATGATATTTCTCTATGATCCTTCTCAATGATCCTTCTCAATGATCTTTCTCAATGATCTTTATCTATGATCTTTCTCAATGATCTTTCTCAATGATCTTTCTCTATGATCTTTCTCAATGATCTTTCTCAATGATCTTTCTCAATGATCTTTCTCTATGATCTTTCTCTATGATCTTTCTCTATGATCCTTCTCAATGATCCTTCTCTATGATCTTTCTCAATGATCTTTCTCTATGATCTTTCTCAATGATCTTTCTCTATGATCTTTCTCTATGATCTTTCTCTATGATCTTTCTCTATGATCTTTCTCTACGATCTTTCTCTATGATCCTTCTTAATGATCCTTCTCAATGATCTTTCTCTATGATCTTTCTCTATGATCTTTCTCTATGATCTTTCTCAATGATCTTTTCTCTATGATCTTTCTCTATGATCCTTCTCAATGATCTTTCTCTATGATCTTTCTCAATGATCCTTCTCAATGATCTTTCTCAATGATCTTTCTCAATGATCCTTCTCTATGATCCTTCTCAATGATCTTTCTCTATGATCTTTCTCTATGATCTTTCTGAATGATCTTTCTCTATGATCTTTCTCTATGATCTTTCTCAATGATCTTTCTCAATGATCTTTCTCTATGATCTTTCTCAATGATCTTTTCGGATTTATACATCGATATTTCTATACCTATTTATCGTACTGTGCGGACACAAATTGTCATTGCCATAAAAATAATAATAATGATTACAGTTTTTAAATACGCATTCTGCATACGCCTCAATGCGTTTACAATGATCCTTCTCTATGATCTGTCTCAATGATCTTTCTCTATGATCTTTCACTATGATCTTTTTGAATGATCTTTCTCTACGATCTTTCTTTACGATCCTTCTCTATGATCTTTCTCGATGATCCTTCTCGATGATCCTTCTCTATGATCCTTCTCTATGATCTTTCTCTATGATCCTTCTCTATGATCCTTCTCTATGATCCTTCTCTATGATCTTTCTCTATGATCTTTCTCTATGATCCTTATCTATGATCCTTCTCTATGATCCTTCTCTATGATCCTTCTCAATGATCCTTCTCAATGATCTTTCTCAATGATCTTTCTCTATGATCTTTCTCTATGATCTTTCTCTATGATCTTTCTCTATGATCCTTGTCTATGATCCTTGTCTATGATCCTTCTCTATGATCCTTCTCTATGATCCTTCTCTATGATCTTTCTCTATGATCTTTCTCTATGATCCTTCTCAATGATCCTTCTCAATGATCTTTCTGAATGATCTTTATCTATGATCTTTCTCAATGATCTTTCTCAATGATCTTTCTCTATGATCTTTCTCAATGATCTTTCTCAATGATCTTTCTCAATGATCTTTCTCTATGATCTTTCTCTATGATCTTTCTCTATGATCCTTCTCAATGATCCTTCTCTATGATCTTTCTCAATGATCTTTCTCAATGATCTTTCTCTATGATCTTTCTCTATGATCTTTCTCTATGATCTTTCTCTATGATCTTTCTCTACGATCTTTCTCTATGATCCTTCTTAATGATCCTTCTCAATGATCTTTCTCTATGATCTTTCTCTATGATCTTTCTCTATGATCTTTCTCAATGATCTTTTCTCTATGATCTTTCTCTATGATCCTTCTCAATGATCTTTCTCTATGATCTTTCTCAATGATCCTTCTCAATGATCTTTCTCAATGATCTTTCTCAATGATCCTTCTCTATGATCCTTCTCAATGATCTTTCTCTATGATCTTTCTCTATGATCTTTCTGAATGATCTTTCTCTATGATCTTTCTCTATGATCTTTCTCAATGATCTTTCTCAATGATCTTTCTCTATGATCTTTCTCAATGATCTTTCTCTATGATCTTTCTCGATGATCCTTCTCAATGATCTTTCTCTATGATCTTTCTCTATGATCTTTCTCTATGATCTTTCTCTATGATCTTTCTCTATGATCTTTCTCTATGATCCTTCTCTATGATCTTTCTCTATGATCCTTCTCTATGATCTTTTCTCTATGATCTTTCTCAATGATCTTTCTCAATGATCTTTCTCTATGATCTTTCTCTGTGATCTTTCTCTATGATCTTTCTCTATGATCCTTCTCTATGATCTTTCATAGCAAATGGGAAGTTATTGACATATTTTAGCCGCATGAATTATGTTGGAGAACACTAACCAACCAAAGCTAATAAAAGTAAAGAACAACACGAAAACAAATATACGATTACCTTTGTAACTAGGTTGCCAATGGTCATTAGTGCCCCACTCGATGCAAGATAACGTTTCCACTGCGGTGGTTTCATCAACTCAAAGTACAAATTGAAAAACTCCGTGCAATTTTCTCCGGAGCCGCCAACACCGTCAAGGTAACTGAAACAGAGGAAGTGATATTAAACAAACACGAGAAAAAACAACAAACAAGACAAAAGAAAGACAGTGGTGTGCCATACCAAGGGTAGCGAAAGGGTACACTTTAGACAGTCAAGGAGGAAACTATCATTATAAACTCATCAGACCATATTTTTTTGGGTGGGGTTGAAAACTATTATTCGAGCAAAACATACGCATAAACGCATAGTAACAATTTAAATATAATCAGAATTATGTCCCCAAGAATACAAGTTAACAATAAATCATAATCACTGCACACAACATGGCTTGATTTTTAAAATATAATTATTCATAGTTGATGATGAGCATATTAAAAAGCTAAAGACTTCGGGCTTCACAGTTGAATAAAAACCTCTCGCTATGCCTTTAACCTATTTGTAAAGATTGAAGGCCTAAATCCTGCAATATACAGTGCTAACACGTGGCAGTTGTCGGCACATAATCCAGGTAAAGAAGCATTAAAACCAGTAACTACTTTCATGCATAGGTCGATCCCGCACGCAGTGGATAAAGGTTCCTTGGGGGTTTGTTTGACGTCCCTTGTGGCCGTCGCTTTGACAGCTTGTTTGACAAAATTCTGGGTGCCTTCTTAACAAAAGTAGTACATGTACTATATCGACGAAATAGGAGGAAAGCTTAGACTTGTCCGGAATATTATTCTCAGCTTATAAAATAGACCCACAGTAGCGGAAACATTTAAATTGAGAAAACCAAACTAATGTTTCGTTGCTAACCCAAGGGTCAACGACGAAGGGTCTCTGCTCGGAAGCTCGATTAATTAATATGGATCTATTAATATTTGCTGGACTGTTATATTCCTGAAAAAAGTACCATATCACATAAAGCGATTGTATGCGACTCACGTTTTAAGAATAAGCGTTGTTTGACAATCAGGAGGTAGCGTATTTCAAGCCAATCTTATTAACTTACCTCGTTAAAAGATTCATTATCCTGAGTTTTCTGCCAGGAATCTACGGGGAAAAAAGAGTAAACTCCTAAGGGAGAGAAGCAAACACACAATCACCTGTGTTATACCAGCACAGAGGTTCTGCGGTTACTTGATAGTAATACAAGTTGAATCACCCATATAGTATGGCCGTTGAGGGGCAAAATACCTTATACCCAGAAAAAAGGTAGAAAGCTGATTTAGGTATCATTAGAAACACAATTTCTCGTAGAACAACATATCCAAAATCCGCTAAAATCCGCTATGGGAAAATTTCGTATTGACCTAAAATCCGTATTTTGCCTACAAAACCCTTATAAGATCAAAAAACATTGTTTTTTTCCCGGTACAAACCTTAAAGCGACCTGAAACTTATTTTTTTCCGAAACTTATTTTTTTCCGAAACTTATTTAGTGAAAGCATAGCAACTAAAAACAAATTGAGCAACATGCATTTACATAGCATGAACGCTCAATATTTTGATGCAATATATACTTTATAAATCATTTGTATAAATCTTGAAAACGCAATATTATGGTCTCTATAGCTTCAATTATTTGACATCATCAAACAAACAAACAAACAATTAACAAACAAAATCAGCAAATAAAAGCCAAAACCAAACAAACGCACACTAACAAACAGTGTTGAAGAATGGTGTCGAAAATTTCGGACTGTCCAGACCATGTTTCTCAATATCTCTGTGGTCAAAGCACTGGTAAGTGAAGCCAGAGACCTTGGGTTGGGCAGTTAGATAAAAAAATTCCAATATTATTCTGAACTAACAAAAAACAAATAAACTACAAATCAAGCAACAAATTCACAAAAATCAACAACAAAAACAAACAAACCATCCTACCTGGCATATGGCCTCTACAACGCTACAAGCAACCTGTCGAAGTGCCCCACAAGATGGGGAGAACATCACATGACGCAACCACGCCTCGTTGAGATCAACCTCGTTTAATCCGGGTGGCTTATATTCAGTTTCCTGAGGCTCTTGTTTCTTTGGTAAACCAGTTCCCGGCGCCTTTACGCTGACTCTCTTTACCCATTCTAAATAGCTCGATTGCTCTTCCTCGTTGATCCATTCTCTCATATTCGTCATTGTCGCAGATGTTCCCTTGACAGACGCAATATCATTTACACTCTTGCTCTGTTTTTAACAACAAAAACATGCATGTTTAAAAGACAATTGTAAAATTCATTAATAATTCATGAAGAAAATTCAAAAGAAATTAATATTTAATCAGCATCTTTAATCGAGGATAAAACATTGATTAATAAAACATCAATATTTTATCAAAGTTAACTTGCTGATTAATAAAACATCAATGTTTTATCAAAGTTAACTTGCTCAAATTGAGCTTTTTCGGAGTTAAAATAATTTGTTTGTACCGTTTCTACAACTTCCAAACAAAGTATGTATTATATATTCTGTTCATTTTACAAGTTCGTCGGTAACTTTTTGTAAATTCATTTTTTCAAAACTCATGTTTTAACTACTACTTAAAAAACTCATTAATAATTCATGAGGAAAAGACAAAGGAAATCACTACCGTATCGTAGGTTTTATGTGATAAAGATTCGTCCTGATTTACATAAACGTTATCTTTGATTTTCTCGGCTTAAACAACATGATTTTCAAAATTACTAAGCCAATGAACTTATCAAATGGGCCGTGTTTGAAGCCGTTTAATAAACTCACAGCACGTGTTTTATCAGATCTAAAACACTCGAGTTACACCCTCGTGTTTTAAATCTGATAAAACACTGCTGCTCGTTTATTAAACTATTCTTGTGAAAATCATTAATAATTCATGAGAAAAATTCAAAAGAAATTAATATTTAATCAATATTTGTAAATTCGGATACAACATTCATTAATAAAACATCAATGTTTTATCAAAGTTAACTTGCTCAAATTGAGCTTTTTCGGAGATAAAATAATTTGTATGTACAGTTTCTACAACTTCCAAACAAACTATGAATACATAGTAAGATACGCGCTCTCCATTGTAAATGCCCATACAGATCGGCCGCGAGTATTTTAGCCATTACATATACATTGCACTTGCAATTAGTTTTCATAATCTTATTCGTCAGAGTGAGGAATTACATTTTCCTTGAATGGAAATCGATCCTGTCATGTGGAATGGCCTTCACATTGGGTTGCAGCAAGCCGGAGGTCTAAGTAGATTTCGCTCTGGCTGCAGCAGGTTCTTATCTTAGCCTGTTTAATTCTCCAGTAGGACAATTTTATATAGTGATTAGTAATATTTTCTTATTGTCAACTGTCTGTTAATATTACTTATTGGATTCCTCTGAGCCCAATATTATTACTTATTGGATTCATCTGAGCCCAATATTACAAAATACTTAAGTCGAGAATTCAATATTGGGCGAGACCGAAGGTCGAGTCTAATGTTGCAAGTCGAGACTTAAATATTTTGTAATATTGGGCGAAGATGAATCCAATAGGTGTTTTATTATATCGAACAAAATATCTTAACACAAAGATGTTTAATTCTTCGCACGTATGTTCCGTTTTTGTTTTTGTTTCTGTTTTTTTATTTTTAACCGTTGTATTAATTATTTTGCATTTTTGCTTGGTTGTAAAGTTAATAAACAAATAAACAATAAATAAACAGTCAAAAGACTCAAAAGGTTGCTGGTCGTCGAAAAGAATAACAAAAAAAACTCGGAAAAATACATCACGTTCCGCGAGAAGTACTTCAACCAATGAAATTTCGATATAGATAAAAGGCACGCGAGTGACGTTGCTTTGCACGTGAACAGCCCGCGTAAACAGTCCAAAGGTTACTGCCCAATATGTAGCTGCCCTACATCGTAAAATATTGGGCTGCCACGTGATGCTAATAAAGACAATTGACTGGTGGATTCTGTGTGAGTGTATAGTACTATACCGTGTATAAATAAAGCTATATAAATATAGGTGATAGCTATATATATTATAAAAATTATAGCTATATAAATTATAGTCCAGTCAATCTACCTGAAATAAAGGTTCAACTTCTAACAAATTGCAACAGAAATGGTTTTAGTTTTCTCAGTACCTTGATACATCCAGAAATCACATATCAAAAGTACCTAGAAATCAACCTAGTGGAAAGTTCAGAAAATCCGGTTTTCTTACAATTTAACTACAAAAGCAACATCCTTCAAAAAAAAGTGAAATTTCAAGTTCACTTTTACCAAATATCACCTATGTCGTTAGAGAGTTCTCAAAAAGCCATATGAAGGACATTTATGCGGGTAGTACAATTTTCCAGGCCCATTTTGAGTTACGTATAAGGTTAAACCAGCATTTTGTGGCATTTTTCACTTTTCTTGAGCGAATAACTCAAAATTGGCTTAGAAAATTGTGTTATCCGCTTAAATGTCCTTCATATAGCTTTTTGAGAACTTTCTAACGACATAGGTGATATTTGGTGAAAGTGAACTAAAAATTTCACTTTTTTAAAGAATAGTGCTTTTGTTACTCTGGGTGCCAGTGGTTCTTCTTCGCTCGTTGGGGATAACGTAAATTGTAAGAAAAACTTGATTTTTTTTAAACTTTACACGAGGTTGATATATGATTTCTGAATGTATCAAGGTACTGAGAAAGCTAAAACCATTTATGATGCAATTTGTTTGATGTTAAACCGTAGAATGACTGGACTATTAATGATTTACACTACGTATTATAGCGTAAAGTTTATGTGCTTTCAAGAGAAAACGGAGAACACATAAATGAGATAAACAACACTGACATCAGGGCTGACTTAGGACAACATTCATCGCTGATTACTTCGGACAATATTCTCACCAGATTTGCTTTGCTCGATGGTGCTTTTGGTGTGATGAATTGAGACAATATCTTGAGGCAAGGCAAGGTCACCGTTTGCACAACTATTGGGCTCGCATGTTGCACAGAGAGAAGGAAGACGCGAGTCACTAAACAATGAAAAATATCGAATCAGAGCAATTTATAAGGTAATTGTCGATAACAATATATTTCAAAAATAAGTGTTGGTTACATGAGAATGGATATTGATTTTCTTCTAATTTTTTAGTTTGAGAGAAATTTGGCTTTGTTTACCGTATTTTTTGGTATTTTTTTCTGATTACAGGGGAATGGAAAGAAGAAATTAAGAGAAACCCTTCACAATAGAATGACGATAGTGTAATCTATTGTTCAGGATTTCTATTCGCGTTATTGTGAAGGATTTCCTTGCATAATGTTTCTCTCACTCAATGACGTCAAAAAATATTGTGAGCTACTACATTCGCTCGCAATCAGAACAAAAATGGCGCCCGTCAATTTACCAAAAATACGATAAATACTTACTTTCAAGGCTTTGCATGGCCAGGCACCTGTTTATATTACTGATTTGCTAACTAAATATAAACCTACTCGTACTTTAAGATCATCAAACCGAAATCTGCTACTTGAGCCAAAATCCAAAACGGTGACTCATGGAGACAGAATATTCTCGGTTGCAGCACCAAAACTGTGGAATTCATTACCACAGGAAATTAGAAGCTTTGATATGTTAAGTAATTTTAAGTCAGCACTTACTGACTTTTCTTTTTTAAAATTAATAGTTTTTTGTTCATAGTGGTAATATATGTAGTAGGCTTTATCTTATAATGAAACTGTGATTAGTTTTGTAGTAAAATTAAGAATATATTGTTGTAAGAGCATTGAGACTATTGTATAATGCTCCTAATACGTCTTTTATTATTATTATTTTTTTATAAACAAAGCCAAATTTAAAACTAAGAATATCAGCAGGAAACTAATACCCATTCTCATTTATTCTCATGCGACAAAGAACATTTAAGCAACACCTGTTTTCGAGGTGGAGTATGCCTTTATGGTTACAGCGTATTGTATGTTTATTGCGGCAGAAATTTGGTAGTTGTGGTTTCACTCAGGAACTCCCAAAACGACATATTAATTTCTCATCTCAAATGATCAAATATTAAAAACGTGTTCTATCTTAAGGTGATTCCTCAGTTTTGCATTGCGCACAGTGTTTTTATGACCATTATGCAACACTTTCAAAAAATTCCGACCATTTCCGGACAATTTAGTGACTATAGTACAATGTACTGGTAGAGAATAGTTATTAAGGGACTAAATCATTTTTTTCCGAGAACGGTTACACAAGTCCAGCTAGGGCTCCCTGTGCAAGTAGGTTTGTAAATTACTTGATAATGCCGGTTTAAGGCCATAGTTCTTAAAGAAGGTCGGTGATCATAATTTTTTCTTAGTAATTCTTTTCTTCTACCACTTTTACGTGTTATAACAGAAACTTAGAGAAAAATCATTTCTACAACTTACAATATTTTACATTTTTGATGAATGTTTCTTCAAATAACATGTCAAAGAATATGGGAAACGACCTTTCTTTATCATAATAAACCCTGTTAGCTGTTTCTTTCCCCCTAAAATACCATGTTTTCTTGTATAAAATTACTAGTTGCGAAAAATAAAAAATTATCTTTGTCAAAAGGTTCAAGAAAAAGTTGTGCAATGCTGTTTTACTCAACTCGTAAATTGGTCACAATGACGTCACCATACTGAGTAAGAGGTGATCTGCGATATGCCATATCTTCTAAACAAGGCCCGTGACCCCAACTTTTTTTTTGGTTTTAATATAAGTATGTCAATAACTTTAAGACTGGGAAGTTTCAGCACATTTTCATTTCGGAAAGAATTACTGAGGAATTACCTTAATAGGTATTGTATTTGCTTAGACATAGACCTCTTTCATAATGGCAACCCAAATAAATATTATTTTATATTCATTTAAATTACCCTTTCTGACCGTTCGTGTGTCTGTAATTCCAAAGGATCTTTGCTTTGTAACGAGGCCAGAAAGGCTAACTTACATGCATATAAAAGAATATTTAAATTGGCCACCATTATGAAAGAGACTATATAAAGCAGGCAAATTGACTCATCTCGCCTTTGGTGGGAACTGTGGTGGACACCATAGAAGAGATTTATATTAGTGCGAACATGTTTTTATTATTTGATCATTTGAGATAAGAAATATGTTGTTAAGAGAGTTCCTGAGTGAAACCAGAACTACTAAATCCGCGTAGCACAAAGGGCATGCTGTTATTTAAAAAACTATCTCGTAGCAAATACAGTTTTAAAAGGGTTTCTTTTTTGTTAAATTCTTAGCTTATTTATCATTGTACATGCCAAATTTGAGAGACTTAACTCATAAATTGAGCGTGAGAATTGTTAGAACCTTAAGTTGTTGCTGTACAAACCTTAAATAACTCAGGGAAAACCCGAGCCCAAGTGGAGATCGAAGCTGCAAAATTACGATTGCTAGTTGGTTCTAACTTCCAGCTACTGTAGCAATCGCGAGGTCAATTAGCAATTTGAAAAAATTAAGCAGCAATTTCTTAACATTGAATGAATGAAATGAATGAAACATTGCTGTATCTGTGGCTGTATCCATGCATATATACATCCCGTGAGTATCTTTTACTGACAAGCCCACCCTTTTCCTATAATACTATTCATATTCTTACTCCTATTCCCAATTTCATTCCCCCTGTAGATCACAAAAAGAAGTTCTAACTAAAAGAAATTAACAGCAATGACAAACCACAACGCAGTCTTTGCTCCCAACAACAATCTTCCATTGTCACTGTCTTGGTTAGAAGCTGCATATCTCGACTGATGCACGAAGACTAAGATGAAAACGAAAACAAGAACCATCAGCGTATTAGACAAAAAAATATGAAAAAAATCGGAAAACGCTTAAAGGACATTGGCAACAAAAATTAAGTTTGTCTAATATGAAAGAACTCATAAAATGATAGAGTAACAGCTTTTACAACTTTTCCGTATTTTACTTCGTTTTTGAAATATTTCAGTTTGTTTGATATGTAAATGAGATGGTCTCTGACGTCAGGTGCAGGGTAGAGAATTTTCACTCAATAAAATATTAGTTACATCTTCAAGTTTGTTCCATAAATTTACTTGAAAATGTGCGTATAATAACTCCTCGTGATAATGAACGTGATAAACTTAGCAATCACTGAGATATAAGACATTTTTTAATGAGTGAAAAAAAATGAGTGAATTTTTTCACTCATTAAAATATGTCTTATATTGCTAAGTTTACAACGTTCATTATCATGAGGAGTTATTATACGCACATTTTCAAGTGAATTTGTGGAACAAATTTGAAGATCGAACTAATATTTTAATGAGTGAAAATTCTCTACCCTGCACCTGACGTCAGAGACCATCTCATTTACATATCAAACAAACTGAAATATTTCAAAAACGAAGTAAAATCCCGAAAAGTTGTAAAAGGTGTTACTCTATCATTTTACGAGTTCTTTCATATTAGACAAACTTAATTTTTGTTGCTAATGTCCTTTAACAAATGATAGGTATTTATTGGCAAGAAAAAATATGAAAGCTGCTATAGTTCTCAAAAGAACTGGATATAATATGAAAAGGAGAAATAAGAGAACTTCAATGTGTCGAAAAATACTTAAGTAAGAAGAGTACTTACGTATATTAATGAACGACGTTTCGGACGATGTGTCCTTCTTCAGGTCAGATCGTCCATTAATATAAGTACTCTTACTTAAGTATTTTTCGACACATTGAAGTTCTCTTATTTCTCCTTTTCATATTATATCCAGGAATTAATTGGCTAACATGTGATTAAATCCACGAAATAAAAAAGTTGCTTGTTTTTAATCTTTATTAAAAAGTTGGTGACGCCATTTTCAAGTCAAATAAAATACAAATTAAAAATTCAGAATATATAACTAAGTTATGCTAATAAAATTATGCTAATAAACTAAAAAAAGAACAAAGACAAATATAAATATAAAAAAATAAAAAAGAGGATATCTAAAACGTTATTTAAAAAGTTATTTAAAAAGTTTGGCACTGATTGAATCCGATTGTACATTAAGCAGTGTTCAGCAAAGTACTGATATTTTGTACTTAAGTAAAAGTAAAAAGTAACTCCTCAGTTTTTACTTAAGTAAAAGTAAAATACTGATTAAAAGTTAATACTGATTTTTTTACTTAAGTAAAGTAACGAAGTAAATTTACTTCGTTACTGGCGAACACTGACATCAATTTTTTTTTTGATTGTTTGGTGAATGAAATGCTATACATTAGGGGCATCAAACCATCTCTTAATGTACAATCGGATTCAATCAGTGCCAAACTTTTTAAATAACTTTTTTAAATAACTTTTTAGATATCCTCTTTTTTATTTTTTTATATTTGTCTTTGTTCTTTTCTTAGTTTATTAGCATAATTTTGACAACTTAGTTATATATTCTGAATTTTTAATTTGTATTTTATTTGACTTGAAAATGGCGTAAGGAACGTCGTAACCAACTTTTTAATAAAGATGTATTTAGCGTTGAATTTTCTTCTCAAATGCTTCAAGAAATCGTTACTTATTATTTTTAAGCAAACCAAAATCTCTGAATTAACGACTTCCATCATAACAATATACAATTCATCCACATCAACACAATGTA
Source organism: Chrysogorgia sp. JL179-B06 (assembly GCA_035772405.1). Lineage (NCBI taxonomy): Eukaryota > Metazoa > Cnidaria > Anthozoa > Scleralcyonacea > Chrysogorgiidae > Chrysogorgia > Chrysogorgia sp. JL179-B06. The sequence goes on along the minus strand of JAYKKM010000182.1, from coordinate 1,494,313 downwards.
CAAAGACCAAATTGGCAACATACCATAGGAAGTAGAAATTAAGACAACTTATTGTACTACTGTACGTCACAACTTACCACTGATGGGTTGATTGTTTGTTCTTTTATTCCTTTGGTTACTCGGCTAACCAAAATTGTATTCAGTTCGTCGGCGGCATCGGGGTTATTTCTTGTTAAAAGACAGAGTAGATCGCGAACATTATTCCTGATAGAAGAAGTGCCTTGATACAAAGTATGATTGACAAGCTCTAAGATAAGTCCCTAAAAAGGAAATAACGGTTGGGATTATCGGTTGTTCATAATAACCCGCTCAGTTACAAACATTTAGGCTTAAAATGCCTATCAAGCGAATATGTTTTCAGTCTTGCAACGTTCAATATGTATACTTAGAATATATGGTAAAGAGAAAATCCTTAAAAATGTCAATCCTTAGAAATTTAACTGATAAATTGTTGACTATATCAGGTAAAATAAAACCATGATAAAGATAATAATAGCATAAAAATACGGTATTGGGGATTTGATGTTTAAAAATGCATATTGTAGTTTACTGATCTCGCTGCATTTCGTCATAGTCAATCGAGATATGGTCTGCAAACTCGGCAAACTTCAAAGCGACTATAATGAGCTACGTTCTGATGTTGAACCGTACCTTACACCGTGCACATCCTTTGTTTTAGGTTTATTAATATTTAAACAACACGGTTGAGCGATTAGACCCAAACGATTCTGTTGGATGATTGCTCATTATACTAAAATACAATAGGTTCAGTGACCGTGCACAAAATTGCATAAAGACGAACAAAAAGATAGAACAAAGACTTTAGCTGAGTTTCCAGACCATATCTCGATTGACTATGATTTCGTAGACTATGATTTTAGTTTGAAAGCGCATCGATTTATTTTGGTTGTATTTACAATTTAATTAATACAACAACAATGAATTTGAAAACACTTGTACTTTGATTCATCGACATTTAAAGGGGCAGTGCCAGGGCGCTGATTGGCCAGCATAATATGAAGCGAAATCCTACACACCAGCGGTACATGTCAACATATTTGCTGAATACGTCATGTTAGCAACATGCCGCCGCCGACATTAACTATTTTCGGTAGCGAAATATCGGCAAAATAACCATAAAATCAGTATCAAAATTGTCTACTTTCGAAAATAAGTTTTGGGGTCACCAGACACTGATAAAAACCAGGTTATTCAATTTTAAATCGATATTCGACTATATTTGTGTCTAATAGCACGTGTTGCGATCTGACGCAATCTTGATTAAGTGTCAGGTAACACTTTTTCAAGTTGAGCATTGTTGAGCCCGCAATCAGCGCCCTTGGCACTGCCCACTGATCTCTAAATAAAGACTGGATTGAGCTTTCTATTGTATCTGATGAGCTGATTTTGAAGCCTGCATATTTGCATAATTAAATTAACGAGAGATCGTTTGAAAGCAAATCAAACTGTGACGCTAGCAAAATACGTTTAGTGTCTGGCCAATATAGTTTCTTTGTTAACATTAAATGCATAAAATCTTCAACCTAATTTGACGTCTCGTATCAGGCTTCTCTCACTGGATAATTAGAGCCAACGACGGCCATTACTAAGGGACCAAAGTCGCAGTAAATCTGCAGGAGGCGATGAACCGTTTTACCCAGTAATTTGAAAAATGTTTTCTGGTCCTCTTGTAATATTATTTTATTTTGTCGATGGTAAGAGCACATAATCCAACAAAAAACCTCATAGGATCCTAAGTTGGTCCCTTAGTAATGGCGGACTTCCGGCTTCATTTTCTGAACAATAGTTGCTCGATCCAGTCTTTATTTAGAGATCAGTGGCACTGCCCCTTTAAGATACTGGCGAAAACAGATCGTTTTAAAAATTGATATACTTTTTATGAAAATTAATAAACCGGGGATTACCGTGGTGTTTATCTTTCGCGATACCGTGGTAAGAAACTTGTATTATCGGCCAATGCTAATACAGAGTACTGATTTTAATACTAATTTTGCGGGTTAACTAGAAGAACCAAACGAGTTAAACGAGCATAGTAAATAACTTACCTCTTTAATTAACGTATCTCGTGTAGATGGTTTCATAGCCAAGGCCTTTAAAAGAGTGACACAGTGCTCTGTTGCAGCAGATGAACATCCATAACATCGACCAGGAACAGGATGTGCGTCTGAACGCACGGTCAAGGGCTTCACAGTAGAACGTGTGGTTGTGATTTGTTCTGATGCTGGTTTCGCAGCCGTATTCTTAATTAAAGGACTTTCACGAACGCGATTATCATATTCAATGAGCTCTTTACGGGAAGCAAGTACTTTCTGTAAACAGAAACAAACCAGAAATTATCAGTTCTCCTTAAAGTGTCTATCTCACGTTTGGGGATTTTACATATTCGTAATATTAGGGTTTTCCTGAGCAAAATCATAATATATCTTGTCAGCGGAAAATTTCATCTTCATGGACTTTTTTGCTGTTAAAGAGTGATTGTCAGGGAAGTGCTTTGCGCGCTTGTTTTCTTCTTAGCGGCCATTTTATGGGACGCCTATTTCAGTTCACAAACGAATCCGTCGATATTTGATCAATCCTTCTTATAAATTATCCATTTTCAAGTTTTCTAAGAAGTAAATATACCTGAGTGATCAATTATTGTGATATTTTTCGTAAAATTGATCATTTACTATAGTAATCTTTTCGATACATAGAAGCTGCTACGAGCGCTTCGCCTCCGAAGCGTGGAAGGCCAGGTTATGCTGCTGAAACAGCGCGAATAAGTTTGCGAATGGAAGTGTTTGATGAGTGACTAGTAAAGAAATATATTTTGTTTCTTCTGATGTTTTGTTCATTTGAATTTGCAAAGATTCAGGAACTAAAGCCATCCGGGCCAGCTTGTTCGTCAGAAACGGCGTTGCGCGCGGCTCGCAGTGGTTCACAAACAAGCGAACCGCAACTGTTCAAATCGTCTTGAACATTAACTTCATAACGCCCCGAAGTCAGGATCGGACTCCAATTTCAACATTTCCAAATAAATCTTAGAGTTCACATGCAAATTATAGTTCTAACGATGCGATGCACTGCAATCAATTCGTATGAAAACAAAAACACAAGCGCGCAAAGCACTACCCTGACACTCACTCTTTAAAGTTATTGGATGTGATGTCACAAGAGGCATTTTTTTGGCAAGTAACAAAAGAAAACTAGTTTGAAATTATGAGCTCATTATACGACTCGAGCTCATGGTATAACTGTTAAATATAATATGTAAGCCGAATCCAATAATTGTTTTATTATACAATTATAAATGTAGAAGCCTTTAGGGAGTTTAGGAAGTAATCCACACATAGAAAATTACGTCACCCAGAAACAATTTTGGATATTTTGTATCGAGAATGTATGAGTATTGTATTATAATACAGTTTATCCTACCTGGATGATTTTACTCAATTCATCAAAATTACTTTTGCAATCCACACAATAACGCTGAGCTACAGCTTGGATAGTCTTATGTACAGTGTGAATACTGGTGGTCCCGGCAGGTGCAGCTGTCACTGCAGGAGATGGTTCACTCTGTTAAAAAATAGATTACGGCAATTAATAAGTAATTTTCAGAAAATTCTTAACGTAATTACATGTGTCATCAAGAAATTATTAATTTAATTAAGGGAGCAAGCTACCTTAAACTTTATGTTCGCGAACCCATGATGTAATAATGGCCCTATCTTATTATGGTTAAATGTATATGCAACATGCTATATTATAATTTTAAAGCTTATAACATACTCTAAAAAATAGCATATAGATCGGGAAAATCGATCTAAACAAATAGATACAGATCAGGCAAAAACATAAATGTTAAAAAACCCTGCAAAGCTGAAAACCATCTTTGGATGCTATCTAGTCAAAAACTAAGCATCAAGAATTGGTCATTTTAACTTGTAAAATAGATTACATCCCAGTCAACAAATTAATGGTTGCTTTTTACCCTGTGATAAAAATTGAGTGTTCTATACCGAATTTGGTATTAACAAATAAGATCCTCACTTAAGATTTGTTGCTATGGCAATAAAATGCAATATTATACCTCAACTTCAAATTGTCCAATCAGAAAGCTCAGTTTGTGCCACGTGAGCAGGAAATTAATCGCGATATCACGCCTTACGTCATCACTTAGCGAGCCTGCGTTCCTTTTGACAATGTTCCACCCCATGTTCCCCGGGGAACATGGGGTGGAACATTATTCGCGTAGACCACGCGAGACAACACGCCAATGCGTGAAAATGGCGGGAAAATTTCATGCCCACTTAAAATGGCCGAGAGTGAAGACAACCTGTCAAATATTGAGTCAGAAGACGAAGAAATTGCACGTATATTAGACGGCAGACACGCAAAAAATACAATAAAGGCAACAAAAAATGCTCTAAAAACATTTTCAGACGCACTCGTACCGAGTACTCGCGCGTAAACCAAGACGAGCCTGTAAACAATGGAGGAACAACAAGACGTTTCAAGACGTTTCTAGACGTTTCAAGACAGCATTCAAGATTGTTTCGGTATAATATATCATTTATAGACCCTCCGCTCCGGGAATTCGTCGAAATATTACCCCTCGGGATGATATATCCCAAGGGCGTATCGTCCCTCGGGGTAATATTTCGTCGAATTCCCCTCGCTCCCGGTCTATAAATGATAAATGTAACAGCAAAAGCTTCCAATAATTTGTTGACTGGGATGTAATCTATTTTACAAGTTAAAATGACCAATTCTTGATGCTTAGTTTTTGACTAGATAGCATACAAAGATGGTTTTCAGCTTTGCAGGGATTTTCGCTTTAATGTTTTTGCCTGGGAGGGCATCTGTAATGCTATTTGTTTAGAGCATGTTATAAGCTTTAAAATGATATATAGCATGTTGCATATACATTTAACCAATAATAAGATAGAGCCATTATTACATCATGGGTTTGCGAACATAAAATTTAAGGTAGCTTGCCCCCTTAAACAATTAATTATTAATTTATTATTAATCAATTATTAATTTAACTATGTTTAATTTAACAAGAGATTCTTCTGTCTTTTCCATCTAGAGAACACACTACCTTCGTCATGTCGTTATCTCCTTCTTCCATAACTTTCATCAATAAAGAATCAAGTGGTTGTCTGTGAGCAACCAACTGACGATACATTTTATCAGCACGCTCCAACAAACTATTGATATTTGTTACAGCCTAAATAAAAGTAATTGAAACAACATGGACGTTAAAGTGCCTATGAAACGAAAATTTTAAAAATAGGTTTCTGTTGTTAAAACTTAATATCGTGTCCTTTTACATCCTAAAACCTTGATCAAACATGATGAACTTTATGCGACCAGAAATAGCTGAATTGAGCAAGTTACAGCTAATTCAAAATACAGCTGCCAGACTTGTTGCAAGGGTTAAAAAATCAGAACATATCCCCCTGTGCTTCGTAATCTTCACTGGTTGCCAGTGAGATCAAGGATTGTTTTTAAGACACTGATAATTACTTTCAAAGCTTTACATAGCCAGACACCTATTTATATTACTGGTTTACTAACTAAATATAAACCTACTCGTACTTTAAGATCATCTTACCGAAATCTGCTACTTGAGACAAAATCCAAAACGGTGACTCATGGAGACAGAACATTCTCAGTTGCCGCACCAAAACTGTGGAATTCATTACCACAGGAAATTAGAAGCTTTGATATGTTACAGGTAAGTAGTTTTAACTCAGCACTTAAAGTGCCACTACGATCAAATTTTTACCTATCGATATTTGTACGTATTACAAAGCAGAGCTTCTAAATATTACTCGGTCAAAATCGTTTTGCGATTTGACGATGGCAAGTATTATTTTTCTGACTCCGAATCGGGAGTTGTTATGTCCGCCATTAATCGTTCATGTTCCTGACCAGCGTAACGAAGTGACGTCAGATTCTCAACGCGAAGACACCACATGGCTAATTCTTCAAGTAAATCAAGGTCGTTTTTTCAAATTCTTCGTCTGAAAGGATGGACATTTCATCTACTTCTCGAAGAAAACAAGAAAACAAGTAACCTCGACTGAGATTCAGGCGTAGCATTGAGAATCTGACGTCACAAACAATATTACCTTTTGAAATTGCGGGCTCACTTCGAACACGTTTTTAGTAATGGTGGCCTAAATAATAGTGATTTCAGAGCTCAAAATACTTACTTCAAAATACGATTTTTTAGCTTTTTTTTACATCGATGATCACTTTTAAATTAATAGTTTTTTGTTCATAGTTGTAATATATGTAGTAGACTTTATCATATAATGAAACTGTAATTAGTTTAATAAGTAACATTAATAATATATTGTTGTAAGAGCATTGAGACTATTGTATAATGCTCCTAATACGTCTTTATTATTATTATCAAACATGATGAACTTTATGCGACAAATTCCGCGCGACCAGAAATATGTGCATAATAGGCCTGTGATGTAAATACCTTTGCATGTAGTTAAGGTTAATTTTCAATAGCAAAATTCCTGTGGTTGAGTTGTAAACAATAGCGTTTTCAAAGGTATTTACGTCACTACTCGTCTCAGACCCCTTATAATTTATCGCATATATCAGGTAGAAAGAGTAAATGGAACAGGGATTTTACAATGGATTACTTTTACTTAAACAAAATTTTAATACAGAATCTTAGTTTTGAATATTTTCCGTTTCATAGGCATTTTAAGCAATAACATACTCGACAATAAAAGTTCTGAACTCTTTCAAACTTAGATAACTGCTGTCGAAGTCATGAAAAATGGTTCAAAGATAGAAAAATAGTAAACCAAACGTTTTCTGTGGTAGAAGAACGATTGTTTACAGCACACTTTTATGCTTATTTTCAATTATTATATTAATATGTAAACTTCCGAAAATAAGATCCCCGAAAATCCCCCCCATATCTACGCAAAAATCCTTCTAGTAATAAGCCTAAATATAATATTAATAATAACCCTAAATATAAGACAATGAGTATATATATATATATATATATATATATATTATATATTTCAAAAACTCATTAATAATTCATGAGGAAAACACAAAGGAAAGCCATGACCGTATCGTGTCTTTATATGTGATAAAGATTCGTCCTGATTTACAAACTTTTCCTTCGATTTTCTCGGCGAAAATGGCTTGAATAACGGTAAACATGGTTATTTAGACGCAGTCATTTTTGAAGCCCCAGCAATGTTTTATCGTGACTGCTCGCAGCAGTGTTTTATAGGGTCCATAACACTCGGCTATCGCCTATATATATGTGCCAGCTAGGACAGAGAGCCACCTGATCTGATACAGCATGTGTTTACTTTTCATGGCCGCAGCGGCACTAACGAAATTGTAACAGATTAAGTTACAAGTTAACAGTGTTGTATCAGTTACCTTCTTCCTGTCTTCTTCGTTCTCTATCGGATCAACAGTACAACATGGCTTGGCAGTCAAAATCACATCAAACTTGGCGTATTTACAAAATCCACAAGCATTGCACAGGAACGGATCTTTTTCGTCGTAATTTATTGATCTAATGATAAGATGGTGACAAATGACATAAAATCAATGACGATGATGTATTGAAAATGATACGATAATAAACTAAATAAAGAAGTTGAAGTGCGAGAGAACAGAATTGCGAAGGAAAAATCATCACGATTTAGGAATGTATTAATACAACATGGTAAAAACGTTTAAAGTGCCACTACGATGAAATGTTTACCTATCGATATTTTTACGTATTTATAAAGCAGAGCTGCTAAATATTACTCGGTCGAAACCGTTTTGCGATTCGACGATGGCAAGTATTATTTTTCTGACTCCGAATCTGGAGTTGTTATGTCCGCCATTAATCGTTCATGTTCCTGACCAGCGTAACGAAGTGACGTCAGATTCTCAACGCGAAGACTCCACATGGCTAATTCTTCAAGTAAATCAAGGTCGTTTTTTCAAATTATTCGTCTGAAATTCTGAACATTTCATCTACTTCTCGAAGAAAACAAGAAAACAAGTAACCTCGACTGAAATTCAGGCGTAGCATTGAGAATTTGACGTCACAAACAATATTACCTTTTGAAATTGCGGGCTCACTTGGAACACGTTTTTAGTAATGGTGGCCTAAATAATAGTGATTTCAGAGCTCAAAATACTCACTTCAAAATACCATTTTTTAGTGTTTTTTACATCGATGATCACTTTCGACCCTGAAATACTATTCTATGCTAAAGAAAATCTAAAAGACGGGGGTGAATTTTCATCGTAGTGGCACTTTAAGTCTTTAACTCTTATGTACCTGCATTTGTGGCATTGATAAACATTTTCGCCACAGTTTCCACAAATACCAGGCGAAGCAGCCACAGCCGCACTGCACCTTGGGCACTGAAGTGTTTCTGACGAAGCCTGAATATTCTCGTAAAAGTCAGCATATTCGATCATCAGATTGCACGCGACAATTGGAAGAGGGAAGTCTATCTTTAAATCAGTCTGCCCTTGCAACAGGTGACATTTCTTTGCCTTTTGCCATTGCGATGTTTTATTCTTGAGTTCCACTACGGACTGCACAGATCTGTTGTTGTAATAAAGGTTGATTGTCTTTACCTAAAGTGGTATAAATAGACTTTAAAACAAAAATTAAAAATGAACTTCCTTTACTATTAAATTGCACGCTTAGTTAGATGACATGGTGACGTGAAACTGTTTGGACGTGCACTGAAGTGCTCCGCGAATTATTTCATATTTCAAAGTGGTCGGTAAAGTGTTCTTCTATTGGAATCTGAGAAACTCCAAGTATCCTTTTCGCCATCTAAATAATATTAAGTGAAATACCGGATTGTCTATATTGTATACCAAGTTACAGCGAATTCAAAATACAGCTGCTAGACTTGTTGCGGGGGTTAAAAAATCGGAGCATATCTCCCCTGCGCTACGTAATCTTCACTGGTTGCCGGTGAGATCACGGATTGTTTTTAAGATACTAATAATTACTTTCAAGGCTTTGCATGGCCAGGCGCCTGTTTATATTACTGATTTGCTAACTAAATATAAACCTACTCGTACTTTGAGATCATCTGACCAAAATCTGCTACTCGAGCCAAAATCCAAAACGGTGACTCATGGAGACAGAGCATTCTCGGTTGCAGCACCAAAACTGTGGAATTCATTGCCACAGGAAATTAGAAGCTTTGAAATGTTAAGTAATTTTAAGTCTGCAGTTAAGACTTTTCTTTTTTAAAATTAATAGTTATTGTTCCTAGTGTTAATATATGTAGTAGGCTTTATCTTATAATGAAACTGTAATTAGTTTTAAAAGTAACTTTCAGAATATATATATTGTTGTAAGAGCATTGAGACTATTGTATAATGCTCCTAATACGTCTTTATTATTAACGTTTGTTTTTCAAGCTCGTGCAAAAACGGTTGGTCTTCATGCTGACGACAGTGCGCGTGCTTCAATTTGATCTGTGCGCGTGCGTGCAGTAATTAACTTGGAATAAAACTCATCGAACTGTACTCGCTGTAGACACACGCGCCATGATTTTGCTCCGAACAATCCACGTTATCCTTTTTGTTTGGAGAACCTAGTGGCCTTGCTACGTATCGCAACGGACCTTTTCTTTTTAAAATTAATAGTTTTTGTTCATAGTGGTAATATATGTAGTAGGCTTTATCTTATGAAACTGTAATTAGTTTTATAAGTAACATTACGAATATATTGTTGTAAGAGCATTGAGACTATTGTATAATGCTCATAATACGTATTTATTATTATTATTATTGCGGTTTTCCCGCCTTCTAACTTGTATTTGTATGTATGTATTGACATATTATTGTAATCATGTAAGGCAAAGCTTAATACAAATTTAAATCCAATTAAAAATTATTATTATTATTATTATTAATATTTTCTTCCTGTACGCGAGATTTATGGCTATCAGTCGGCTATCCAGCAATCAGTCAGGTTATTATAATTATTCGAACTTACATTTTCGAACGTACTTTCAGGTGGGGGATCGCATATGCAAAATGTGGATGCATCAACGTGATTCAAGTAATATCCATACACAGAGAACAAATATGAACGTCCATTTTGCTTTATGCGCACACGATTGGCCTGTGTTCACTCATACCAACACGCCGAATGCATGGGCGCTTTACTAAACTCTACACTGTTAATTTCAAGGAGTTATTTTAACTCCAAAATTGGAGTCACAAAAAAGGTTCAAAACCATCCGTTTTTCGGAATTAAAATTACCCCCGTTTTGGAGTTAAAACGAACCCAACCCGTGTTTCGGAGTTAAATATTAAGTCCCATCCCTGGGGTCTAGGGATGAGATTTCACGTTCGGTCACAACCAACAGGTCACCTGAAACTACCGCCCGCGCTTATTAACTTACTTAACTTAACCTTAGGTTCGGCGACTAACCCGCTGCGCAACCCCGCCCCTCTTGAATTTATAGTAATATTTATCGTATATAGAATGTCACCGATGTGCCTCGATGATTGATATTCGGTGGCGGTCAATATTTGACTAGATAAAATGCACTTACCATTTTCTGTCGCTTTACGTCACTAATACGCAGCGAGACTCTGGAGATATCAAAACTGCTGACAAGTTTAACCATTTGGCACGTGGTGGAGAAGCGAGCATCAGTCTTGATCGCAGACAACTTGTTAATACTGTAAGGTACCTCGGGGTTATTACACACAAGACAAGGATCGCTTTCCAGGTAAAAACCATCAAAATCTACCAGTCCTGACAGCAGCCTGTGTGACAAGAAAGAAACATTTCTTTGAAACCACAGTATTAATAACCTACCATTTTAATTTAATTTATGGTGCCCATGAAACGAATTTTTTTATTTGTTTTTCGAGGTTTCGCAATATCTTCCAACGTGCTTTGTAGCTTTCTCACTAATTTCTGCTAATTATATTAACATAACGTGTCTTTTAAGTTAGGTAGTTGCAGCTTGATGCTTGTAAAGTTGTAAAGGTTTCACTGTGCAAGCTGTGTTAAGTTGTCAATACTCAGAAAAATTCTGAGCTTCAGACAGGATTCGAAACCGTAACCTTCTGAATGCTAGACAGACGATCTAACCATTGAGCCACTAGAACTCGGATGGCAGAGCAAGGTTAAATACGGTATTTAAACCTGGGACGAGTCTTGCCGTTATCACAAATACTTGTTGGACTACAAGTCGGGTTGTGACAGTCAATTTCCAGTCAAATGTTGTTAGTTAAGTTAGGTAGTTCCATCCAAGTTCTAGTGGCTCAATGGTTAGAGCGTCTGTGTAGCATTCAGAAGGTTACGGGTTCGAGTCCTGTCTGGAGCTCAGAGTTTTTCTGAGTATTGACAACTTAAAGGATGAGTGTCCAGCTAATGCTTTGCGCGCTTGTGTTATTGTTTTGATTTGGGAAACTTGCTTCTAACTACCTCGGTTTATTACGTTTTCTTGTTGTTTTGTCATCTTCTTACGACATAATAAGCTGTTAAAAGTCGTTTAAATCAGTTTGTAGTGATGTCTGACTCTGAGTTTGTCGAATATTGTGAACCGCACTCTTCGTGCCGCCGTCTGTCAGCGTGTTCTATTCTCAACGGCTTCGATTACAACGGCCTTGTCCAATACAACGATTTACAGCAGCGAGCGTTCGTTTCTAGCGTAATATCTGTTCCTCTACTCATATAATATATGGAATATAAGGATCTTATACTATTGGCTTTGCCAGGAAACTGAGGTATTGAAGGAAACTTTGAAATTCACGCATCAAACGGCTAACAACGAGCGACGGATACCTGTCTCAAAACACTTTTCCTTTTCTTTTTCTCAAAACACAATTCCACGGCGCACCGAGTGTAATCAAATACTATCAAAAATATGACAATAATAACTTACTACATTATCTCTGCTCTTACGAAAAACACAATTTGAGTAATTTACGGCAAGGATTGCTCAGATATCGAAGGATTGGTTAACTTGTTCAATTTCGTGGCCCAAAAAATAGCCGCGAGCAAGCTTGTGAGCGCGCAAAGCATTAGCTGGACACTCATCCTTTAACACAGCTTGCACAGCAAAACCTTTACAACTTTATAACGTGTCTTGTTCGGGTAATTTAAAAACAATGGTAACAGCCGGTTGATTGGGCTTTCAGAAATGTATAGCTTTCGCTATAAGATATATAAGATATCAATAGAACACAGAGGTTGTTCAATTTTGGATGTTTTTCAGCCCGTCAGGAAAGAGTTAAAGTGCCTACGAGGCGAAAATCAAGTCTTAGTTATTTTGGCCTTGTTGAAGAACTGTTAAAATGATGAGGAATGGTAATTTATAGCTAGAAAATCAAGAAATTATAAATCATAAATTAATTTGGCATCACTATTTCGATGTAAGGATGTTAGGTTTTACGAAGTGTCGTACTGTGCAAAGTTTCCAGTGATTTCGATGAATAATCTCAAAGATATACATGATTTTCTAAAAATATGATAACCTCTAAATATCTCAAGAACGACGTGAGATATGAAAAAGCTCTAATAATATTTCATTTATGTCTTCCAACACCGTGTCTCAGATGAATTATGCGCACTGCATTCACTGAGCTCTGTTTACTGGGCAATCAATGAAGGAAATGAGCACACTCCAGATGGGATAAATTGGTTATGGTCCTGACCAAAGCCGCTTTTATTCAAAATTAAGAATTAAATTATGTAATTATTTTCTATAATTTAAACTAAATGACTGAGCCCAGTAAAGGTGAGGGCCATAAAACGCCAGATAAGAGAAGAACAATCTACAGTAATATACAATATAGCTAAAAAGGTGGCCAGCCATGGGGAAGGTGGTGGGCAAAGTGAATGAGTTGTCATATTACACCTGAAATCCCACGTGCCACGACAGACCACCCTTCCGGTTATGGTAATATGACGTCGAGGGTCACATAGTCGCTACATTATTCACACTGACAATTTAATAAAATATAAATTCGACAGATGGAAGATTTAAAAATCCTATTTGCTTGCAAATATTTCATTTAAATAACTAAAATTTAATTTTTGTTTCATGCAGGAACTTTAACTCGGATGTAATCTTCTCAGCTCATTTCACATCGAACCGGTTGAATGAAATATTTTGGACGAGACCAGATGAATCAGGTTCCCAGTAAATACTATTCTTGTGCCTTTTACTTCTTTTTTACCTTCGATTTGTTGGCTAATGTGGTTGTTTAGTGAAATGTTATGAATGGGCATACTATTAAAGCTTTTAATATCAGAAAATTTCCGAGTACTTGATTCGCCAATATTCAAATCACATGTTCATTTTTTACCTGTAAACGTTTGAATTGGGGTGATTTCGTAGAATTTCGTTCTGCTTTCTTAGTAAACAAACAGCTTTCTCGGAAAATTCACTCGCTTTATCTTCAGACAAGGAACGCTTGATGGTAAAAAATCCCAGTAAATCCACAAACTGCGTGGCTTTTCGACCGAACCCAGGTAGCTCAGGCCAGATGCTCCACATCATATCCGACAGTTTGTCTTGTTGAGAAGTATCAGAATTTCTAATGTAATAGAGAATAACAAAAAGTTTAGTAAAAAGTAACGAATAGAGCATAACGGAACAAAATAGCGAAACCGGTCATTATTTATGGTCGGGGTGGCGGCCGAAGAGAAATAGATTTGGTCCTGAAAATTTTTTTTATCCAACCATATTAAGATCAGAAATTTAACCGTACCAACCATTTATGGGTAAAGAAAATCTTTTACCCAACCCAAAAATAATGTGGTTAAATTTATTTAGGCAAAGTTAGCTGCAGATGTAGTTGGCCAGCGGTCCTCTACTTCATAGTTCTTGGGGAGTCCCAAGTTCCTAAGAAGTCAAAGGGCGCGCACGAGTGTCACTCATGACGCTTGCGAGCACGTCGCTACAGCATTGGCACATTGCTGCTCGTTGGTCGCTCTTGCTTGCTAGTTGCTAGCATTACCAAACGTTTAATTGCTATACAGCTCCCAGCTGTGTATTGCTTGCTTGCTTCACCCGTACCCAACCCTCCCCTTTTTTCAGGTGAGACTTACTATTCCACTGAGTATTTTCAGTGTGACAGGTGCCGGGAGGTCTGCCTTGGCAGAGTTGTCATGGTGATCTCTTACTGCTTCCAATCTTATCCAGAACCCAGGATTGGCTGGATTGCTCAATTGCTTACTCATTGCTTAGCTCGATGGCTATGGCTAGCTTGTTTACTAGCCTTTGCTTCAGAACCCAGGATTGCTCAATTGCTTGCTCATTGCTTAGCTCGATGGCTATGGCAGGCTTGCGTACAAGCGTTTGCTACCTACGGCACCTACCTCCAATTTCAACGAATATCTAGCAGTTAAAAAAAAGTTAAATAAAGCCCTATTCCCGGTATATCGTCGATACAAGTTTTAATAACAAACCCAGAAAGATATACATGTACAGTCAGATCCTACTGTAACTTTCAGATTATTATCTCCCTATACAGAGCAGAGGAATACAATATGACTAATGTGCAATTTGATGACTAACCAGAACTAATGATGAGATTCCAATTTTAAATAATGAACTTTTAATTTTTTTATGTAAATAGTCAGGAAAAGTTTGCTACCCAACCCTTCAGAGAAGTGATGGGAACCCATGACCATTTAGGTCTTAGAATTTTCAGTTACCCAACCATTTTCTCTTCGGCCTGGGCCCCGGCTATAAATAATGACCGGACAATATTTGAATGTTCGTCAAATTCAAATGTTCACACAATATTTGTTCTGAGCCATTCAGAGACAAACGGTTACAAATGTGCGATCTCAATTCAGAGCACAGTAAAGTGCAACACAACACAACACAACATTTACTAATAAGGAGCAAAGTTGCCACTGTATCTACATTTGTAGAGCAAAAACAGAGCGTGAAGAAAATTTTCATTTCGTTCCCATGAAATAATGAGATAAAAAGCTACATTTTCTTTTCCATCGAAAGTGAAAAACTACGCTGTGAATTTCCTTTTTTTTTAAAGTGCCATGCCCTCAAAAAATTTTATTGTCTTATTTGGAAGAACTTTTAAAATGATAAAGTAACTTCTTTTGAGGATTTTCGTTTCTTCGCTTTCTTTTTGAGATATATCAGTTTGTTTGATATGAAAATGTACGGAATTTACGTCGCACATCTGAGAATGTTATATATCTTTGCGTTCATCAAATAAAAACACTAAAGTGTGAATAACACGTGTGCGTGTTTCTCCCACAACACCAAACTTCTCGATTTTAAAGGATTTCGTTCGAGAATGAAAGAGCTACACACATTTCTCCAATAAGTCATTATGCATGTGTGACGTAAATTCCGGTCATTTGCATATGAAACAAACTGATATATCACAAAAAGAAAGCGAAGAAACGAAAATCTTCAAAAGAAGTTACTTTATCAATTTAAAAGTTCTTCCAAATAAGACAATAAAACATTTGAGGTTAGGGGCAGTTTACGTAAATCACACAAGATTTTTAAATGATCCGTATAAAGTTACCTTTGAATAGAGTAAAGCAGTGAATGTGCATGCCATCGAATGCTGGACGAGTTAGACTGCAAAAGGAAGCAACGGACAAACTGCCTTATAGAATCAACATCAACAGATTCATTCAACTGCTGCACTAAAAAGTGAAGTACTGATTTATCCTTTTCTTCATCTGTTACTTTGTCCTTTTCTTTTCCTGCATTTGGTTCACCTCCATTTTCACACAAAGCCGTGGTTAAAAGTTGAAGAATTGCTCCAGTCACTCCTTCGTCGATCAAGAAACTTACTTTGAACAAGAACGACAATGTGTCTGAAAGAAAAAAAGTTAAGGCGAATGGAAGTCTGTTGAAAACAAAATTTTAAATCTCATTTTTCTTTGAATGAAAACGTGGATGTGATACACCACTGAATAGACCACTATAATCCCCTTAAGGGGACAGCCTACATTCATTGCGAAAAAAAAGTTTTTGAAAAATTCAAATCAGGGCTGTAAGTGTTTGTTAAACATAAAGGACATTGGCAACAAAAATTAAGTTTGTCTAATATGAAAGAACTCATAAAATGATAGAGCAACACCTTTTACAACTTTTCCGTATTTTACTTCGTTTTTGAAATATTTCAGTTTGTTTGATATGTACATGAGATGGTCTCTCAGGTCAGGTGCAGGGTAGATAATTTTCACTCATTAAAATATTAGTTACATCTTCAAGTTTGTTCCACAAATTTATTTGAAAATGTGCGTATAATACTACTCCTCATGATAATGAACGTTGTAAAATTAAATTATTTAATTTTTGGGTGCAATACCAGCTACAACACAATGCCAGCTGCAATACAATGCACTAAACAGAACAATGCGAAAGTCTACTGGTGTTGATTAATTGATTACTAAGAAAGAAATAACAACATGTGATACGTAATTAGTAGTATTATCGACAAGATGCGTATGATAAGGTTGTACATCAAGTCATTTATAAAAAATATTAAAGAGAAACGGGACACGTAGCTTCCTTTCCTGGAACAAATTACTTTTTAAATAGCAATTAAATGAATATGTACCTGATTTGTATAACAATGATTATCACTTACGGTTATTTCGCAAACAATATGTTTGCCAGTTCTTTGTTCTACTGCTAGCTATTTCAGCTGCCGCTTTTAAATGTTCAATGAGCAATAGCAACGTGTCGTACTCAATGCTGATAGGTCCCAAAGAGGAATGGTCTTCATTAAACCCACTCTGTCCACATATATGCCTGTAAAAATAGACAAGAACACATCTGATGAAGAATGGTTGACACTCGATAATCGCAGGTGACTCATTTTCCAGTGCTGTAACAGTTACTTTTATTTTGTAACTAGTTATGCAGTTACATTAGGATAAATGTAACTAGTTACAGTAAAAGTTACAAGACCAAAAAGTAACTAGTTACAGTTACAAAGTTACTTTCATAAATTTGTAACTAGTTACGCAGTTACATTCCTTGGTTTCAGTTACCGCTATTAAAACTGGGAACGAAGTTGGTACTGGACACTGGTTATTTACGCGTACTATACTGATCAAATCAAAGTTGTGACTTAAAGAAAGTAAAGACATCAAAAGTAAATGCATTGACATGTTTTTGACGCAAATTTGATAACGAAGTTAGGTCAGCCGAGTACTCCTTTCGGTAAACAAAGTAAACAGTTGGCATGTTGGTGATTTAAAATGGAACATATATTAGCCAAATACGGCAATGGATTATCGATACCAACTACGAATACATCTTGCTGTGTTTATAGTGTATCATCAAGTTCCTGCAGGCTGTAGGGTCAGTGCATCGACTAAGGAAGAGAACAACTGCACACATATATATTGACCAGAATGCATTACAGAAACGTCGTGATAAGACTCTGGGGGCCTGGGTACAAATTTGAGCGACGTCCTGCTTATATATATAAAACAATTAAAAGTCTAAAGTAATAAAATTATAAACGAGCAAAAAGTAACGGAGCCGTCAGCGGCAAATGTAATTAGTTATCGTTACTTTTTATTTCAAAATTTTGTAACTAGTTACAGTTACCTTAAAAAAGTAACTAGTTACCATTACTAGTTACTTGTACGAAGTTACTCACAGCACTGTCGTTTTCTTAAATATTAAATACCTGACAGCTTTAAAATGTACATCGAGAGCGTGGGAATCCCTTTGCTCCCTGTAAATCTCTTTTGATCCACATAAGAAAAGCAACAACTTGCGAACTTGTCTCTTGATTTTCACGAAGGAGGTCTGCTGGATCATCATGTACTAGAAATGGACGACAACAGGATAGCGAAGAAAGATAAATAATCGATTAAAGTTGATAGAAATATATATCTATTAGAACAGGGATATGTTTACGTCACTGATCTCGAAAGAAGACTGGATCGAGCAACTACTCTCAGAAAATGAAGCCGGAAGTCCGCCACTGAGGATCCTATGAGCTTTTTTGTTATATTATGTGCTCTTACCATCGACAAAATAAAATAATTTTACTATAAAGAGGACCAGAAGACATTTTTCAAATTACTGGGTAAAACGATTCATGGCCTACCTACAGATTTACTGCGACTTTGGTCCCTTAGCAATGGCCGCCGTTGGCTCTAATTATCCAGTGAGAGAAGCCTAATATGAGACGTCAAATTAGGTTCAAGATTTTATGTATTTAATGTTAACAAAGAAACTATATTGGCCAGACACTAAACCTATTTGGCGAGCGTCACAGTTGCCTGCAAACTCGGACTTCTAATGATCTCTCGTCAATTTACATCATGCAAATATGCAAGCTTCAAAATCAGATACAATAGAAAGCTCGATCCAGTCCTATTTTTCAGATTTACAAATCGCATTTATTCTTACCTCAAAAAGACACGTAAACCACTCATTGCGGAGATCGGTTTTCTTTTCTTCACCTTCCACGGCACTGTCAGCGATCTTTTTTACTTGGTAGCTTAGCCGTAGAACCATTTCAGTCACAAGTAAGGGGTAAGCTTCAAATACGTCGCTTGCATGACTCTAGCGTTGGGAAAGATTAAGAGTTAGAAAGTTATGAGAGACGCTATTGTCACATTTTACTTGTTTCCTTCGGGTTATTTTATAAAAGAAATAGAAAACATTTTTATTCGTGTTCCCATACGTTATAGAAACACTCGTGGAAGTTTGTGAGAACTCGAAATCACGTGGATACTCAACCTCGTACCCAGGGTCTTCTCAGAGACCGGGGAGGGAGCGCCCGGGATGGGAGTGGAGCGAGGAAAGAGAAGACCCTGGTAAAGGCTGGTCACGTGACTCCAAGGATATTGGATTATTTTGTAACCTGGCTTATTCTCGCTTTTATCATCCGGGGGCCGGATCGCTGTGAAAACATACTCGGTATATGGATAATTTAAAAATATTACAATTTATTGGAAAGACAGTAATATGTTCAATAAGTAATAAAAACTCAAAACACTATTAAACAACAGTTTTAATTTGTATTTGTCAGACTATAAATAATTACAAAAATAACATCGCCAATGGTCAATATGCTGTTCGAATTAAAGTACCTGTAGCAGATCTGGAAATATGCAGTTTGAATATAAAACGTCGAGACCCAAACCACACCAGAAATCTGAAATCCCTATAAATGCTTTCAACACTTTTAATATTTAAAATAATAGTCATAGTCAGACTGTATTCGAACTGTTCTGGCGTTGATCATGTTTATCTTATGACAGCAACAAATGTCCAGTAAATCAACGTATTTTTCGAAGTAATCCACCATCTTTCAACTTCTGTCTGCAGTCCGTACTTACTGTCTTTCCAATAAATTGTAATATTTTTAAATTATCCATATATGTTTTCACAGCGATCAGGCCCCCCGGATGATATAAGCGAGAATAAGGCAAGTTACAAAATAATCCAATATCCTTGGAGTCACGTGACCAGCCTTTACCAGGGTCTTCTCTTTCCTCGCTCCACTCCCATCCCGGGCGCTCCCTCCCCGGTCTCTGAGAAGACCCTGGGTACGAGGTTGGTGGATACTACGATTCCTTGTTCTCCCAAACTTCCACTCGACGCGTGTTTCTATAACTCTGTAGATCTTTTTATAATGGCGGCCAATACACGGATCGCGAATCTCAAAAATTGTGCGTATTTGGTGCATTATGGGATACTTTAAGTGAGTAAAATTCTGAGCTAGCGCTTCTATGTACCACGATGGTCAAAAAAGGAATGACGGTAAAAACGCATAACACTTAAAAAACTAGAAGTTACTATCGCAAGGGAAGTGCTGCCTCAAAAGTCATGGGAAGCCTAATTTTTTATAAAATTTCCAAAATGAACCCAGTGTAGTATGTACACACATTTAAATACAGCAGACTTAAATTACAAATGACTATCACTTAATATCTGAATATAATTGGCAAGGCTTTTTTTGACTGCATACACAGTATACATTATGACTATACAGTATGTAGTTGGTGATTGGTAAACAAATTTCTGATAAATCACTGCAACTATAAATCATGCTTCTTACTGTGGAAAAGCTGTTAGTGGAATTGCGAGTGTCTGATATGTTATGGCAAAGCAAGCGCTTTCCATCATGTCATTTTGTTGGATGATTCCTACGTCATAAAACGTCATAAAACTCGACAAACAGACATCCAATTTTTTTCACAAATCGAGATTCAGATCGACTATACATAGCTCGGCAAAGAGACTGGCACGAATTGCATAGGAACCCAAGCAAGCGTCAAGAATATGTGCTGCCTCCCTACGGTAGGCAGCAATTAAGTACGGTCGGCAGCAATTAAGTACTTATAAATGTTATTGACGTACTCAATGAAGTCAGTTGGCCTAAAAACCAACAGAATCGCCATTACCATTCTACTCCCGATTGGCTAAGTAACAATATTCAAGTGTTTATCTTGTTCAAGTTTAACTACAATGTTTCTGCGCATGTAACAAGAATCAAAGCGCTTTATTACACATAAATCGTAGCAAACAACGAAAAATAACTGTTTTTAAACGTCCGTGATTAAGCAAAACCGTGACTTTTACTCACCTCTAGTATCCCACAATACAAAGCGCGGGTACATTTTTTGAGATTCGTGATCCGTGTATTTAAATATTCCTTTATGTGCATCTAAATTAGCCTTTATGGCCTCGTTTGTGCGTCGGCAATTCAAAAGAATCTTTGCCTCCTAACGAGGTTGTAAAGGCTAACTTATATGCACATAAAATAATATTTAAAATGGGAAAGTGGACTACTATTATTTCTTTAAACCAACGTTGAGAAAACAAGCTATTATTTATACAATGATATAAAGAGTACTGTTCTGCGTAGGCAGTATCAAACATATATAGACTAAATTATATAGATTAAATTATATAGACTAAATTATATAGATTAAATTATATAGACTAAATTATATAGATTAAATTATATAGACTAAATTATATAGATTAAATTATATAGACTAAATTATATAGACTAAATTATATAGATTAAATTATATAGATTAAATTATATAGATTAAATTATATAGATTAAATTATATAGATTAAATTATATAGACTAAATTATATAGATTAAATTATATAGACTAAATTATATAGACTAAATAATATAGACTAAATTATATAGACTAAATTATATAGACTAAATTATATAGATTAAATTATATAGATTAAATTATATAGATTAAATTATATAGACTAAATTATATAGATTAAATTATATAGACTAAATTATATAGATTAAATTATATAGATTAAATAATATAGACTAAATTATATAGACTAAATTATATAGACTAAATTATATAGACTAAATTATATAGACTAAATTATATAGATTAAATTATATAGATTAAATTATATAGATTAAATTATATAGATTAAATTATATGGATTAAATTATATGGATTAAATTATATAGATTAAATTATATAGATTAAATTATATAGATTAAATTATATAGATTAAATTATATAGATTAAATTATATAGATTAAATTATATAGATTAAATTATATAGATTAAATTATATAGACTAAATTATATAGATTAAATTATATAGATTAAATTATATAGACTAAATTATATAGATTAAATTATATAGACTAAATTATATAGATTAAATTATATAGACTAAATTATATAGATTAAATTATATAGATTAAATTATATAGATTAAATTATATATAGACTAAATTATATATAGATTAAATTATATATACTAAATTATATAGACTAAATTATAGACAGGGAAAAGTGACGTTTCGAGCTAAGGGCCTTCATCATCATTATCTCGAAACGTAAGTTTTGCATTTATAAGACAGTTAACTTCCTTAACAAAGGAACTGACCTTGACGTATTGTCTTAAGAAAAATGGAGACATATCTGGAGGTGAATGATTTGGTTGCGGTTTAAGTAACCTTCCACTGGTGCTTCCCTCGCCTTCCTCGCGTTTTTCCAACAACTTCCAGTGCTCCATTAGACGATTAAGAATTTTGAGACAATGATCCATAATATTTTCCTTCCATAAAGATCCTGCAACTCGTGCAGACATTGAAGATGTTGGCTAAACAGGGAAACATATTTACTAGTTAAACTCTAAGTCGCTAGCTAAGGTCAAGCAGTACAACAAAATTATTGTAGGGGATAGGCGATGTACAAAATGATTGGAAGTGGAGGATGGTTAATATGAGGATTATAGGGTTAGAAAAAAGATTACGGTTGACTGGGTTTCAAATCCTTATGTTTACCCTCATACTAACCCTTATGTTCACCCTCATACTAACCTTTATGTTCACCCTCATACTAACCCTTATGTTCACCTTCATACTAACCCTTATGTTCACCCTCATACTAACCCTTATGTTCACCCTCATACTAACCCTTATGTTCACCCTCATACTAACCCTTATGTTCACCCTCATACTAACCCTTATGTTCACCCTCATACTAACCCTTATGTTCACCCTCATACTAACCCTTATGTTCACCCCCATACTGACCCTTATGTTCACCCTCATACTAACCCTTATGTTCACCCTCATACTAACCCTTATGTTCACCCTCATACTGACCCTTATGTTCACCCTCATACTGACCCTTATGTTCACCCTCATACTAACCCTTATGTTCACCCTCATACTAACCCTTATGTTCACCCTCATACTGACCCTTATGTTCACCCTCATACTAACCCTTATGTTCACCTTCATACTAACCCTTATGTTCACCCTCATACTGACCCTTATGTTCACCCTCATACTAACACTTATGTTCACCCTCATACTAACCCTTATGTTCACCCTCATACTAACCCTTATGTTCACCCTCATACTAACCCTTATGTTCACCCACATACTGACCCTTATGTTCACCCTCATACTAACCCTTATGTTCACCCTCATACTAACCCTTATGTTCACCTTCATACTAACCCTTATGTTCACCCTCATACTAACCCTTATGTTCACCCTCATACTGACCCTTATGTTCACCCTCATACTAACCCTTATGTTCACCCTCATACTAACCCTTATGTTCACCCTCATACTAACCCTTATGTTCACCTTCATACTAACCCTTATGTTCACCCTCATACTAACCCTTATGTTCACCCTCATACTAATCCTTATGTTCACCCTCATACTGACCCTTATGTTCACCCTCATACTAACCCTTATGTTCACCCTCATACTAACCCTTATGTTCACCCTCATACTGACCCTTATGTTCACCCTCATACTAACCCTTATGTTCACCCTCATACTAACCCTTATGTTCACCTTCATACTAACCCTTATGTTCACCCTCATACTGACCCTTATGTTCACCCTCATACTAACACTTATGTTCACCCTCATACTGACCCTTATGTTCACCCTCATACTAACCCTTATGTTCACCCTCATACTAACCCTTATGTTCACCCTCATACTAACCCTTATGTTCACCCTCATACTAACCCTTATGTTCACCCTCATACTAACCCTTATGTTCACCCTCATACTAACCCTTATGTTCACCCTCATACTAACCCTTATGTTCACCCTCATACTAACCCTTATGTTCACCCTCATACTAACCCTTATGTTCACCCTCATACTAACCCTTATGTTCACCCTCATACTAACCCTTATGTTCACCCTCATACTAACCCTATATTCACCCTCATACTAACTCTTATGTTCTCCCTCATACTAACCCTTATACGAACCATCATACTAACACTTTGAAGTATACTCTGTAACGATTACCATGTCAATAGCCGTCACTTTTACAAGGTTTTATTTTTATTAAAATAAACTTCATATCTGAATAATATCATATAAATGCCCGGACAACAATTACAGCCCCCCCCCCCCCCCCCCCCCTCGTTTAATAAAATTTGGCGTTGTACAGATCGGGCATTCAAGATTCAACGTTCAATCGACAAAATATGGTGCACCCTACATTACCTCATCCTACATTAACTGATTCTGTTACACTCTATGATATCGTATACATATACGCACATTTAATACAGCCATGACTCTTCACAACCCAATAATTAAGTGAATCAAATATAATAAAGCTAAATGCAGTAAATATGTACAACACGAACCATCTCCTCTTACCTGAACAGATGCTTTCCCAGAAGATTTTGACTTTGACATCAACACACTTAAGAAGCGCATGACAATCAGTTGTACTTCATGAGTACTTGACCGGGAGCCGATGGCTGATAAGTCAGTGGATTCCAAGTGCAACTCCCGAAGACAGGTGTACAAAACACGGTCAAGAAGGTCGTTGTTACATTCGCTGTTGTCGAGATCCGAACACAACACAAGAAGTACCTAGAAAAATAGACACACTGGGGTCAAAGTAATAATCTCACAACAGGACAAGAAAAAGACAAACGGCAAGAAAAAAGTAGAACAATGTTTTCTCTGACATGATTCGATATTCACTTATTTCGCATGATCACAGTAAATGTGATCTACCTCCTTAGTGGATTTCCTACAATTGCACTTTCTCTTATTGATATTAATTTCAGGACACATACATTGCCTTTACGGTACTTCCTGTTCAATTTGTATGTAAAATATCGTGTAATAAAGTCACTAAGAAGACGATATATGGACGATCGTCAAGCTCATGTCCTCACAATGTTTCCGAGTCCAGCGATCGAACCTGTACCCATCTGATCAACTAGTGTAACCATCTGTAACCGATGAGACACTGTAACCATTGAGCTATCGAGATGGAGAGCGAAGGTTACAATGATGTACTGATTCGATTGATATATGTACTGCGGCCTATGCGGTATCACTATACTGTATATCAGTAATGCTTGGATGTATTAATATATACACTGCTGTAGTGAATGTGGGAGAGCTTGGAGTAGACAGACGATTTTAATACTGCTGAATGTCCATACCATCATCGTCAAGTTTCTACCTCTTAAGTAGATTTGCTGAACAGTGAAAACTGGCCTTATAATATTGATAATTTGGTTCAATCACCATTAAACTCAATGGTTACAAGTAAAAGCATGATACCAGTCTGTAATATAAGTGTATTATTAACTAATGTATCAAGTTATTCTTAGAAATATAAATATTGCAACAATGAATAACTGGGTTTGCACAGTTAAACTTTCACCACCTTTTCTTATACAAAATATTGAGAAACAGAGAAAGCCATTCTGTTTCATTTTCAAAATACGTTTAGATAAAATTAAAATTGGATAGATGAACTTTTCATCTCAGTTGCACTTCAAGCACCAAATCATGGTCAGGTTATACAGTGTGTCAAATGTTAAAAGTGAAATTACAAGAGATTCTGCACAGTCTGATTGTCATATAAAAACAGTTTTTATCATTACTTTTTCTATTTTTTCCTAGGTTCTTATACGTGGGTGTATTTGGTAGCACCACCGTAAACTTGGCTATGCCCTCGTCCACTATGTCAATTTTTCTATAATAATCCTGTACTATACCTTTGTAGTACTATACCTTTGTAGTACTATACCTTTGTAGTACTATACCTTTGTAGTACTATACCATATACGAAGGAACGTTATACCCTACCTGCATGAAGGGAATAGCTTGGACGCCACTAATACCATCTAACTTTGGAAAATGGTCAATAAACTGGTCCAGAATCACTATGTTTAGCATATGCAACTTCTCGCGAGCGTCTTCGTCATAGTTTGACATACCAAAATGCTCCATCGTTGCTTGATCGTCAGGTTTAGGGGTAGCACATACTCCGCTTTCTAAATAACAGTTTAAAGGAAAGCAACGAATGGGTTCATTGGGTAATACTCATACATGATATTATAAAAGTTAACTTGGCAGAAAATATTCCCGACCTGCATGTGGTCTTTCAGAACATATCAAGTCATCAGACATATTTTGACTCTACTCTGGCTTTAAAAGGTTTTTTGAACGTAACTCAAAAGTTACTGTCCATGACCCAACGTTTCGACACTCCAATCTAGTGTCTTCACCAGGGGTGATCGTTGTAAGGTTAGGATCCCTATTTATACCCTCATAGAACCGATGATGACGTTATCTATGAACAAGATGCAAATAAGCTTCTGCTAATAAACCACCGTCATCGCGATTCAATGGGGCGTGGGCGAAAGTTCTGAGAACGAAAGTTCAGCAGAGCCTGAAATAGCGGCCGGCGGTCCGCGGTTTTCCGACCAAATTCCAAGTTTGAAAAAAAATCCAATCATTTTTTTTCCAAAAGATTGGGTCTGAGCTCAGCACAGTGAGTGACATCTATATTAGTCTTGTATAGTAAACTGGCTCAGCATCTCGCAAAGAATACGAGCTCAATAAACAAGATGGCGGCGTATGGTTGTTGAACTGAAAGGTGAGCACCACACTGATCTTTGTCTACGAGATGACATGCTGGAAAGTGCTTCTTGCCTTATTTTAGAACAGAATTTTGTATATTAAAAGATGTTAAAATAATTTATGATAGTAAATGCATATATTTGTAATATTGCAAGTTTGCAACAATTCCTCAAAGTCAAAATATGTCATTTATAACTGCTTCGTTTTTCAAAAGTAAGTGTTAAATATGATAAAAAAATAAGATATTCTTGCAATTTCATCTTTAAACTTTGTGTAAACTCTATAGCATAGAGTGATTTACTGCTTGATGGGATTTACTCAACGGAGGGGGTCAAACTAAAATCGAAAAAAAATTTCCGATCAAATTTGAAAATTTCCGATCAAATGTCATTTTGTTCGGAAATTTTGTCCGGACAAATTTTGAAATTATTTCAGGCTCTGTTCAGTGATGGGTTTTGCGGTTGCTCCATATATACTCAAGGATTACGGAACCAATTAAAATAATCTTAGGTAGTTTCAACGTCAAAGTTGCTCAAAAACCTTTCTTGACGTTGGGTCATATTTTTGCGAAACCTAAGGATCGTATTGCAAGGAACATATAGGAAAGACGCTATTTATTCCATTCCGTGCAATGACTGTGATCAGGAGTACATCGGTCAGACTAAACGTCAGTTTCGTACGCGTTAAAAGAACACCAAAAGGCTGTTTTCTTTTCAAAAAAGGAAAATTCTGCTTTTTCGGAGCACGCGTGCGTAACCAACCATGAGATTGCGTAGGAAAATTCCAAAATTATTACCAGTAACCCGCGGTACCATCAGAGACGTTGTCTGGAGGCTTGGCATATCAATAGCGGCCACGCCCAATTGAATCGCGATTACGATGGTTTATTACCAGAAGCTTATTTGCATCTTGTTAATAGATAACGTCATCATCGGTTCTATGAGGGTATAAATAGGGATCCTAACTTTACAACGATCATCCCTGATGAAGACATTAGATTGGAGTGTCGAAACGTTGGGTCATGGACAGTAACTTTTAAAGTTACGTTCAAAAAACTTATTAAAGCCAGAGTAGCGTCAAACTATGTTGATTTATCACCTGGTTGCGTTGGGAAATTATTACGTCTCCTTCGCAGACGTTCTAATGACTCGCCTAATACTTCCCCATGTAATAACGTCTGCTCACCCGAGAGCTACATTCCATTCCCTTTGTTACATGAACCAATGAAATTACACCATTGTCGTGCTAAATAAAGCCGTCCTGGATGCATGGTGTTGCTAAATAAAGCTTATATTTTGAAAAGTTTAGCCTAGAACTTCACGAAATTTACGAAGAATATTGTTTTGACTATGTTCTTGCTGCGGCTTATGCAAACAAATAAGCGTGAATCATCAGAGAGCGTTAAGAGAAATTTAAGATTGTAAACAAAAGGTGTATAGTGTCTTAATCGACTGCCTGTTTACTTGAAAGCTAATATTTCGCTTACTATATAGCTCAGAGCTTTACAAAGTTTACGAAGAATTGTATTATGAATATGTTCTTGCTGGTCGTGTAAATAAATCTGTGTGAAAAGCTTTAAAAAAGCTACAAGCGTCCACGACATTTATCTAGCGGATAATAAATCTTTAATACGGGGATGTCTGGCCATGTCTGGCTAGCAACCTCGATGTTATTCAGTTTCATATTCCAGGTAGTGGCGCTTTTAACTTTATTTCATGCATATTGTAATTCACAGATAATACAACATCTTCTTTATATTGATTCTATTTACGCAAACTTTTTACTGAACTAGTTTTCAAACGGTCAGCTCAAGGTCGAAGGTCAGGTTTCCAGATGGAAAGGAATTTGCTGCTCGGGTAAGCAGCCGCTAGTTGAGGGGAGTGAGAACGAACTCGAACTGACGGCTGCGAAGGAGACTAGGGTTTGGGGGATTTTACATATTCGTAATCTTTGGATTCTGCCAAGAAGAAATGTAATACATCTTGTCGATAGAAAATTTCATCTTCATGCCTTTTTCCATGCTAAAGTTGATTTACTATTCAGAGGAAATGACGTCAAAGCAGGGACACGCGAAGCCATTGCACATAATTCAACAGTGCAATACAAAGAAAGTTTGGCTCTGAACTTTAAACACACCTGTTCAGACAAAATTCGCTCAATTCCCAAACTTTCTTTGTATTTCACTGCTGAATCAATGTGCAATGTTTTTGCGTGTACCTGCTTTGACGTCATTTCCTGTGAATAGTAAACAACTTTAGCAGCGGGAAAAGGTATGAAGATAAAAGTATCGCACGACAAGATATGTTATAATTCTTCTCAAGAGATTCCAAAGATCACAAATATGTAAAATCCCCAAACCTCCAAATATCCTAGCCATACAATCATACAATAAATGTATTAACGAACAAAAACAAATTTCCTAACCCATAGGGTCATCCGCCCTATCTGGTTCGTCTCCTTGGTTTTCTCCACTAATAGATTCAACACTTCCTTCACTGACGGAGCCCAGATCACCCTGACTAAGAACAGCTGGTTGTGGCGAGCCACGCATCTGTAAGTCGTCAATAGGACCAGCTCCAGGTTCTAGATCATCTTCGCTGGCGTGACCTTTTAAAGAGTAAAATAAAACACATTAGATAGTTTTAGATACAAACCGCAAGAAACTACGTTATATATATATAGGTATATATTATTATATATTATAATGTATATATATATATGTATATATTATTATAATATATAATAATATATATTATAATATATATATTATAATATATATATTATAATATATATATATAGGTATATATTATTATATATTATAATATAAGGTATATATTATAATATATAAAAAAGTGCCCATTCCCTCAAAAAAATGTTATTGTCTTATTTAGAAGAACTTTTAAAATGATAAAGTAACTTCTTTTGAAGATTTTCACTTCTTCGCTTTCTTTGTGAGATATATCAGTTTGTTTGATATGCAAATATCTGGAATTTCGTCAACATGCATAATGAGTTATCAGAGAATGTTATATCTCTTTGCATTCATGAAATAAAAACACTTAAAGTGTGAATAACACGTGTGTGCGTTTCTCCCACAACACCACAAACTTCTTGATTTTAAAGGATTTCGTTCGAGAATGAAAGAGATATACACATTTCTCCAATAAGTCATTATGCATGTGTGACGAAATTTCAGACATTTGCATATCAAACAAACTGATATATCTCAAAAAGAAAGCAAAGAAACGAAAATCTTCAAAAGCAGTTACTTTATCATTTTAAAAGTTCTTCCAAACAAGACAATAAAACATTTTGAGGTTATGGGCACTTTAACCCTTTCACTCTCACCATGTTTATCAACATCTATCTTCTCTTTATAGTATCAATATAAAATATATCGATATGTTGTGAGAATATGAAAATTGATAATCCATTCCAAACTCTCTTAGAAATGTAAAATACTCCCAACTTATTAATAGGAAATATATAGAGACAAGTAATGAGAATTTAGCGACTCATCATAGCGTACTTTTGGGTAACGTGAATCACGGCAAGGTTGTTATGTAAATTTTTACTCTTATATGTCTGTTGTTCTCGAATCACAACGTTTTTGAATTGAACACTGGCTTAACATGTCAATTTCTGGTGAATACGTATTAACGATGGGAATCGTCCCAAAATTCAATTCTCCGCGGTGTAAATACGAACGCCAATCGCTAGGTTTACACTAGTACAGTACGGTAAGTGATCCGTTAAAAAATCAATACGTTTCTTTGTTGTGTTACACTGTACCTGCCTAAACCGGAGTGGTTTGCCGTAGCGTAGTCACTACGCCAAGCACTCCCGATGTAAATCACTACGCTACGGCAAATTTAACGTAGCGTAGTAGTGTAAACATATGCATACGCGTTTAAAATGTTAGCGGGAAAAAATGTCGCCAGGTTATTTTGGTTGTTTATCGGCAGCAATTTTAATAATTTTAGCTGGTTTATATGGTTATATGCAAGCATTAAACCTCTCTGCAATCGCGAGTGCGGAGAGCTTCCGGCGAAAAAGAAAACGGCTTGTAAACATGCTTGACGTCAGCTTTTCGCTTCGCCATTTTGTAAAATATGTCGGGCAATACGCATGTGTGGAGTAAAAAACTGCTGATGTCAACGGAAAACCTCGCTTTGTCCTTTGTACGCCAACCTACTCCGGATCACTTACCGTACCGTACTAGTGTAAACCTGGCCTAAATGCTCTTTGACATGTTAAATTGGAATTGTAGTAAAAAAAAAAAATTACTTTTAAACAAATGGTCTTTTAGTAAAATGTTTAAAAATGTTAATAGTTTTACGGTATCTGCACTCTTGTACTTGAGAAATAACGTTTTCATTCTCGTATTTTATGCTTCTGGACGCCGCCATTTTCGAGTTTGCTCGACGGCTCAAACTCGATGTTCAGCGGGTGTTCTCTTTTCAAATTTGACGTCATTGAGTGCTTGTCTTTTGTTCCTAGCACTCAATGACGTCAAAATTGAAAAGCCGTCGAGCAAACTCGAAAATGGCGGCGTCCAGAAGCATAAAATACGAAAATGAAAACGTTATTTCTCGAGTACAAGAGCAGATACCGTGAAACTATTAACATTTCTAAATATTATACTTAAAGACCTTTTATTTAAAAGTAATTTATATTTTGGGTACAGTTCCCGCCATGCAAGGATGAAAGGAAACGTAAAATGGACAGACATGCGAACGAATACGTCAGTTTTTGAGGAAGTAGGAATGGAACAGGGTGATTTGCTGAAGAAAGTGATCCGAATTAGAAAGGCGACGTTTGTGGGACACATATCAAGAATGAATGATGATCGGTTACTAAAGAAAGTGTGGGAGATAAGAGATGGACACCGAGAAGTGAAAAGGGGGCGAAGGCGAACGGAGGTGGATGAGGATGTGACAGGGATGTTTGGATGTTACAATGTTGTGAAAGAGAAAGCAAGAGACAGAGAGATAGGTGGAGGGAAGAATTAATCAGAAAGAGCGAGATGACGGAACCAAAGAGAAGGACACTGACAATGACGCTGCGGAATCAACGGGGGAAACCCCAGGAATAAATTATTATTATCCCCTTTAACGTCAAACTTCTAACCACAAACGTCCAATTGCGATTTGCTGTTAAAGGTCAACTATACCTTTTGAGGTTCTATTTTCCTCCGAAAGAGATATCATCTAACTTTGTAAAAGTGAAGAAAAAATTAATTTCGTGATATAGCGCAGGATTTATTGAGGAGTATTTCTTCGGATCTCTTGTTGCACGAACGCGTTTTGAAAAGAATGGCACTATTACCGGTATGACGTCATAGTGTCATGCTGGTAATAGGTTTATTGAACAAAATAATATTCCAGTGCAAGCAATATTTGGTTTGTCACTTATCACTCACCCAAGAGTAAACAATATTCCAAACTTCACTAAAATAAAACCAAAATATACAGTATTTTCTCGCCGTATGACATCATTATGACATCACTTACCGGTAGTACCAGGCTTTCTTCCGACGCGGTCGTTGTTCAACTAAGTTTAGAAAAAGGGCTGAAAACTCGATCTTTAACAAATCATAAAAGCAGAACCGAGTAACCAATTTCAATTATTTCTTCGGTTTTGAATTGAACTTTTCGAATTCTAACGAAAAATAGAATAACCTCAAAAGGTATAGTTGACCTTTAACAAAAAGAACGTCAATATTAAACTCTCTATTACTGTAGCCTTGACAACGTGCAGAAAACAAAAATCCGCGTATCATGCATCCATATATGCATGCACCCTATCCTATCCATCCTATCCATCGATCCATCCACACACTCAACCAATTAAACCAAACCAACCAACCCACCCCACCTATCCATCCATCGATTACATATCGTACCTGATGCAGAAGAAGACGACTGTTCGCCTTCACCAACCGGTTCCCCATTCTGTATGGCATCACCAAGAAAATGATGTAAGTCTAACGCAGCCTCCTCGCCCTGTTCTTGGAGACTTAGAGCAATCGCTAATTCCATCATCGCTTCGTCATCTGCATCTGGAGGGAGTTCATATACACCGGGAAATCCACCACCTAGCAGGGCTTCAAGGCGATTTGCTGCCGATGGAGGAGCAACCTGGCCTGGCTCAGGTACGTTGCCTGCTGGAGGTGATATATCCTAGACAAACAAAAGATAAAATTAGCTGACGGACGGCAAGGCAAGGGAAGCAGATGCCAAACCTCATCGGTCTGGATGTACGAAGCCCGGAGAAGTCACTATATCTAATTATTATATGGCACAAGCTACTTTCGGTGAAATTGCGTGCTCTGATTGGCTGAGACACGTCACGTGCCGGTCCGTTATTTCCCGTAATGGACCGGTCCGGATTACGGATTTTGTCAACCATTTTGTTTACAAAGGAGCGAACAACGATAGGAAACTTTGAAAAGCAGCAAAAATTGAACAAATTTAGTATATTAAACACTACATCATGTACGAGTCGGACGATGAACAATCTAAATGAGAGTCTTACTATCATAAAAGCAATAGAAGAACAAGAACAAGATTGAAAATGACGATTCTGTCACTCAAAACGTATGTAAGGTATGTTGTTTAAAAAAGCCATGCCATATAATAAACCTCTTATTAACCTCGACCGCTTGGTCATTACGGGAAAATATCAGACCTCGGTCTTTTATGTACGAACCTCGCCCTACGGGCTCGGTCTGATATTTTCCCGTAATGACCGCGCTCTCAAACTCTAAAATGGCGGCGTCCAGAAGCATAAAATACGAGAACGAAAACGTTATTTCTCTAGTACAAGAGCAGATATCGTAAAACTATCAACATTTCCAATTTTATATTTCAAACTAATTTATTTTTGGGTACAGTTCCCTTTTAATAATGATATAATAGTTTGCATATATAAATATATATAGTTTGCGAGTGGGGCCACTGTGCCCTGATCATGGCCGACAGTTTCGAGAATAGAATACTAGGATGTCTAACGTTTCGAGCGAAGGCCCTTCGCCACGTCGAGGGTGAAACGTCTCACCCTCAACGTAACGCGTTCGCTGGAAACGGTTAGACCTCCTAGTATTCTCTGTTTCGGCTATACTGTGAACTCGAAACTGTCGGCCATGATCAAGGGCATTTTGCCTCCACGCGAAGGTCGGCGAAAATGGCCCTGGGATCGGCTGGTCACATGACACCCAGAATTTCTGGGTGTTTAGATATGATAATTTTTGTGGTCTTTGTTCCATTGCCTTTGTCTACTTTGTTGATGTCAGCATTCGTCGGCCATACATCCATGGTTATCTCTTACAAAAGGTATGAAGAAGCATATATCCAATTGAGCGAAAGCTATCACTTCTAATTTGCTGTAAAATTTGAAGACAGCATTCAGATTTAGATGAATAAATTATACTCGGCTGAATTAATTGAGTTTTATGACAAGCCAATCGCATTATAGAATGGACCAGCCGATCCCAAGGCCATTTTCGGATAGGGGTATCTAGTACGTATTCCTTATAAGGAAGCGCAAATAGAAGGCATTAACGAGCAAATAGCTGACACGTTCAACCCTCGTACCAGCCTCCTTGTTAATTGGATTGTAACCGACCCCAAAACAACAAAGGTCCTAACCCTTTGGCAAACGTTTTCTTGAGAAATAAACCACCCCCAAAGCTATAGAATATATCAAAGGAAAGTTAAATTATCTATTTACAACATACGTACAGCTTTATCCCGGTAGCTAACTTAGTTCTCTTTAAAAGCGCGGATAATCGAACATGCCAAAATATAATTTTCCTAATACGGATACCATCTTGTAAACAAAAACACGGCTGTCTTCGACTAACGTTTTCTTGAGAAATAATCAACTCCCAAAGCTACAATATATATTAAAACAAAGATAAATTATCTGTTTACAATATGCGTACAGCTTATCCTGCTAGCGAACGTAGTTTTCTTAAAAAGAGCGGATAATCGAACATATCGTAACGTGTTAACAATCCCACATCCAGTGGGCTGGTACGAGTGCCATGTATTTGCTCGTCAATGCCTTCTATTTGCTCGTCAATGCCTTCTATTTGCAAATCATAAACAAGGATTGTGTCGCGCGTACAAACAATTGGATACGCCAGAATAACAATCGTAAGGGAAAACCGCATCGTGTAGATGGGGCTTTACAGGTGAGATCTTGCTAATAGGTTGGTAATAATTGTAACTGAGGGGAGCAATCGGGAGGGGTGGATCGTTTGGCGGAGGTGGAGAGTGGAAATCCCATGCAACCTCTTTAGGTAGTTCGTCAGATCATAAATCGCCAATGGCGGCTAGCGTTTCTGCCAAAATATTGTCCGATTCAAACGGATCACCCAAAACGACTTTTTACTTCCTTATAAGGAGTTGGTCCTACCATATACGTTCGCTTCGCTCGGTCATCGCGACCTCGCTTGCGAGGGGATTAGGCTAAATCAAATAATTTATGGTTTCTTTTGATTATAAGTATTTTTCCTCCTACTAGGGAATAAAGGGAAACGGTCCATTGAATAACGCTGCCAGCATCATGAATTGGACTGACACTCAGGACGCGACGTCATTCAATACCGGATGTTATTTTGGATTCCCATCTAACTTACGATAGCCATATCTCAAAATTGGTTTCCTCTTGTATGCATAAATTATGCCAGATTAACCGCGTTAAAGATAGCTTTGATATAAATACCCTTTCATTGATTATCTCATCATTAGTAATAAGCAAGATGCTTTATTGCTCTACGGTGTGGTCAAACACGTCCGCTTCTAATATTAAGAAACTCCAACTGGTACAGAACTTTGCGTGTAAAATTGTTACAAACTCTAGGAAATTCGACCACGTAAGTCCACTTCTACGTCAACTTAAATGGTTACCTGTTGAAAAACTCCTATACTTTAGAGACACTATCATGATCTACAAATGTATACACAATCTTGCCCCTGGATACCTGTGCGAAAAATTACGTAAACGATCTTCAATTCATAACCGTTCTACCCGCAATTGTGACGCTCTACAGATACCTTTATGCAAATTTGCTGCCGGTCAGCGTTCTTTTACCTACAGAGCATCCAATATCTGGAACAATTTAGATGAGATCCTGAAAGAGAGTCCCTCGCTAAAAACTTTTAAAGTATCACTTAAGAAACACTTGCTTGCTCAGGAAAGCACTTAAAGCTTATAATTGTATTTATTTTAAACTTTGTAATTTAGTAGTTATAGAAATATTTCTTACACTTAAATTTTATTAGATTAGCAAAACTTGTAAATAGTTTCTGAAAAGCGCTTTGGGGAGTTAACTATTAAATATCTATCTATCTATCTATCTATCTAATAGTTATATATAGTAATTTTAAAGTGCCCCTGTGATCAAATGTTTGGTATCCCGAATTTTTACATATTTGTAAAGAGCATGGTGTTCTTACTCAACTTGCCAAATTTCAAGGAATTGCTAGCATGGGAAGTAGCCTTTTTATACGAGATTATACGGCCGCCATTACTCGAACATGTTCCGGAAGCTTAGGTTGCGATTAGAGGAAGTGACGTCAAAGACTCAACACGTGGTTAGTTGTGTATGAATATAAAGCTACGTGGGGAAAACTTTTTATTGTAACTCATTTCCATAAAGCTTGTCACGTGTTGAGTCTTTGACGTCATAATCACATACTCTGCTGTGAAATCGCGGGCTCGTCTGGAACAAGATTTGAGCAATGGCGGACAAAATTTGGGCGACTTTGGAGGTTAAATTTCTTGTGATAGAATGTTTGTTGCTCATTTTTTTGGCAAATGCGAACATTTATTAACCTAACATTATGTTCTGTAACAAAATATGCCAGGAAACGTAATGTGATATTTCGTCGCAGGGGCACTTTAACAACTTTTGTGTAACAAACCTCTTCCTGTTCCAGCTGCCCTTGTTGTTGTTGTTGTTGTTGTCTATGACTTGGGCGACTCTCTCCACCATCATCACGTGATCCTTGCAGAACACCATCGTTTTTATCATCTCCATTTGGGAACTGCAGGTGTTCCTCTGGTGGATTTCCAACGGTTTTTGTTTCTTCATGGTTAGTTAGAGCAGACTGCGAGCGACGACAGGCTGGTCGTAGGAGGTATATCAAAGATTGTTTACACGAAAAGCTGACAATAACATCCTAAAAGGACAAGAGGTTCAGTCAACACT
The DNA here is from genome assembly GCA_035772405.1 of Chrysogorgia sp. JL179-B06. NCBI lineage: Eukaryota > Metazoa > Cnidaria > Anthozoa > Scleralcyonacea > Chrysogorgiidae > Chrysogorgia > Chrysogorgia sp. JL179-B06. The sequence continues at coordinate 1,457,685 of JAYKKM010000182.1, read as the reverse complement.
ATTCTATGGAACACTTGGAATTTTGAAATATTCACATCGTTAAAAAGGAGGCCGGATAATTGATGGTTAGCACATAACATCACTGTGGCCATGTTGGTTGAATTTTTGCCAAACAGTGGCATCATCTGTCACGGAACTTTTTAAACTTTTAATAGAGACCAACAAAAATGTAACATTTCCAAACAGCATGATAAATTAAATATACAATAATATATGGATACAGTACTTCGAGTGTTATAGTATGAAAAAACAATTAAATTAAACACCTAAACTTCAATATGTCTTATTTAAATGAACTTCTAAAATGATGATCAAAGAATGGTAATTTATAGCGCTTTCATATCTCACGTCGTTCTTGTATCTCACGTCGTTCTTGGGATATTTAGACTTGTGTGATATGCAAATCAAGTAGCTAGCTATGACGTCAAGATGTTTCTACATTTTTAGAAAATTAACCAAAAGCCATATAATAAATACTTTATTAACCTCGTTTGCTCGGTCTGTAATGGAAAGTATTTACCTTCGGTTTCATCGCACAAACCTCGCTCCTTCGTCGTTCAGTCTGTACGAAAACCTCAGGCAAATACTTTACCGTACATACATCACACTCGGTTAATAAGTATTTAGTGTTTGCTTAATAGTTTGCTTTAGCAAAGTTGCTGGAGATCGAATTGGTGACACGTTTTGTCACGAACAATAAGCCGTGAAATTAAAAAAGTATCAAAACAGACAAATAAAGAATAAATATAAGTACAAGCAACAGAAGGAGAATATTCCACGAAAACATCGTGAATGTTAAATAAATCCCCAACCAAGGTTGAGAAAGTAGAGTAAATGCATTACCGGACACAGCAGCATTTGAGCATATAATTCGGTCACCACGGGAACATAAGAGTTGTCGGTAACAATAAATGCGTGAAGAATTTCCACCAAAGCAAATACTGTCATTTCTGTGTGATGCATTCCTGTAAATCAACAAATAATGACGTATTTAAGAAGCGAGTGATGCGAAGAAAGGCGGAGAAGGCCAAAAGGATAAATGAGAGGAATTTGGCAGGGTTTCTTTCAGAAAATATAACAAGGGGGGTAAAACAACCCATAATGAAAATTTAGCGGGGGCGGAATCGAGCGCCCGGCAGTGGAGCATCAAAGGTTGGTCCCTCGGAAAATTTTGAATTATAGAGTCTGAAATAGCATTTCCTGCATTTTGAGGGGGATCTAAGAGAGTTTTGAAGGATACATAATGTCAAACAAAATACTCAAATACATGATTGAATACACCATACCATACAACCGATACAGTTCTCCCTGAAACTCTTATTCGTGTTTGCATCACGGCAAAACGGTTTTTATTTATAAAAATATCTCAATTTGTTGCTACAACATGTACAAAGATAAGCCCTATCTTGGCCTGTACTGCAGTAGTAAGCAAGACATTATATAGAAAAATCTATAATTTATTAAATAAACTACACTGTTACCTGAACTGGCGACTGTAACTAAAGATGAATTACATGGTTGAAGCTTGTAAAATTTCCAGAATGTCGCCATTATCTTCTCTGGGAAAGGCAATAAATTACCGCTATCATCGGAACCTATATAAAAGCAACTTGGTATTAGAAAACCTGTCTGCAATGAATGAAAGCCGAGATATGTACAAACATATCAGAAACGAGATATGCATCAGACATATTTGACGCTACTCTGGTTTTAAAAAGTTTTTTGAACGTAACTTTAAAAGTTACTGTCGATGAACCAACGTTTTGACACTCCAATATAGTGTCTTCATCAGGGGTGATCATTGTAAGGTTAGGATCCCTATTTCTACCTTCATAAAACCGAAGATGACGTTATCTATTAACAAGATACAAATAAGCTTCTGGTAATAAACCACCGTCATCGCGATTCAATGGGGCGTGGGCGCTATTGATATGCCAAGCCTCCAGACAACGTCTCTGATGGTACCGCGTATTAGTGGTAATAATTTTGGAATTTTCCAACGCAATCTCATGGTACATGTAGGTTACGCACAATTTTCCGGTTCTATGAGGGTATAAATAGGGATCCTAACCTTACAACGATCACCCCTGATGAAGACACTAGATTGGAGTGTCGAAACCTTGAGTCATGGACAGTAACTTTTAAAGTTACGTTGAAAAAACTTTTTAAAGCCAGAGTAGCGTCAAACTATATGTCTGATTTATCAGCTGGTTGCGTTGGGAAATTATCTGTTATCAATTGATGGATGCCGCTATTGTGTAACGCTCGTTAACATTCGTTAAATTTGCTGTCATGGGTGATGCCTTTTTGCCATGCCAACTTTTTTCCTTTCGAAAACGTATGTTTGATTTCGTATTTTATTTGAAATCGCCACAAATCGCATCTAAAATTTGGGCAGGCTCAACCTCATCCTAAACCTCATCCTAAACCTCATCCTAAACCCTAATCTTAAACCCTAATCTTAAATCCTAATCCAACTACGGATCTACTACCTGTACATCCCATAAGATGAAGTATACCAATACGATAAACTGGCAGAGCCCACATTCGCAGAAAACATTCGTCTGGTGTATGGACACCGCGGCACTCCATCGTCCGTTTTTCCAACTCAACACTAAGACCATCCTACACCTACAACTTTGTTTCTTACACAGACGAGAACCAACGGATTACTTTGCACAATCTTACCAATGCTGGCATCATGAAACCACTTTTCGGCTAGTTCGTTCGTAAATCGCACCAGATTTTCTGGCCTGTTCACAGCAACAGCACGCGTCATAACGACAAGACGTTCGAATATTTCAGGATCCATTTCGGAGTATACGTTGTCCTGTCTTGTATCTGTATCTACAGGTTCTCTATCATACAGGCGGCTCACAACGTAAGTGAGTTGAGCTTCGTCCTTAAGAGAAAAATGGTGAAGAAGAGTTGGTTATTAAAAGAAAAACATATCGTTTCTTATTTTATGGCAGTTGTCCTAAAAAGCCCGAATACGGAATTCCTGAAATTTGAAGGGTTACTGTGAACAAAAAGCAGGAAAAACCGAGTGAGCTACGGAGGCCGTAGGTGAAGGAACGAATACGGTTTATATCAAAAATAATTAATACATGGGTATTTTACGAGTTTCGGATGAGCCTGAAAGGGCGAGGAAAAATGCGAGAAACAATAAAATGCCCAACCCGTATTATTGGTAAAACCATTCAATGGGATATTTATTACATGACTGTTCAAATGAAATAGACAGTTCGCATCCGTCATTTTACTTTAGATTTTACATAAAAAGCAGATTTTACTGTGATCCAAACACTTGGAAAGTTGTAAAAAAGTAGAGTGCTGCGTAGACAGTGTTTTGGATATATAGCAAAGTGAAAAGGTGGTAAACTACTTTCTACTTGTGACACCCTTTTGAAATATATATATATATAAGCCCTATTTATTTTATTTCACCTCGTCTTACTCTGATGAAAGGCTCCGATCGAAAAGTCAGTATTTCGTCACTAAAAATCTTGGCAGTTTACCTGGAAAGTTGCTCGACTTTCGAAAAGCTAAAAAAAAACACTCGCCTAGCTGGTCGTGTTTTTTACGCTTTTCTCCAGTCTCGTAACTTCCCGTGTGTTTGGATCACAGTATCCAAACACGGAAACCATTAGGTTTAAAACAATTAACCATTGTAAGAGCATTACCTTATGATTGTTGTACACTATTTTGGAAGGATGTAACGATGCTAGTAACGTTTTAGCTTGTTCTTGAACTTGATGGGGTAAGGGTGACGATAATAATGACGTTGCAATGTTCACTATCTCCTGGTTGGTTGATTGTCCTTCAGCATTTACCAGAGAAACAAATCCATCGAGAGCCCTGAGAGAGTTCGCTGTCATTCTGCAACACGATTTACAATTAAAACAACATAGTTTTTGCGTTAGCGTATTATGTTGGCCAACAATAGACACGTGGTAAACTAGAAAATCTATATAGAAATGTAGTTGTGGAGGATTATAGACTTCCAATACGAATACCAGTACCGATATTCGATCTGCCCTTCAGATTCTAATTAGTAATTGGCAATTAGTTATCAAAAGAATAGCGTTGTGTATGGTTGCTGTTTATATAACCAAAATTCCGACAAACAAATCGAAAATACTCTCAAAGGATTCCAAATTACCAATTTGCCATTGTTGGGAATGCAAAAATTGAGGCAAACTCAGATAAACGGGCACATCTAGTCAAACTGGCTTCCGAAATTCGGTTGACTTTTTAAAGGCACGAAACTGTAGGACGCGCCAATAGTGATTTCTCCAAACAGGTACGTGCTAAGGGTCTAAAATTTTATATGTGGTACATGCAATACCAGAGCTGTACAATGACGAATTATTTTACAGATACATGTACAGTGTATGTCAATGCCTTGATTGAAAGATTGCAACTAAAGCTATGCATAGAATAACTTTCAGGGCATCTAAATGTTAATTTTCGGCCATTTTGAAACGTCACTGTTGTCATAGCAACAGATGAAACACTTTAGCCATTAATACTATTTGATGCCCTGAAAGTTATTCTATGCAGAGCTTTAATTTCAATCTTTTCCGAAATATCCATGGGCACTTTTCGAAATTGAAATTTGCATTTTTGCCACCTTTCAAGAAACAGTAGGGAGCCATTATAGTCTAAATCATGAGAAATTGCATTTTTTCGCATAAAAATGTCTGTAATGCAGATTGCATAGCTCTAGTGGTGGTCTTGTTTACTGAAAAGTTTTATACCCTCAAAGTTTACCTGATTGGAGAGATCGTATTTCCAATAAATCCAGAAAAGTAATTTGCATAAAATCTGCCGCTTATCATAAACACAATTTCTCTAGATATGTGTGAAACCTTTCAATAATCAAGACCACCGCTAGAGCTATGCAATGAACCAAAATAAAAAATGCAATTTCTCATGATTTAGACTATCGAGTAAATGTAAGTGTAGAATATTAGTATTGGTATCGGAGTCAAGCTTAGCCTCCCTAGTGTCACAGTAGAACGCACAGATAACCTGTGGTGTTTGGTGTGCAGAGTAAAAATAAACAACACTCTTCTGACATGCCACCTAGGAAATCACCTTAATTGGGCAACTATACAAGGAGCAGAAATCGAAACAAGGGCGCCGACGTTTTGAATATAGAAGGATTTCGTAAAACAACTTACATTTCTCGTAGGGACAACGGAGCACTCTTTGCAAATATTTCATTGCTTTGTGAAAAGGGACTTGTCGTTGGTACATTGCTGCTCGGTGTAGGAGGAGGTAATCCTTCGTCTTGGAGGTCATCAGGCCACCCAAATGCTTCCTTTGTTTTACCGTAAACTTTGATCGAGTCTAGCATCGTAACACCGCCAGTGTCATGGGATTGACCAACTACACAAACAAACAAACACGTACGTATTACAGTGTCTATCTCACGTTTGAGGATTTTACATATCCGTATTATTTGGGTCTTCCTGAGCAAAATCATAATATATCTTGTCAGCAGAATATTTCATCTTCATGGAGTTTTTCGCTGTCAAAGTTACCGGATGTGATGTCATAAGAGGCATTCCAAACCAGTTTTCTTTTGTTAATTGCCACAAAAATACCTTTTGTGACATCACATCCGATAACTGTAACAGCAAAAAGTCCATGAAAATTTCGATATACCGTAGATATAGATAAAGATATGCCGTAGAATCTCGAATGTAGCCGCCCCGGCTATTCGTGACCTCTAAGGGCGGCTAGTTTCGGAGGGGCGGTTACTTTCTAAGGGCGGCTAGTTTCGGAGGGGCGGTTACTTTCGGAGGGCGGTTACTTTCGGGTTGTTATTTTTAGCATCGGCCAAGTTTTAACCACAACTATACATTTTGCACAACGTTTCAAAGTTTTGTTTTATTTTGATTAAATTACATAAGAGTTGTTACTTAATAATTTACCGTACTCGATACCGAATATTCAGATACCGAAATGGAACAGGATGCCTGAACGATGACAAAGACAAACTTATAACTACTGTCTGAAATTCCTGAATCTTTGATATTACTGTTTTATACATGTTTTAATCCATGCCTTTCAAAATAAATTGTTAAACAGATGTTACAACTTATTTATACAATAGTTATAGACATTGGAAGGGGCTACTTTCGGGGGGGGGGGGGGGGGGGTGTTACTTTAAGAGGGGCGGCTACTTTCGGATTTTCGTAGTAATTGTTTAAAAAAGCGGCTACTTTCGAGGGGCGGCTACTTTCAAGATTCTACGGTATTATGATTTTGCTTAGGAAGACCCACATATTACGAATATGCATTATGGATATATAAAATCCCTAAACGTGAGATAAGCACTTTAATCTTAAATTGAACGATAACGTGTTGCTACCGATTACTATACCTACTATATATATATTTATCTTTTTCAATATTTGTCTCACTTTCAAATTCTTTGCAAGTTCCCACCTATTTTGTGATTACTCCACAAGGGAAATGTAACGGATTGGCAATTGGTTTTTACATATTCGTAATCTTTGGGTTCTGCCAAGAAGAAATGTAATCTATCTTGTCGTTCGAAAAATCCAGCTTCATGTCTTTCCCCCTGCTACCATTCACAGGAAATGAGGTCAAAGCAGGCAAAGACATTGCACAGTGATTCAACATTGAAACACAAAGAAAGCCCATATAGGATTCCGGCATATTACAAGTAATATTTGGCATTTCACTCGATTAAACTACATGCAGTTCTAAGGATTTATGGTGAAGGAAAATTTCAAGTGTTGGAATATATACATTTTAAGACCAAACCGGGACCAGTTGCGAAAAATGCAACTTAGAGGCCTTCCGACTGGAATTGAACCCGCGACCCTGCGATGCTAGTGTAGTGCTCTGACCACTGAGCTACGGAAGCCATTGCCGAGAGCCTAGTCACGAGTTCTGTATATATGGTGGTGGTAATGCTGGGATAAGATTCTGGGTATATTACAAGTAATATTTGGCATTTCACTCGATTAAACTATGTTTTAAGGATTTATGCAGGTGAAGGAAAATTTCAAGTGTTGGAATATATACATTTTAAGACCAAACCGGGACCAGTTGCGAAAAATGCAACTTAGAGGCCTTCCGGCTGGAATTGAACCCGCGACCCTGCGATGCTAGTGTAGTGCTCTGACCACTGAGCTACGGAAGCCATTGCCGAGAGCCTAGTCACGAGTTCTGTATATATGGTGGTGGTAATGCTGGGATAAGATTCTGGGTATATTACAAGTAATATTTGGCATTTCACTCGATTAAACTATGTTTTAAGGATTTATGCAGGTGAAGGAAAATTTCGAGTGTTGGAATATATACATTTTAAGACCAAACCGGGACCAGTTGCAAAAAATGCAACTTAAAGGCCTTCCTAGTGCAGTGCTCTGACCACTGAGCTACGGAGGCCGTAACCGATATTTTCCTTCGAAATTTTCCTTCACCATAAATCCTTAGAACATCATGTAGTTTAATCGAGTGAAATGCCAAATATTACTTGTAATATACCCAGAATCTTATCCCGGCATTACCACCACTATATATACAGCCGACGGAAAATTGTTGACTGGAGCGGGATTTGAACTAGTCAACAATTTTTAGTTGACTCATTAGTGTAGGTTAATCATGTGATTAACCTTGTTAAAGTGCCCATAACCTCAAAATGTTTTATTGTCTTGTTTGGAAGAACTTTTAAAATGATAAAGTAACTTCTATTGAAGATTTTAGTTTGTTTGCTTTCTTCTCGAACGAAATCCTTTAAAATCAAGAAGTTTGGATGGGGAGAAACGCACACACGTGTTATTCACACTTTAGTGTTTTTATTTCCCAACGCAAAGATACATAACATTCTCTGATAACTCATTATGCATGTGTGACGAAATTCCAGATATTTGCATATTAAACAAACGGATATAGCTCAAAAAGAAAGCGAAGAAGTGAAAATCTTCAAAAGAAGTTACTTTATCATTTTAAAAGTTCTTCCAAATAAGACAATAAAAAATAGGGGCACTTTAACCTTTCCGTATTTCATATTATATATGCAGTTCTTTTGAGACTTAGCAACATCTTACGTGTCAAAGTTATTGTTCTGTCAGTAGATAGCACTTCTTCTCTTGTGAAAGGAATGTCGAACCATCGGTTTCGTTTGAGCTCAACATCGACAACGCGACCGAATGCTTCCACATAAGTAGGTGCTTTGTCGATTACTTGACAACCAATTAAGACTCTGATGCCAACCATGACTATCGAGGGATTGCAGTTGGTAATAGTCAGTGAGAAGCTAGTTTGCTATAGAAAGACAAAAGTGAGTTATAAAAACTCAGTTATAATATATTGAGAAATCACAAAAAAAATACAGGAATAGAGTTTTACACTGTAATTTATCATGAGGATAGTTAACCAACTTCGCTTCAAAACAAAGCAGCTCTTCGTGTTAAAAATAAGTTCTTCGTCGAATGCAAGAAGACATACCCGGAACTGACTGCCGAGATTTTGCCGAACTACACAGAGGATGTATACGACATCAGAGGCGTAGGAACGGACTTACAGTAAAGTTGGGAGGCTGAATTCGACAAGCAGGTAATCAGTAGTAGCATTTTTAGGGGGTTTTCTAGAACCTCGGAAAGACAATTTGCAGCAATTTGAGCGCATTTTTTTTATTTATATAATTCTAATGCAGCGAGCATAGTTCAAATGAATCCAAGCTTGCCTGCTGCCTCTTACCAGGTGACGCCATTTTTTGCGCCTATAGTACTGACAGAAGGGTCTGGGACCAATCTAACACTCGCGTGGGAAGGGTTTAGGGGTTCCCAGATCTGGGAACGAGAATGTTTAGGGGTTGGCTAACACTTCAGGCTATTCAGACTACACCCGTTTGTGAAATCTCGCGTAGATGAAGCCCGTAGGTTGATTACCTTCAGTAGCTTCTCTCCTAGCCTCTATATAGTCGTACTAATACAATTGGGAAAAACACATTAAATTTAGCAACGCTTGTTCTGATTTTGGGGGAGCTCAGCCCGGCTTGAGACCCCCAAATTTTAAATCCCCCCCCCCCCCCCCCCCCCCCGCTTCCTACGCCTCTGTAGGATGTATACTACGCCTGCTATCAAACGATGGTAAAGTTACTTTTTGAATAAGAAACTCTAAAAGGTTTATGTATTAGAAAAAGAGTGTTTTTGAGTCGTATTTTAATACTGCCTACGCAAGAAGCTACTTTTATATCACATTCTGCACATGGTCGCCCCAGGATACGTCCGCAAAGACAAGACGTTGTCGCGGCGTTTCCTAAACACTCCAGTATAAAACCAACAGATCCAAGCAGTACACTGTATGTCACATTAGGAATCGTAATTTGAGTTTGTGTATTGGTTTATGGTTAGACCGTTACAGCAATAGCGATCAAGGTTGCGGATTGAATTCCCCACTGTAGGGCTCAGTGAATTGTGTGTAGATGACTTCCAGCAGCAGAACACCACACAATTGTTCAGACATAGTTTGACGCAACTCTGGCTTCAAAAGTTGTTGAATGTAACTTTAAAAGTTACTTTCCATGACCCAATGTTTCGACACTTCAATCCAGTGTCTTCATCGGGGGTGATCGTTGTAAAGTTAGGATACCTAATACCCTCATATAACAGATGATGACGTTATCTATGAACAAGATGCAAATAAGTTTCTGGTAGTGGACCACCGTCATCGCAATTCAATGGGGCGTGGGCGCTATTGATATGCCAAGCCTCCAGACAACGTGAATTTTTGCATATTAATAGCGCCCACGCCCCATTAAATTGCGATGACGGTGGTCTACTACCAGAAGCTTATGTAGATCTTCGGTAAATAGATAACGTCATCATCGGTTGAGGGTATAAATAGGGATTTTAACGTAACCTTATAACGATCACCAATGATGAAGACACTAGATCGGTGTCGAAACGATAGATCATACACAGTAACTTTTAAAGTTACGTTCAAAAACTTTTAAGCCCTGCAGAGTAGCGTCAAACTATGTCTTATTTATCACCTGGAAAATTACCTATCACGTTGGAAAATTATTTGTTCACACAATTTGTTATTACCATGCTGGAATTTCTCCACAAGCATTGCTGAGACCAAGCAGTAAGCGTATGTCATTACGAAGCAGCACTTGTCGTAATCTTAGCTTCGTGTAGCTTATGCCACTGATCTCGAAAGAAGACTGGATCGAGCAACTATTGTTCAGAAAATGAAACCGGAAGTCCGCCATACCAAGGGACCAACTGAGGATCCTATGAGGTTTTTTTGTTGGATTATGTACTCTTACCATCCACAAAATAAAATAATTTTGCTATAAAGAGGACCAGAAAACATTTTTCAAATTACTGGGCACTGCGATTCATGACCTGCCTACAGATTTACTGCGACTTTGGTCCCTTAGTAATGGCGCCTGTCGAATTTTGCAGGTTTCATTTTCTGCCATCGGCGGACAATAGGTCGCTCGATCCAGTCTTCTTTCTAGATCAGTAGCTTAGGCCCACTTTAGATGCCAAACAGTTTCATGAGCCGAACCTAATGGAAGTGATTTTAAACTGAAGTATTAGCTCATTTACAATAGGTTCGGCTCATAAAAAGTACGTATAGTAATGAGAAAGTTGCAAACCTTGTTACATGCGATGTACATTCCAGCTGTCATTAGTCTGTGCTTAACTTGTTGGACATTATAAACCTGTAGGACGTCTTTGCCACCATATTCAACGTCGTTTAGTATTTGACACTGCTCAAAGAAGTCAATAGGGAAGTGAGGCGAGCTGCTGGGCTTATGAACGCTCTTCTTGGGCTTTCGCTGTTTAATTGGTTTGAGAGCTGCTACAACACTATACAAAAGACACAAAAACATTTATTTAAATTGCTAAGATTTATACGACTCCTCCACACACCTTGCATTTTTCATTGCTATTTTTACATGAATTTTCTTCGGAATTTAATTTCCAAAAATATTTAGGCACACCCATTCCATTCTAGACCAACCACACCCATGATAATAACCATACCTAATTGCAACAGCCAAAAAGACACAATTTGTTGCACAGGTGCAATGAACCACTTTCAAGGCTAGTATTTCTTCAGAGATTATAGTCCGTTAAGTTACAACATTCTTTCTTTCCTTTTTTTCTTCAGCTTCGCTACCATGGACAAACTTTCCCTTTTTAGTCCGCTGATTATTTACATCTTACGCCTGAAACTTCGCCAATCCTTATTTCTATCCTCGTACGACGTTTATAGCTATTTTAATACGTCACTGTTTCTGCTGTATCGCCGAGGATAGCGTTAAATTTCACCCAATCAGAAAGTTGATAAGAATATTTTCTTTGGAAAATATATACGAGTCGATATCAGGTTTAAACATAATGATATAAAACAAGCGTTCACCGATATAAGTTTTTATTGGTACGAGCTTCGGCTGTCAGACTAACGAGACTAACATACATTTCGGTTGTCAGACTAACAACACAACGGCTACGCAGTTCTTCCTTACATCAACGGACTAACTAAGACTTTGACGCGACATTTACGTAAATATGACATTAGGGTTACTAACAAACCACTAAAGACACTACAACAAGAATTCCCTTCTCCCAAATACAGACCACCCTTTGAGGAACAACTGGATGTCGTTTACAAAATACCATGTAAACAATGTGAATGGAGTTACATTGGTGAGACAGGAAGATGTTTTCGAACTCGAAAGAAGGAGCATATAAGAATGCAAAATTGGGACAAAAGGGATCAAATATCGCGAACCACGCTTGGACTTGGAATAACGATCATGCCATTGATTTCGAAAACGGACGGATTATTGATAGAGGCAATTATCGAACACGTAAGACTTTAGAATCTAGGCACACCGGATTAACGAAAGAAGCCGACAACAACTCGAAGCCTCTTCCAGGACAATACGCTATTCTACTAAAGAAACAATAACACATTATCCTTATATTTTATGTCACATCCTGTCATTCCCTTTAATATTTTTCCGCTTGTATATATATAGGTGTAGATTTCCATATTTTTCTTAACCCGTTGAAGGCTGTAGTCTGACCAATAAAAACTTATATCAGTGAACGCTTGTTTTATATCATAATATTTTCTTTACTAGTTAAAAATATTGTGTCACCAATAAGAACGTTAATACGATATTTTTCACCAGAGATCCCCGTACTTATATAATAAAAAATACCATAAAACGTACTGACCTTGATGGCTGAAACACAGGTGACATCCAAAACCCAGCTTGTTCGTGACTGGCCATGTAAATTTTTAAACTCCCATCTTCACAAAGTAAAATAACTGTAGTACGAGACTGATCTGAATTGGACAGACTGTGACGAATGGCCACAACATCTTGGATCTTGGACTTCGATGACGCTGATTTGATTTCTTGAAACTTTAAACAGAAAGAATAAATTTCAAGCAAAGAAAATTGCAATTAACCGACAGAGAGATGCAGAAGTATTTCTTTATAGTATATCATACTCAGGTGAATATCAGGGAGAAAATAATTTTTGCACAAATTTTATTCTTTGTTTTGATTTTAAAAACAAACATAAAAACGTGTTAATTAAGCGATAATAAATTCAAGATTTTCCTATAAACCGAGCCTTTAGAGTGTATATGCAGTGGAAAATTCAGTTGGAGATAAACTCTGTTATTTGAGAAAACTCTTGAAATTAGAAAGACTTCCTATTGACAATTCTTCCATATCTCACGTTCTTGAGATTTGTTTTGATATGTACATGTACATGTAAATTATTATAACTTTGACGACACACTGCATAATAGGGGCCTTAAAGTGCCACTACGATGAAAATTCATTCCCGTCTTTTAGATTTTCTTTAGCATAGAATAGTATTTCAGGGTCGAAAGTGATCATGGATGTAAAAAAACCCTAAAAAATGGTGTTTTGAAGTAAGTATTTTGAGCTCTGAAATCACTATTATTTAGGCCACCATTACTAAAAACGTGTTCCAAGTGAGCCCGCAATTTCAAAAGGTAATATTGTTTGTGACGTCAGATTATTTATTAGGTTATTTGTTAGATTTTTTTTCGAGAAGTAGATGAAATGTCCAGCCTTTCAGACGAAGAATTTGAAAAAACGACCTTGATTTACTTGAAGAATTAGCCACGTGGAGTCTTCGCGTTGACAATCTGACGTCACTTCGTTACGCTGGTCAAGAACATGAACGATTAATGGCGGACATAACAACTCCAGATTCGGAGTAAGAAAAATAATACTTGCCATCGTCGAATCGCAAAACGGTTTCGACCGAGTAATATTTAGCAGCTCTGCTTTATAAATACGTAAAAATATCGATAGGTAAAAATTTGATCGTAGTGGCACTTTAAGATGTACGACGGAAAAGAGTGAATAATTTTTATTTCCAAGAGCAATCTTTACAACGCCACCGAGAACATTTTGACGTCTTCATGACGACGGTAACTCACGGAGAAATTAGAGCTGTTCCTTAAGACTGACTTAAGAATGCACTACAGTCGTTTTAGAAATATTGAAGCGTTTTGGAGATCATAAAACAAGTTTTGAGTGTCAAATACGCTAGTCAATCGACCGTGGTTTCATTCAAATGCTAAAATTTATATTTCTTTCACTGCCGTAGCAGTCCTATATTGCCGTCGTAGATATTAAGGTCTCTATAGACGTATTCAAGCAGCCTGTATAGATTTGAGATTAAGTAACAAAATCACTTGCAATTGTGAGTGTGTCACTAAACACTATTGTAACTCAATTTGGTAATCCGAAAGATATACAGGATTTTTCAGTGTGACGGTGTGACGTAGTAGTTATGATTATTTACGATTATGATTATTATCAAACAAATCTTAATATTTCAAGAACGAAGTGAGATATGGAAAAGTTGTTAATGAATAGTTAATCTTTATCATTTAGAGAGTTATTTTAAATAATATTGTCTTTATTTTTCGTCCATAATATTCACAAATCGTTTCTATAATATCATATTTATTTCTTAAGGTGACCAAATTTAATAATAAATAGAATATACGAAAATAGAAACTTTATTAGGTAAATAATTCAGAAAACTAACATATATTTGCACTTAACCCCCATATTTTTCAAAAAACAAATTACTGTGTTGTCTGAAATACCTCAGGGAAAAACGTTTTTGATTTGGGTGAATCCTAGATTTTCTGTACCGCATTGAAATATCGAAAATCGGAGTAAAAGCGTCGCCATTTTGGACCATGGCCGAGTTCCAAGGGCATGGACCTAGCAGCGCCTGTGACGTTGATTCCAAAACGCCCCAGCGTCAATGCATTATAGAGAAGTTGTTTTAAATGCCTGAAAGGTGCGTCGGCCGGTTGTAGTAACACTCGGAATATAGACGAAGGAATATTTATATCTTATTGAATGGTTTGGCATATAATACGGCCGGGTATTTTACGAGTTTCTCAAGTAAATGCGAGAATGCGAGAAACGAGAAAAAAATTGCTTTGAGAAATTCATCGTCAAAGTCGTCAGAGTTTAACGAAAATAATAAGGCGTCGTTCATGTCTGTACTTACATTTTCAAAATTAAAAAGACAGTTCGCATCCGCCATTTTAGGCTTTGGTTTAAAGCCGCAAAAAAATCCGTATTTTTGTTCTGTTCAGAAGAGGAGAAATACGGATTTTACCATGCAATACGGCCTGGTATTTGTTCTGTTCTCGTGCCCTTATATGGAAGAATTACGTCATTGTCATATAATAACACTTATTATATGGCTAAGAAAGATGGCGCACGCTGATTGGTTCGTGAGAGGTCCGGAAAAAAGCGTATTGCCCTCCTCCCGGCGCTGTGAGAGGGCAATACGCCTTTTCCAGACCGGTAAGTTTTGGCGGGAAAATTTCTGAGTTGATTTAGATGAAAATAAAGAGGATTTGAATATGTGCGTTGAAAAAGTTCGAACAATAACACGTCCTGGAACATTAGTGCTGCTTTTCTTGAAAGCTGTTTATCTATAAGTGAACAAAATGAATGCCTAACGACCAGTAACGCGTGTAAACATGAAGCGAAATCAACAAGCTCAGAGGTAAGGTAAACGGCAACATATAATAAATGTCTTATTAACCTTGTTTGCTTGGTCTGTACGGTAAAGTATTTGCCTTCGGTTTTTTTCGCACAGACCTCAGGCAAATACTTTAACGTACAAACCTCGCACTCAGTGAATAAGTCTTTAATATTATACAGTTTTACGGTGATGATCGTCCACAAACGAAAAAGATGGGTTGATTTTGTGGAACAAAAACACGCTAAATGGATGCCGTCGAAGAGGTCTGAGGTACGCTCAAGCATTTCACAGACGATTTTACTCAGCGATACGTAAAAGTCGGAGAGGAAGGAGACTGATGGTTGAATAGATATTAGCTGGTAAGGGTCTTTTCAACAAATCATGCTCCGGTAAAGGAACAGCGTGTGAAACATCTTAATGAACAGCGTGCGTCAAATTCGATAGAATTTTGATTACTATGAAGCCGTAAATCGATAGCAATTTCAGATCCCCTTTGCACGGTCGTGGACCAAACGCATATCATCTTTAATAGGGCACAGACAATCGAGGATTCATCCGAATCAAAAAATTGCGTCGAGGTTCCCCAGAAAGAACAGTAATTTGTTTTTGAAACAAAAAAATTAGGGTTAGGTGTACTTTAAAGTGCCTATCACCCAAAACTTTTTATTGTCTTTTTTGCAAGAACTTTTAAAATGATAAAGTAACTTCTATTGAAGATTTTCGTTTCTTCGCTTTCTTTTTGAGATATTTCAGTTTGTTTGATATGCAAATGCCTGAAAATGCCTCGAAGTACGTCACACATACATAATGACTTATCAGAGAATGTTATGTATCTCTTTCATTCTCGAACGAAATCCTTAAAAATCGTGAAGTTTGGTATTGTGGGAGAAACACGCACACGTGTTATTCACACTTTAGTGTTTTTATTTGATGAACACAAAGATACATAACATCCTCTGATAAGTCATTATGTATTTGCATATCAAACAAACTGAAATATCTCAAAAAGAAAGCGAAGAAACGAAAATCTTCAATAGAAGTTGCTTTATCAGTTTAAAAGTTCTTTCAAACAAGACAACAAAAGTTTTGGGTGATAAGCACTTTAAGCTTCTATCAAATTATTATCTTACCGAAATATGGTCCGGTTTCACCATTAAAACCATTGGAGCACAGGTAGTGTAAGTCAAGCATAGGATAAGACCAGGGTGTTGAGGTACTTCGGACCACTGACAGAGGGTAACCGGCGCTGTTTTATTGCCATTTGTTGTTTTCACAGCAATGGGAAACAATTTGTCGATTTTTGTAAGATTCTCAGTCCAAGAAGCAACAAACGTCTTGCCTGGAAATAAATAAAAAGACAAGCATCGAGATTATTAATTCAGAGCCAGCTATCTTAACAGGAAGATTCTTTCATGAATATCCGGTTAAGTCAACTAAAAATTTAACCTGACACCTGCGGGGTGTATATGGTGCTTTCATATGGTGTTGACCTTACTAGTCAAGTTAACACCATATAAAGTACCCATGCAACAAAAAATCGTCTTTCCATATTCTTCTTCTTTCGAATGTGTGTTAAAGTGTATATGAAATGAAATTTTTTATGATTGTATTTGAAAGAACGCTGAAATTAATGAAAAATGGCTTTTACTTTCATATCTTATAATAATAATAATAATAATAGTAAGTTCTTAAAAACGCATTAAACCGAAGTCTCAATGCTTTTTACAATGCTTTTTGCGTTCTTGAGTTATAACGCTTTATGTAATTTGAGTTATAACGCTTTATGTAATGTGACACGTGATGACAACACAACAGAAAATCAGGTATATCTTCAGACTGGTTACACTAAACTACAATCAGAGAATAATTCATTGGGACACTGAAACACCAAATAGCTTCGTTTTCATTATTTTACTACCGTGAGATAAATCACACGGTTTCCTCCCTCCCCACCCCCCACCAATCAATGTTGATTTACAACGAACTTTTCCGAGTGCTGTCAAACCAAATTTCGCTCACAACATTGATCGGAGGGGTGAGGGGAGGGCATATTTGAAAGATAAGAAGCGTGCGCATAAAAGTCATCTTACATACGCTGTGTCCCAATGTAATTATTCTACGATTGTAGCTCAAACTTTGCGGACTTATTTCGTCAACAAATCCAAGCATTGTTTTGATTCTTATGTGGTCGCCATGGTAATAGATTAGTTCCCAGGCTCTCTTTGTCTAAAAACGGAATCTTCCATTTTTCGTCATGGTAGGCAATGTATTTTGTTTTAAACTGTCTTCGTGCATTGAGAATTAGACAGAAAAGATAGCAACTGGTAAAAACTTAAAAAGTTGCTTGCTATGTGGTGGAAACAAACATTTATTTTAAGGAAACTATAGCAATGTTTAGTTTTGTTGACTAAGTATGTCTGCAAAGTTTGAGGCAGTTTAGTGTAACCAGTCTGAAGATATACCTGATATCAGTTGTGTTGTCATGCTGTATCACACTTGTGACGTCATAGTTCAAATTACATAAAGCGTTATAACTCAAGAACGCAATAAGATATAAAAGGCATGTAAAAGGCATGTAAAAGACATTTTTAAAAAAAGGTAAAAGGCATCATAAAAGGCATGTAAAAGACATTTTTCATTAATTTCAGCTTTCATATACAATCATAAAAATTTTCATTTCATATACACTTTAAAAGCTTTTGAAATTTGAGACGATGACGTCATTAGTTTTGCAGGCTTCACCAGTATTTTCGTCTATATTTATGAAAGTGTCACTTGGATAAAGACGAAACTTGACGAAACTTAAAAATTTCAATATTTGAAAAATCTCTTGAATGCAAAATCGAGGACAGGTGGCCGAAGCAACATGTACCCAGGAAAACACTAAAATATATTTTAACTGACCAACTGTATATGATCACGAGGGGGCATTAATTATTTTGATGAAAAATCTCTGAATAATATCGTCACGGATTGTAGATTTCACTAACTTTATACACTGCATGTTTCCGAACAGCCTACAAAATTGGTAGTTTAAGAAATGAAACTAGAGAAACAAGCAGAAGGTATCGCTGGTTTACCTTGAACGTAACTGAAGAATAACAATTGAAACCCATGCGAGTAATAAATAGAAACTCCACCACCGCAAACTTGTCCGTTGGTGTCGACGAGATCACCGTGTTCCACCGGGATAATGTTAGTTAAGTAAAATGGACCAGATTTCGCCGAGCTCGAATCATCCAAAGGCTGCGAGTAAATTTGTCCTCCTGAGGACATCAGGGCCATCAGACGCGTCAAAGGAAGGAAGATAAAACTAACATCTCGAACTTTACCAGCAGGGAGGACAAAATAATACAATGGACTAAATGCATCTTTGGCCAAGTCGTATATCTAGAAGAGATAAGGTCAAAGATCATGCACCAATTCTTATCAATAGACACTTCCTGAATTTCCTTCTCTGCCCACGAAACAATAGCTCTAAGTTGAGGTTGGTAATGAGATCATAATGTATTTACTATTATCCTTTATATCCAACCATCACTAAGGGACCAACTTAGGATCCTATGAGGTTTTTTGTTGGATTATGCGCTCTTACTATCGACAAAATAAAATAATTTTACTATAAAGAGGACCAGAAGACATTTTTCAAATTGCTGGCTAAAACGATTCATGGCCTACCTACAGTTTTACTGCGACTTTGGTCCCTTAGTAATGGCCGCCGTTGGCTCTAATTATCCAGTAAGAGAAGCCTAATATGAGACGTCGAATTAGGTTCAAGATTTTATGCATTTAATGTCAACAAAGAAACTATATTGGCCAGACACTAAACCTATTTCGCGAGCGTCACAGTTTGATTTGCTTGCAAACTCGGAGCTTCTAATGATCTCTCGTCAACTTACATTATACAAATATGCAATCTTCAAAATCAGCTCATCAGATACAACAGAAAGCTAAGCTCAATCCAGTCCTATTTTTGAGATCAGATCCAGCCTCCATTACAAACCCAGTGAAGGGAATTCGGGATATTTCTATTAGCTTGATGTTAAAGTGTCTACATCACCCAAATTCGATATTATTGATATGATTCTCATGAAGTGAGTAGTTGAATGCCAAAATCTTTCATGGTTTGAGCTTTGGGGTTGATATTCTATAAAACAACCCACCCAGGAATTTGGCTTTCCTTCCTGCTTCCCGTGTGATAGACACGTTTGAATTAAGTCAAATTTCTCTAACAGCAGAATATTGTATCCGAAATGATGACTGGATTGACGTCACATTCATTAACATTTCGGAAAAACCAATCTTTATAGAACATCAACCCAAAGCTCAAATCATAAATCATTTTGGTATTCAACTATTCACTTCATGCGTTAATATACAGAAAAATGATTCTGAGTCCCGAACAGGAATCGAACCTGTAACCTTCTGATTGCCGGTGAGACGCTCTAACCATTGAGCCACCGAGACTCAGATGGAGAGCGAAGGTTACAATGATGTACTGGTTCGATTGATATATGTACTGTCTATGCGGCAGTCAGACAGGACTCAGAATCATTTTCTGAGGATATGAGCTTGACGATCGTCCACGTATCGTCTGTCTACTCACAGCTCTCCCACATTCACTACAGCATTGTTTATATTAACGCATCCAAGAATTACCGATATATAGTGACTGCCGCATAGGCAGTACATATATCAATTGAACCAGTACATCATTGTAACCTTCGCTCTCCATCTGAGTCTCGTTAGCTTAATGGTTAGAGCGTCTCACCGGCAATCAGAAGGTTACAGGTTCGATTCCTGTACGGGACTCAGAATCATTTTTCTGAGGATACGAGCTTGACGATCATCCATGTATCATCTATTCACTTCATGTAGAATCTATATCAGTAATATCGAATTTGGAGTTATATAAGCACTTTAACAATCAGAAGGTGGAAGAAATGTGCGCTACCACTGCGCACATTAACCATACTTTAGATAATCATTTACTATGAAATATAGATTACAGTAAATTCTCATTTTGCTTTCCAATGTCCACGATTTTTGTTGTTCTCCATTTCTGATATTCTACGAGTAATGGACATTTTTCGAATTCGTTAAATGCGCACGAACAACGGCTGGATATGATAGATGTCAGTATACCTTCGAATCATAATTTGGAGCTACAGTTTCGCAGGCATTGAAGGAAAATTAGAATGTCTATACATGCACGACCTTTGATATGTAGAATTGGAAACACATTCGAGTAAAACAGTAAAGTGAAGAGGATATTCAGGTTTGGAATTAAGAGAAAGGCTTAAAGTGCTCATGAAATGAAAATTGAGATGACTATTTTATTGAATTATTTGAAAGAACTCCTAAAACGATAAAGAATGGCTTTTTACAGTTCTTTCATATGTTATCTCGTTCTTGAGTTATTCAAGGTTGTGTAACATGACCTATGACGTCACAAGTTGCACCCACCATTATGACCAATCTGAAAATGAAGCATATCTTCAAAACTATTGAATAAAATTGCGGGCACTAATTTGTTACGATGGCAACGATAACGTTGATGTGGGATGATCAATTTAATGAACTGTATACTTGTGCAAAGTTTCAAACAATTTTCAGATTGGTCATAATGGTGGGTACAACTTGTGACGTGAATAACTCAAGAACAACATAAGATATGCAAGAACTTTAAAAACCCATTCTTTATCGTTCTAGGAGTTCTTTCAAATAAATCAATAAAAATGTCATCTCAATTTTCGTTTCATATGCCTTTTACGATTAACTTTAAAAGTGTTCCTGGAATTTGGAAAATATTTTGAGATATAAAACAATGCGTTTAATTCACTTTAAAACCATTTTTCGTGCCGTAATTCCTTTCGAAAGAAAAAATGAAACTTGTAACATCTAACACTTTAACCGTTCATATTAGAGAAAGTCACTAGTACCTTTACGAAGTCTGCAGTGACAATGGCAAGCTCTGTTTGAGATCCTGGTAACCAGATAGCTTTTATGATAAAATTACTCGACTCCAACTGAGGATGTAACGCTAGATGGTTAACAACGGAGCCACTGCCACTTAGAGTTAGTACGTGACAATCTTTTAAACCACAAACTGCCAGAAAGTCTTCGTTACAAATGTTCCCGGTCAACGATAAAATGGTGAACGGCACTTGGGTTGTGGCCAGGCGTGTTAAGGTAAGTTTACGACGACTCGAGTCAGCTTGTTTGAGCAGCGTAGACAACTGGAGAATGGTTATCTGACAAGGGAAAAACATCGGTAAACAAAAAGCAAAATACGAGAGGGATTCTTCGTAAAAAAAACTTGCATAAGTAGTATATTGCCAATGTCGATTCATCATTTATCAACTAGAAATACGAATTCGCAATAATCCCCTCGCCCGCCTTTTCTACCCCCCCCCCCCCCCCCCCCCTACGGGAATTTCTCCATCCATGGTGCACAGACCTCGCACGCCGTGGCCGTGTATTTCTGTTTTGCAAAAATTCACAATTTCCAAAAGCCCGTTTCGTCGAAGATATGTTTGAACGTTATCTCGGCCAATATTTAACCGATTTAAACTCTGAAAACAGATTTGGAATTAGCGAGTCAACATACATAACATACGCGTTTACTATATTACGAGAACGTGAGTACCCTTCGTAAAAACGGTTTATGTACTTAGAAATTAGTCGATTATAAACTGGTCACTTCATCGTATATTATTTTGAACGTTATCTCGATCAATATTTAACCGTTTTCAATTCTGAGTCAAAATACATACTCTGTCTCTTTTGGAAAAAACCCTTTGAATCATGTGACGGTTTCAATTTAAATATTAATTCAAATCTGAGTATCTAGTTACCAGGACCAAATTTTCCGATGTCGCGCGGACGGCGGTTGATCATATATATATATAAACAAATAAACTCGATCCTAGATCTAGGATCGGCCTTTCATCTCGAGTGATAAGGGACTAAACGCCGGTCGATATTAGCACCCTCGCCCTCAGGCCTTCGGCCTTTGGCAGGCGCTTCGCGCCGGGCGAGGGGATTACCGTGTAAAAAAAACACAAGAAAAACAAGTAAATTTAAGGATGACATTGAGGAGAGCCGAATGGAGGGACCAATCAACCGAATAGCCCACCCACCAATAGCTGCTCTAATTGATCATTAAGGGGGTGAAATAACAAGGCTACTCCAAACTACACTACACTACACCATGGATAATAAAAAGACTGGATAGGAAACTTGTCAAAAATGTCACGAGCATGCAGATTTTACTGAGTTTCTCTTCGACTTCTCCATATTTTCGTATTCAAGTAGCTGTATTGAGATTCCAAAAAGTTTCATCGTCTTACAAACCTGCCTAAGCCACGACTAAGTGTTCGAGGTAAATGTTGCTTCAGATATTTTCTTTTTGTTGTGAAGAAACTGGCGTTGCAAAAACTACCGTTGTTTTAGTTGAAATTTGCGACGCGTTTTTCACCGTCTAAAGTTGGAACCTTTCGCCTAAAACTAGTAATGGTCGTTGGATATTCCATCGTAAAGTGGCGTCGTTATATTTTTTGGTAGTTTGACTATCATTTTTAGCTGTATTATTGCTAAAAATTGCGCTTTATGGAGATTTTGTGACATCACCATTTTCAACTAGGTTTTCACTACTATCCATGACTACACTAAACTAAACTAAAATACGCTTAACTTCACTTTTTTAAACGTTTTACATCATTCTGGAATTTGGAATATTGAATGTATTCAATACAAATAATTAGTTAAAAAATAGGTTCGCGATGCGAACATGTGGGTTACCGCATAATTAGAAATACGTATCTGCAGTAACCCCTCGCCTGCCTGTTCTATCCCCCTAGAGCACTGATCTCGAAAGAAGACTGGATCGAGCAACTATTATTCAGAAAGTGTTTGAAGTGCAGTTATGGGGCTGGGAAGTATCTTGTTTTCCTTTCATGCCGCGATAATGCCTGACTCAGCAGTTATACTCAGTGATCTCGAAAGAAGACTGGATCGAGGAACTATTGTTCAGAAAATGAAGCCGGAAGTCCGCCATTACTAAGGGACCAACTGAGGATCCTAAGAGGTTTTTTGTTGGATTATGCGCTCATACCATCGACAAAATAAAATAATTTTACGATAAAGAGGACCAGAAGACATTTTTCAAATCACTGGGTAAAACGATTCATGGCCTACCCACAGATTTACTGCGACTTTGGTCCCTTAGTAATGGCCGCCGTTGGCTCTAATTATCCAGTGAGAGAAGCCTAATACGAGACGTCAAATTAGGTTCATGATTTTATGCATTTAATGTTAACAAAGAAACTATATTGGCCAGACACTAAACCTATTTCGCGAGCGTCACAGTTTGATTTGCTTGCAAACTCGGAGCTTCTAATTAATGATCTCTCGTCAATTTACATTATGCAAATATGCAAGCTTCAAAATCAGCTCATCGGATACAATAGAAAATTCAATCCAGTCCTATTTTCGAGATCAGTGCCCCAGAGTTTAATCCTAACAGTACCCCCTGCAGGATTTTCCCCCATCCATGGTCCCCAGACTTCGCACACTGAGTATTTAGATCACAAATTGCAAAAGGCCGTTTCATCGTAGATTTTGAACATTATCTCAGTCAATATTTAACCGATTTCAACTCTGAAAACAGATTTGGAATTACCGAGTCTAAAGTATACTATGAAAATAAAATATACTATGAAATTAAAACAATATATGATTGAATAAGTGAAATTCAATCATTTCGGGCCGACTATGCACTCTCGTAGGTTTCAAAAGCTCTTCCGCATTTCATAACTTGCAGCAAGGTATTTTGTTTTGTTTTTTAGTTGTTGTTTTTACTATTGATTAATTTGGCTCTAAATGTTGAACGAAAACAACACAAACCCCGGTTTTATTTATCGTCAAAATGTCACCATAACATTTGATGTTTTTAAAATCCACGCTGCCGACTGTTTTTTTAATCAGCCCGAGCAAGATCGTCACAAGATTATATTCAAAGCCACTTGATGAAAGAATAAGGACCTTCGACGACCTTATTTCTTCATTTTGAGTGTTTTATTGCGAAAGCTATCTTCACAATACATAGAAACATGAACCAACTCAGCAAGAGTATAAATACGCGAACTCGTATATACACAAAAGTGACCAGCAAGTTCTTAAATAACATTATTATACATTCAAGCTCGTAAAAAACGATTGGTTTACATTTCCCTGCTAATTCGTCATATCTGGCAGCTGTAATGTTATTTCCGCCGAATATGAGGAATTATATTGGACGGAGCGAGCCAAGAAAATATTGGACGCTGACATCAGGATCCCAAACCTACAAAAATTACAAATCGGGCTGCTGCATGAGTCAGTCTAGATTTTTCTCGCGAAACATGAAGAGAATGTCCTCGCCAGATAAGAATGGAATGTGTTCATTTGTATTTAAAAGGTATACGAAAACAATTATTGTATTCGGCTTACGGATGATATTAAAAGTTCTGCAGACGGAGGTAAATGTTTTGCCAAAGCCGTACAAGACGCGAACGAAATGTCCTTGTCAGGCAAAAACGAAATGTCCCATTTTGTATTTTGTAAGGTAGAAAACAATTATAGATCAGCCTTCGGCTTTGGCAGATATTTATTTTATTTAAAGAGTGAGTGTCAGGGTAGTGCTTTGCGCGCTTGTTTTCTTCTTGGCGGCCATTTTGTGGGACGCCTATTTCAGTTCACAAACGAATCCGTCGATATTTGATCAATCCTTCTTATAAATTATCCATTTTCAAGTTTTCTAAGAAGTAAATATACCTGAGTGACCAATTATTGTGATATTTTTCGTAAAATTGATCATTTACTTTAGTAATCTTTTCGATACATAGAAGCTGCTACGAGCGCTTCGCCTCCGAAGCGTGGAAGGCCGGGTTATGCTGCTGAAACAGCGCGAATAAGTTTGCGAATGGAAGTGTTTGATGAGTGACTAGTAAAGAAATATCTTTTGTTTCTTCTGATGTTTTGTTCATTTGAATTTGCAAAGATTCAGGAACTATAAAGCCATCCGGGCCAGCTTGTTCGTCAGAAACGGCGTTGCGCGCGGCCCGCAGTGGTTCACAAACAAGCGAACCGCTACTGTTCAAATCGTCTTGAACATTAACTTCATAACGCCCAGAAGTCAGGATCGGACTCCAATTTCAACATTTCCAAATAAATCTAGAGTTCACATGCAAATTATAGTTCAAACGATGCGATGCACTGCAATCAATTCGTATGAAAACAAAAACACAAGCGCGCAAAGCACTACCCTGACACTCACTCTTTAAGAAATTGGACCAGGGAGACTACGAACAGAGTTACATCTTCACAATTATAACAAGTTATCAAAGATGAAAAATAATACTTATATCATGCCTAATGTAAAGGAATTAAGATTGTTTGTGAGGTCGAGTTTATTGACAAGATGGTTCCAAATTCGGCAGGTTCTGAGTAAGGATTTTTGATAGGTGTTTTACATTGACGAATGATAAATTTAGCTGTGTTTCCGTTAGAAGATCTAGTTGGTCTGGAAGTGCGGATAACGGGAAGGACGGAAGATTTTAGATTTATTAATCCATGTGTTATTTTGACCTCGGTCTGGATAATTCTTGATATCATGCTCAGCCTCATCCAAGAATTGTTTAATATTAACTTCAAACTATGTCTGATAATTCACCCGGCTGCGTTGACAAACACTTTGTTAAACCTTTCGAGACGAACATCCGTAAACATATAATTCTACAACAATTACCTTGCCTTTCTCATGACTAACAGCGAGATGCTGTCGTCTTCCTTTGGCTGATGTTAAGCAACACATGGCCACCCGACGAAGAACATGTGTTCCAAGTAGTTGTCGGATCGCCTGCCCTTGTTCGCCACTGCATACCAATTTAACATTTTCAAATGCACCTTCCTGAGATCCTAGAGTAGGCACCTAAGAAATAAAGCCTCAGTGTAAGTAAAAGTAGAAAAGAATAATCTTCATTATAATAGAAATATGAAATGAAATAAGCTTTACTAAAATACTTCTTAGCCGGTACGCCAGAGCAAAAAATACAATTTAATAAAATTACGGTAAAAATAACAGAAAATACGTCGTCGAAGTATTTTAACTGGCGCGAAAAAGGATGCAGAATATCAGCGAAAGCGTTTGTTCTATATTTTTGTTTCTATCGTCGCCACGGTCATAATTTACTACAAAAATTAGAAAATCGATTAGAAATAGCTTTTCCGAATTCTCAATAATGCCTAGTACGAAAAATAGATTCAATAAGTCATCGTAATACATTTATTCCATTTTGTCCACTACAACTGAAACTCGAAGCGTTGTTATAGAAACGCTGGCGTTCAAGAGCTTAACAATTGCGTTTTAACAGATACTTTAAATTAATACAAAATCAATAGTTATATACGGTGCTCTTGCACAAGCGTGAGCTCGGTTTATTGACTTCTGTATAGAAGTAACACATGATTACGAAATAGTCGATACAAACCAACAATAGCTCGTTGTTTTCAACAGTTTTTTCACTTTTGTGCAGGTCCTCCAAAGCTTCGGCAATCCTCTTTCTTGCACCACCAATTAAAGCATTTCCCTCAGATCCATCACACATACTTGACAACGTGTTCAGTAAACCAAGAATAATTTTGCACATGTCCTCGTCAGTGATCAGATTTATCAATGCTTTTCTGTTCGGCTATAAACACATGAAGGTATACAGTAAGCATACTACGATCAATGTTTTATTCAAACTGGAAAAAAGTTGTTGAATTTCGAGATACTATGCCGCAAGACAACATTCCCAGTCAAACGCGGATGAGAGTTGACGAGAGTCAAAATTAAAACTACTCGTAAAGCGTATTAATTGCACTATCAAAGTTGATAACCTGAATCATTGTCCGCCATCTTGGAATTATTTTCGATATCCGTGTGACGTCACAACCAGGGTAAATAAATTTTTATCTAGCCATCCTCGTGTCTTGATAAGTTTGAAACTCGATTTTTGTGAATGTCTTCTTTTTTCAATAGAACCACACCATTTTAAAAAGCATTCTGCGGAAACTCGGCCACCCAGAGTAGTTTCATCAGGTTTACCCAGGAGGTGTGACGTCACCAACTTCCCAGTTAATTAGTCAAAATATTACAACAAGAAGGCGGATGACAAGATTGTCTTTGGTCAAAATTAGTACTGTTGTTTTGTAAAAGAGTAGTTTTGTTTACTTGGATTACCTTCGTAAGCTTGTTTGTTAATCATAAAGTCAAAAAATTGAAATTGTGAGTTTCCAATCTCCTTAATTCTTATTAACTTCGAACCGGTTCGATTTTTTGAGAGTCGATAAGATTTCGCAAACTCTAATCCTCAGCGACCGTGAGCAAGGACAGTCGAAAAAACTTTAATGGTACACCCATTCCTCACCGATTCTCATTATCGCGCTTTGATCTTAGTTTAACCTGGAAATTAACAACGATAAACGTTGTAGTGCGAACGGGAACTATCACTACTCGGACAGGCCAATGCCACGGCAGCTTATTATATCCAGCTGAAGAGATAGGTAAAAACTATCCAGACATAAACAACCTTTATACCGTAGTACTTTTCACATTGCTATACTACAATGAATAAACAAATTATGAATTTAGTGAACGAACGATCGCTACCTCTAACTGTCTTCGAAGAGCTCGTCTGTGTACAGGTTGACCAAGCTCATAGTTTGATGACTTTTCGTTGTTCTTGATTTCCAAGTCGCCATTTTTCCCTTCAGCTGAAGAGTCGTTTTTCTCTGCTTGCTGCGGTCGTCGATAACTGCTAACCGTCGAAACTTTCTCTTCGGGACCAGCAGAGTCAACACTATCTTGAGGACTGCGTTTCTTCATTGCCTGAATGATCAGAAAATAACTCAAAGTTCATTAATATACCATGAAACATATTCCAAAAAATATAGACATCCTGAGAACTCAAGATATGAGTCAATAACAAGACGAGATTATTGAAAAAGTGATATTTCGATTTTATTACAAAATCATCATCAGACTAAGTGATTACAAAAACGTAGCCTAGGTCTATATATACTATACATAAGGTGTGATGACATTATCGACAAAGAACTGAGTGACAAGTGTAATTTGGAAATTAAGTGAAAAGTGTCAATTCTTTGCTAGCCTTAAGACCAGAGTTCAAGTCAGGTTTATTAATGTGTAAAGCTTCTATAATTAAGAGTTTATTGGCATTAATGGCATTATTAGAGTAAAGGATTTCATAGTTGTTAAAGATGAGATTTTTCATCATTGAGTTGGTCATATAGGTTGTTTAAGTCAACAAGGAATTGTGCGTGTTCACATTGCAGAAAGTGCTGGGCAACCGCACTGGTATTGTGTTGAGTAGCATGTTCGGAAAGACGTTTATGAAGGCAGCGATCAGTTTTCCTTATATAGGTTTTGTTACAACCAGGGCAAGTAATTTAATAGACTATATGGCTACGAGACAGCTCAGGAATTTTGTCTTTGTTGGAAGTAAAATATGAGACTGTTTTGTATCAATTTTTCAATTTCATATCTCGTCTTGTTATTGACTCATATGAAACATAATCCGAAAAATAACGTAACGTAACGGAACAAATATAAATATAACAAATATAACGTAACGGAAATACAGTGTATAACCGAGAGATATAAGTGTTGAAAAGAGTAATTGAAATAAGGGATGAAATATATATGGCGTTTACGGCGGGCGCACTCAACATCTCATTAGCTGACTTGCTAATGCAAATGCTGTATTGGGTAAGGGTGTGCGGACGTATTCCGTTGCTAGACAACCGGTTGCTAAGGACAGGTCATTTAGCGCCCAATATACTTCATGAGTGGACAATAAATTCAAGGTATAACCAAGATATTTTATGTGTGGAATATGTAGGCAAACTTCTTTCGTCTGGTGACGTAATTTGATGACGTCACATTGACGTCATCAACAAACACAAACTCTGTGTAATTTTCGTAATTTTTGACATTACGCTACATTTTTAGTGTCATGTAAACCTAAATTACTTCCTACAAAATAGTACGTATGTATTTATTGATAAATTAAATATAAAGGTTTTATTGCGTTTATTGACCTTAAAAATTCGACACCCGGCTACTTTTTAAAAATATTTAAAATCCATACGTACGTTTTGTGAAGATTACCGTCCAGATTCTAACCGCACGTGAAAATCAATTTTTCTAAACATTCGTCGAAGATTATAGGAATATTCATATTTCAATGACGTCATGACGACGGCATCATATGACATTACCAAACGAAAGAGCTTTCCCACTGTCTCGATGATGCATAAATCTTTGAAGTTTTATTTTTTATTGCTTCTTATTTCTGGCTTTTTTATTTGTTAATTATAAGTTTCCTTAACAACGGATATAAGATTTGCAAATCTAGTCACCGAAAAAAAATCCGAACACCCGAGCTGCCGCGAACTTGAAAATAGTTTGTCTAGTAGAAGGGTTACCCTAGTCAATCGTCTTTCAGGGTTTCTGTTTGGGGGTAGGGTTACCCTATCTGCTTGCTGGGGTAATCCCTGGCGGCAGGGATATCTTTTTGTTTATTTTACCCATGTAAACGCATCAGGTAGAGTCACCCTCCCAGACGGGTCATATTTCAGTGAAAAAGCGTGCAATAAAAGCGCTCGTTCGGTGTATTTCAGATTCAAGTAAAACGCCATTATACAGGTTGACCCACCACTGTTCTGTTCTACCAGGAATCCGCCAAAATCGACGACGACGACGAACAGCTCTCCTTCGAATGTTTCTCATCCGAGCTAAAGCCCGGCGCACACTAGTGCAAGTTGCACGCACAGATGTCATTCGTGACCAATTGCGTGCGACGAAAATCCTAGTGTGCGGGGAAAATATACAGGATTTTTGTCACTCGTGTCGTGAACAACAAATATCAAACATGTTTGATATTTTCTGTCATTCGTGACAAAAATTCCTAGTGTGCGGCAAAAACCTAACTCGCAACTCTTCGCAGCAAAGAAGTGAGTAGTATAGAAAGTGGGGCTACCAGCGCAGTTTTCCATTTTTCGTGCTTCGCACTCAAAATGGAAAACTTCGCTGTTAACCCCACTTTCGAGACTACTAAAACGATACGAAATAAAATTCGTTAGGTAAGTTAAACTCGAAAACCATCACGCGTTTTTCAAGCACTGACGCGTATAGACCGCAACTCTCTTTTACGACTGGTCATCCTTTTCCCGAGTACAGTGTGTCTAAACCTCTCGTCTAGTTCCTTACGTTCTAAGATACTCTTAGCGAATAGTTGTCGTTTGATCTCTCTAACCTGATAGATAAGTAACAACTCTCTGTTGAGTCTCATTATCTTTTCCTCTACTGATTCCACACGTTCTACGCTACTATCCAGGGTTACAGTGCTCATTACTTTGTGTGAGCACTGTAGCCTGGAGAGTAGTGTAGAACGCGGCTATGTAAGACAATGTATCCAGAAGAAGTGACACAGCTGTGTCGTTTGTCACACATTCCGTCTTGACTAGTAAAGAACATAGTAGTGTAATACATCGTCTTCGACTCGCTAATTAGATAGCGCTGTCTCCTTCATTCGGGGGTTTCCCCTCGGGGGTTTCCCCTCTAGCCATGTGGCTAAGTACGTGTTTACTAGTTGTTAGTCCACCCGATAACAACCCTAAACAAGGGAGGTAGGGGGATACGTATGATATAAACTTCTCTACGTCTCTTTTAAGTAGTTGGTCAGTGATCAACTCTTTTTCAAGCTTTTCAGGTGATTCAATAGCGTTGAACCCTCCTAACGCGTGGGCGAACTTGCTTATTAAAAGGTCACAGAGAAACACGTTCGCTTTCTCCATTCTTTTTACCTCCCATTCTTCGTAGATCTTGTTGATAACTTTATCTGAAGCCTTTTTGAGATAAGCGATGGGTTTGTCTATCTCACCGTCCTCTGAGAGTCTTCTTAGTTCGTCTCGTTTCTTGTCTACACCAGTTTGAGGAGTGTCGTCAACTTGTGGTGTATCGATTTGTGGCTCATCGATCACTTCCTGTTCTGCTTCTCGTATGTCTTCGATGAGTTCATCAATTGTCTCAAGATTTTTTGTCTTACGTTTTGGCATGTCCTATACTATACGATATGTTTTGTTTTTGTGGAATAACTATTTCGTATGAGTATGGATGTCTTAGAAGTATCTCCAATCTTGCGTACTCATTGTCTTTCAACTGTTTTATTATTTTCTCAATTTCCGCTTTATCAACTCCGTTGAGATAATCGTCTACGATAATTTTCATATCGTTTCTGTTAGGGTTGTAGAATGTTACTAACTTTGAGATGTTCTCACGGTATGGTTTACTAATTGAGGTTAGTTGTTGTGTTATGACTATTGTGGATAGGTTGTAGTGTCTAGCGCTAAAGGCTATAGTTTAACTAGTTCGCTTGTTCTGTTTTTGACGTCCTGCCCACCAGCGCAATCGTCTAGTATTATCAATGAATTGGTGCCTTTGTAAATACCAGTCACATATTTAAGAAATACGTCGACCTTGTCTTGCTCACACTGAATAGCGATAAAGTTTGGGTCTCTCAAGTATTCCCACTCTATGTACGTTTTATTCCATTCAAATGTTGGACATATAAGAATGATGTAATCGAAGTGATTCATGTAGTCTTTCTCTATCATATCCAAGAGGTAGTGCGTTTTACCACAGGTTGTCATACCAACAATTAGCATGTTAAAAGGCGTTTTCATATAGAATACTATATGTTTTAGTATTGGATTGATTGTAGATCGTTGTTGATAAGGTTTACGAGTCCGTCGGAGAGTATGAATATTCTACACATGACGTTCGCTGTTGTGACTTTTTTAATGATTTCCATCAGTATTCCTGACTGAGTATTCACGATCTTTTTTCCAGTGGCTACTTTCGCGTTGTCTTCGATAGATCTAAGGTCAACAACCAAAGCGAAACCGTCTTTGTAAAACTTTTGGACAGTCATGTGCTGGTCACAGTCTAGTTTTCGTCCAAATAGTCGTTTCGCTTCTACCCATAGTCTTGATTTTGGTATTCCTTGACTGTATACCATATTTGGCACGCCTTCTATAGTAAGTTTGACTGACTCTATGTTTGGGTAGACGAACTCCTCACTGTCAGTTCTTGTCTTATTTGTGAAGAGTAGAACGATAGCTTTCATTGACTTTCTTGGTAGGTTAATATTTTCGTTCACAAGTGTGATTCCTTTATCCCACTCCACAGTCTTCATTAGCGTGACGTGCTCGTACGATAGAGATCTACCGGATGCGTATAGAGATGATACTTCATCAGCGATCTCTTGACTCTCGATAGTTTCGTACTCCAATTCGAGGTTCTCCAACGTATAACCAGTAACAGCTGATCCAGATTGAGCCACCATAATATCAGTTGCTTTGGGGAGTGTGATTATGTACCTGAGATTATTGTTCATATTATACGGTGCGTATAAACCGTGATCTTCTAGAATCTTGTCAAGTTGAATCTTTTGTTTAGTGCCATGAATAGAGAACATCAGACCGTCGCTAACTTTTTGTACGTTTCCACTGGCCGCGCCGCTGTCATCCTTCGAGATTAACTTTCGAAGGTTCTCGTTTGCTAGGCCGTATTCGATCATAGCCGTTCGCTCTGTTTTAGGTCTCCACAAATCTCTGTACGTACCGATAACACTCTCACCACAGTTGTCGTACACAGTCTCACCTGCTAATTTTATAACCAGTTTTTCAGAGAGTAGTCTCGAGAGGTTATTAAGAAACCATGATTTCGCGTTCGAACTTTTGAAGTCGAATAGGAGATGGAAACTGGAGGGTACCAAACAAGTGTTACCCTTTGTCTTTGGGATATCAATGTATAACTCCTCCTCTGGATTGGCTTTGTTAGGGTTCAGTGTCACAACGTGACGGGTTCTTGTGCCTTTGATAGCAGATATTTCACGACGTCTATATCCAGGAAGCAACTCTTTTTCACTAGTATTCATACTATATATTATAACACATGTTTTATTTCCTCTGTTTGTACTGATCGTAGACGAACCAAGCTAGTGCTATCGCTAGGATCCATAAATTAGACGCTAACCAAGATATGCCTGCAGCTCCCCACTTTAGCGCAGTTGCCACCACGTTTAGCAGTCCAGCCAGTAGAGGGCCAGCCTTTGTGGCTAGGTTAGCTATAGCTTTTCCTAATTTTCCAAGTGCTTGGCCACCTTTGAAAACAACGCTTCTAGCGGATATTATAATCGTGGTGATAAAAGAGGCTATGGTTATTCCTAAAGCCGAGACACCCAACCAATTTTCCTTAAACCACTCCTTTATTTTTTGTAACCGAGTGATGTCCTCTTCTTGTCGCTCCCTAACATTCTCACGTTCCAATTGGTTTAAGGTTCGACCCTTAGCTATCTCGAGACCTGTCAATCTCTCGTACAATTCTGTCCTCTTTACGGAGTTATATTCCTCTCTATTCATATCGTCTGCGGTCTTGTCAATAGCGTCCTGAAAATAGTCGGCTTGAACTGTTAGAAATTGTGGTCTAGTGTCTGGATCGATTGTATCACTTGAGTTTAGGACGCCTCGTAGATCACGATTCTCTTCTTCTGTTAACCCAAATACGTTATCGTAGTTCGCTTCTGTTCCAATTACTGGGAAGTCACTTGAAACTGTGGTGTCTTCTGTTCTATCGTCAGTTGTTGGGGTGTCTACATTTTCTGTTCTAACATCAGTTGAGGTGTTGGGGATTTGTTCGACCAACTGCTTAAACTGTTCAATCGTACTCTTACTATTTTTGTCTATACTGTAGACTAAACCATTTCTTCCAGGTTTTAGTATTAGTTTAGGTTTCAAATATTTACCGTCTTCTCCTACCGGTTTGAAAAGAATAGAACCTGAGGGTGTTACATATAACCTATTGACTATATTCCTTGACACATCGTCATTACTGAGTCTTTTTTTGTACAATTTACGTATTTTTTTATCTATTAGATTGGTTCTTTTTATATCATTTTCTAAAATCTCTTTGTTGAGTGTTTTTAGCTTACCTAACCTTCTTTCGATTTCGCTAGCCTTTTCGAAAGCTAAATTGAAGCTCTCGTCGTGGACGTCACCATATGTCGCCGGTTCAGCAAATACTACTGCTGGAGCCTCAGTGGTGACATCGCTGCCTTTGCTAGAGATTGACACTGTCTTACCATCATCGTTACCTATGAATGATGTCTCCGCGTGTGTGATTCTGTCTTGTACTCTGCGTTCTATGACTCTATTCTCTATCTCTTGTTTCACCCTGGTGATTCTTATACGCGTAAAATTAAGTTCTTGTGTTGTCCCGTGTTCCTCGATTATAGCATCGAGTCGGGTGACTTCACTTTCTAACTCCTTGTCCGTATACTTCTCAAAATCGTTACGATTTTGCATTTCGATTTCATCGAACCCTCCTTCAGCCATTATACACTACTCAATATTTTGAATGTCGCTTTCTGGTATCCATGAGTTGTGTTTACTGTCGTAGCCAAGCCACTTGACTAAAGCCATCTTTTTACCTCCTACCTTCTTTCTCTTTAGTATCTTCTCAACTTTATATACATCGTCTTTTTTATCGACAGCTGACAACTCTTCCTCGTAGAACTTACCGATGATGGGTTCCCCTTCATGGTCCTCTATCTCGTACACGGTAGGGTCACCACGTATGACCTTTGTAACTTTGAATAGCTCCTCAGTGAAGTTAGCCTCATACCCTTTTGCAAATATGCTCTTGTACTTTGATATCCTGACAGTCTCACCTACTTTAAACTTTGGTAGTGGGTAGTCACCGAAATGGTGTCCAAACAACGTCGTCCATACTTCGTTTTCGTTTTTCTTACTAACGTCTTTAGGTTTCATTAGAATAGTACTATGTTTGGTATTGTTGTAGTTCTCAACGAGCTGATCTAAAACGTCAATCCACTTGTACGTTCCTTTACTGTAGAAGTACTTCCACATAGACGTCTTGAGTGTTCTGTTAAACCGTTCCACGACTGCTGCCTTTTTATCAGAGTTCGTGCTGAAGTACTTCACATTGTGTTTATCCAATAGATCCTTCACACCAACGTTATAGAATTCCTTACCGTCGTCAAACTGAACCAGCTTTGGATACTCGCCAAATCTAACCTTAGCCTTCTCCAATAACTTTGAGACAGCCTTAGTCATGTTTTTCGTATCTTTCCTGTAGACAGGTATGGTAAACGCATACCTACTAAGGATCTCAGTGGCTGTTAGTATCCAGTAGTACCCGTTGTTCTTGTGCTTGTACTTACCCATATCGACCAAGTCCATCTGTATCTGCTCACCCAGATAGTCAACAAACGTTTGTCTAAACTTGTGTTTCTTAACAACTGGTTTGTACCTAGTGTATGTGTCTTGAGATTTTAGCCAGTCCTTTATCTTTACCCTACTAACGTTTAGACCGTCTTCTTGTGCCTTTTGGTACAGCCTCTCGGCGGATTGGTAACCAGTTGATGGGTTGTAGTAAATATCTCTTAGTTCTTGCTCTACGTCCATATACACTACGTGATGTGTAAATCTAACAACACCTCGCCAACGTTAATACTGTTATCGTCCTGATCTGTTATCTTGAACTCTAGTTGATTGATGATTCCTTTATTTATTGGGATTTTCGACCCAACACCAAAACGTTGTACAGAGCCCTTAAGTGTCTGTGTGCTAGTTATTGGCAGTACTGCGATACAACCACTTTTGCTACCATTAACTACGTTCTTAGACCTGTCCACAATATTAGATGTTACTTGTATGTATTTCAGTCCTCTGTTAACGTTCACAACGTTAGGACTGGTTTTTGTGGTGGTTATTGTAGTGTTTTCGTCAAACCCTAGGAGTTGTCCAAATTTAAACAGTTCTATTTGTTGATCAGTTGTTATCGTACACGTCGAGTCATATCTGTTAGCCACTAGCTTGACGTCTCCTAACTCTTTCAAGTCGTCGGCAATCGTTTTAAAGGTGTGGTACCCAGGACTAAAAACGTGGTTGTTACTGTTATAAGTTATCTTACTGTTGACTGTGGTTACGTTAACGTAGTCCCAAAAGATGGTTGCCTTCTCCACTAGTAAGTGAGGGTCTGAGTTAGTTGCTATAGTTGACTCTGGTAGGTCTATAGTTTTCGTTGAACCACTAATCAATACTACCACTCTCATATAACGTACGGTATGTTATGATGGATGCGTTCAAAAGAAAGTATCCTTATGCTGACAAGAATAGGTTTTTTCTTGATGTTGACGACAACATGCATATACATATATTCTTCGTGACGAAAACTAATATTGGTGACGTTTCAATAGACTCAAGTAGGTTTAAGAGTAACCCGGAGTACACTAAGTATCTAACGATAAACAAACCAATGATACCTGACCAGGAAGAGATAGCTAACGCCATACGCGTGGCTAAGCTGAATCTAGTGAAAAAGTACCCTCACATCACTTTGAGCAAGTTTGAGTTCGATCCAACTGTCTCACAAGACGGTGAGGTTAATGGCGTTGACATATATTTTAGAAACAACGACATCATAAGCACTAACATAACTAGTGATACCTTCAAAAACGACAAGAGTATGTGGATTTGGTTACACAACAACAAGTCTCCAAAAGGTCACGACGACAAGTTTCCAAAAATATGGCTATCTGGTGGAACTATCCAACCACTATCAAAAGGTCGCAAGAACCACTGGGGACTTTGGGATGGCTATCCAACGGAAAACGTGTTGAACTACCCAGTGAATAACTTTAGAGTCTTCGTTAATCAAAAGAACTACTTTCTCTCAAAGTTACCAATATTACAAATCACCACGTCAAAGACAAAGTCAAAGTGGGACGATAATGAGAGCTACTATAGGGTCGTGTTTGCAACGTATTGTGCGAGTTTCTGTTGTGGAGTGTCGTTACAACACTTGTCACCATCGCAAGAAGTTCACCCTGTTATCACGAGTGTAATGAGGTTTCATCTGTACTTTACTGTTAGAAGACTTCTCAGAAGGATGGAAGGTGGTGAGAGTATGAGATCGATAAGTAGAGAGTTTGACGCTGGAGAATTGTATGGTAAGACAGACAAGATTCCTAGAAAACATTACTACCAAGGTAGAGTCCTTGCTGATGGTACAACAGGTGAGGAGAGAGTCTTCACGATTAACGACGTTAATAACGACTACAAACGATACGTTCCTCTGGTGTCGAATGGTTTCACCAACATTGGGCGACAATATCTAAATCAGTCCATAGAAGCCTTTGTTTACTCCACACTTGGTGCACAAGCGAGAACACGTGTGTCAGTCGTTGGTGATTCTGCAGGCAGTCTAGAGACTCAACAAGAGTTCCGAAAGTTGGTGGAGGATAGTGTTATAAACTACGACGTGTCAACGTGGATTCTCAACATGAACAAGTCGATTAGGGACACTAACGTTGTCCAAAACCTTGCGCTGTCACCGTCTACGTGGTTAATGCCAAGTAACGTTGTAATCCTAAAGAACAAAATCGCTGGGTACAACAACCTATTGAAGACTGCTACACAGAGTATGAAGTTTGGGGTAAACAGTGGGTTAAACTACGCGAAAACGACTGAGGTTAAGAAAGTACACCAAGAAGGTGGAGAGCACCTGGAGACACTTGACAAACCAAAGGTGACGAATCGTCTGGTGACATCAAACGTGGCACACCAGGAAGGTGGAGAGCATCTGGAGACACTTGACAAACCAAAGGTGACGAATCGTCTGGTGACATCAAACGTGGCACACCAGGAAGGTGGAGAGCATCTGGAGACACTTGACAAACCAAAGGTGACACATCAAGAACGTCGTCTAGAGGCGACACCAGGTGACAACACTACAGAGTTGGGGCTAGTTCTAGTGGTTTCGGCTGCGTCTGGCTATTTAGTAAGCAAATATATGTTATAACATAATGAGTCTAAGTTATGGATTTGAGGACAGAGACTACGAGAGTGACAAAATATTAAGAAGAGCGAAGAGACATCTAGACAGTGACCCTAAGTTAAGCGTTAGCGGTGGGAGGATGTCTGGAGACATAGATACATGTATGGCGTTCAGGACACTCAAAAACATAGCAGACCCAGAAGATGATTGGGATGCTGTCAGTAAAAAAGTGTTGGAGTCTGTATACTTATCGCAATACTTTAGAACGCAGTCCTATAACGTTATATTTGATTTTAACGTCACAAACCATGCTGTGAGTATGGTGGAATACCACAGTGGAACAAATAAAGTGAAAACCATTAGAGATAAAACAAACATGTTAGTACAATACGACCCAACGTATGGTCCTATTATTGGTGTTAACAATGGTCATAGCTTCCTATCCCCCGAGCTAACTCCAGTTCCGTTTGAAGCTGGAGTGCATTTTAACTGTCCACGTATGCAATACTGTGACATATCCGTTTTTATGGTAGTGAGGTTAGTCACGAGGGTTTCTACGATAGATTGGGAGGCAATTATCTCAAACGATGATGGATCGTGGGACAAATACATAGGATACAAAGGAGGCGAAAACGATAAATTATCATATGGTGGTGGCTCTCCAGCAAAGGAGTATACGTGTACAATCCCAAATAACATCGACATCACCAAGAGACATATGATATCAATACATTGGCGGATGGGTAACTCCTACGTTAAGGTGAACAACATAAGATCAACAGACTCAGACTTCACAGCTAATCATGAAGAGATAGGGTCTCCTTACGTAACGATCTTTGGAGTGTATCGACCAAAAATACCACTCGCACCGTATAAGTACCCGTCTTTGATAGAGTTCTACGGTGTGAGGGTTGTCTCTGGCTACATGACGAGCCGAGACATAATATTAGTTGGTAGAGATATGATGAAGGAATATGATGTGAGCTAAGATATATGAGGAAGAAGTCAGTTGTTGTTTTCAATCACATATCAAAGGATATGTCAGAGGAAGAGGTACTAGAGCTCAAACGCTTGTACGCGTACTACCACAAACTAGAAGCCTGTTACAAATGGAAATACAAGAGGTTGAAGAAAGTTAAACTATCGTTAAACATGACTAGCATAGGGTTAACGACAGTAGGGATTGTAGCTGGATCGATAACCGCTAACCCTCTAATCATTGCTTGTATTAGTGGTCCTGGCGTGATCATCCAAGGCTACTTGGCTAAATCCAATCTGACGAGTAGAGTGGAGCATTGCAAGTTTGCTCACACTAGCTACAAAAAGATACTGA
This sequence comes from Chrysogorgia sp. JL179-B06, assembly GCA_035772405.1. Lineage (NCBI taxonomy): Eukaryota > Metazoa > Cnidaria > Anthozoa > Scleralcyonacea > Chrysogorgiidae > Chrysogorgia > Chrysogorgia sp. JL179-B06. The sequence continues at coordinate 1,418,303 of JAYKKM010000182.1, read as the reverse complement.
CACAAATAAGATCGTATCTTAGAGGTCTTCCTTACAATGAGTCAACGTTTCTCTCAGACGTTAAAGTGTTGGACGATAATGTGACTGACTTATGCCCACCAATCAACGGAATGGTGAAAAGGTACGATAAAGTGTATGAGACACAAGGGGGGTCCGATTCCGACCTCCCTTTAAACACGGGTCTACACGTAAGAACCAGTGATGTGTCAGTCGACAAGTTCCAAGAGTAGGTGATCAGAAGTATCACCAATTAGGAGTTTGTTCTGACATAAAAACAAAACATGTGGTATATTATAGGTGATGAGTATCACTAAAATATTTAGAAATAACGACACGTCAGTCACTACTACAAAAGATGGAGATAATATTTGGTTCTACGGAAAAGAGGTAGCTGAAATCTTAGGATATAAAAGACCTTCCAAAGCGATACAACAGCGTGTGAAAGATGATGAGAAAAGAAAGGTTCAAAATCTCAGGTCCCAATTTGGGACCCGAGATTTAGAGTGTCAAAATAGACAAATTCAGAATAGGCAAGTTTGGCAAATAAACGAGAGTGGTCTATACAGACTAATATTCTCGTCTAAACTAGAGTCGGCAGAAAACTTTAGAAAATGGGTATTCTCAGAAGTTCTACCATCTATAAGAAAAAACAGGTGTTTACACGCAGTATAACCAACTGTCAATCATGAATGAGACAGATTTACACTACGACATTGTAAAATATATTAGAGAGTACCATCCAACAATAGTCATCCCAGGGTTGGGAGAGTACCAAGACACATCTACTAAAAGAATAGATGGATGGAAGAAGGGTTACAGTGGTGGGCAACCAGATTTGATAGTTCCACAACTACATAAGAGATATAATGGGTTTGCTATAGAGTTCAAAACACCGAAAGGTAATGGGGTTATTAGGAATAACCAGATGAGGGTACTAAGGAGACTAAGATCACAAGGGTACAACACACTGCTGTCCTCCGAGATAATACATTTCATAGAAACATATATGAGAGACTCTAGAGTTCTGTGCGAGTACTGTAATAGGAGATTTAAGAGTGAAACCACACTGTCTAATCACCAAAGATACTTTCATCGAATACTCTATCTGTGAGACGACCTGTGAGACGACTGTGAGGTCATCTGTAACAAGACACCACGTATAGTATAAGATGACTGACAGTGAGTCCGTACCTATTATAACGTCGACAACAAGGGTTAAAGACCCTAAGAGAGTAGAGGCAGGCAAACGCTTGGCTGCTATATCAAAAGCAGCCAAAGAGAGGAAGATGAGAGAGAGAGTCACAAGTGAGGACGATAGTTTTAACTACGGATACATCATAGGTACTATAGGAGTGGTAATAGTCGCTGGTTCGCTGTACTACACGATTAGTCAAGACAAACAAGTAGTGGAGCCTAAGACCGTCGTTATAAAACCACCACGTAAACTCGACAGCCTCGATTAAAACATATCGTATAATATATGGCATCAATAGATAGAAAAGAACTGATGAACGAGCTATACGACGCAGCCCTTGTGACTGCTGGAGCCGTAGCCGTATCCATGGCATCAAAGAAAGTACTAAAAGAACCGTTGGGTACCCCTGAATCAGTAAAGGGCACCCTCAAGTTAGCGACTGCTGTAGGCGTTTCAACGCTACTTATCAAGTGGGCACAGAGTAAGAAATACTTACCTATTGACCCGTTCTCAAAATAATCTAACGTAATACATAATGGCTAGTGTGATAGCAGGTGGTTTATTCAACGCTATAGCATTCGCAGGAGCTGGATTTATATTCAGCAAGCTAAACCACACCGGCTACGAGACAGAGATAAAGAGACACAACAAAGCATTGGAAAGTCTTGCAAGAGCGAAAGAAAAGTTCTACGAGAACGAGATTCGTCAGAGAGATAAAGTCCAAGAATTAAGACAACAGTTGTCAGATGCTAACGCAGACATAAATGACACGAACCACGCTCTGGATCAACTAAGACAAGTACTGACGATACAGTATGATGGGAAGATATTTAGTAAAGAGCCTGAGTTGTCAGACTATTACAAACCCTCAGATGAGATGAAAGAATACCAAACGGTATTCGTTGGAGTTGTTGGACTACCTTTAGGTTACTTAATATATAGAGTGTTATAGAAATGAGCACTAAAACTTTGAAGGAGATGGCTATGGAATTTGATAAAAAGCGTAACTTGACAGAGACACTCTCTTACCAAACTCGTCAGATAGAAGAGTTGGAACAACTACTATCAGACGCTCTAAAACAGGTCACAACAATAAAGTGTGAGTGGGAGACACTAACCGACAACCACGAAATTACTACACTATAGTCTAAAGATATATATAGTATAGTAACTTAGATGGTTGACGAACGTACAATGAGAATGTTCTATGCTGGGTATACATTGGATGAGATTGGGACATCAAAAAAGTGGAGTGGTACTACATTAGGGTACACATTGGACGAGATCAAGAACGGAAGTAAGGACGCAACACCAAAAAAGTGGCACGACACCACATACTGTTACGAGTGTAGTAACCACAGAACCCAAATCGAAGATGGTGTATTTAGTTGTAACAGTGTGGAGAGACTACCTACGGACGCGTGAGAAACTTTGTACCTAACATTTGGATGTACAAGAAATCGGCTCATAGTTATAGTAAGTGGCTAGATAGAATGTTGTCTGGACTAGTTAACGAGAGTGACATACCAACAGTTGTCAGTGATTTTATAGAGATAATATGGTCTCTTAAAAGAAACAAGTTGATTGTCAAGAATATATCGAAATATATTTTCTATGTCATAAGAATATGCTCTAGAAGAGGTATAGAGTTGAGAGGTAGTCTTAACGACCTCAAACCTGGTAAGGTTAAGGTACGATTCGAGTATAACCTGTATAGTGTAGTATACAAGGATCTAGGTTGGGATGGGAGAGGAGATCCATACTACAATGAGTGGGTAAATAAAATATATAGTAATATATAATGGCAAGACCAAAAATTTACCAAACCAAAGAAGAAGCTTTAATAGCAGCCAGAGCGCAAACCAAAGAGTGGATGAGAACTCATAAGTGGGTGTGTGAGACATGCGATCAGTCATACCACGTGACCTCTAAATATAAACACATCAAGACTAAAAAACATTTTAGGAATCTAAACAGCTAGTTCTGGACTATTTTGTAATGTCCATACGCATAGCTAGACACACCGTCTGGTAGTATATGTCGCTTGTCGTCAAAGCAACTTAAGGATATCTTATTTATTTCGTAGCTTCCTAGTTGGTGGCTCTTGCTGCGAATAGTTTTAATTATGTGAGACATTTGCTCACCATTTGTCAGGACACTTTTATAGTTGTCGTGTCTTATATTATTTCTAATGGTACTCTTCTTGATACCTTTAGCAGTCTTCCCACCTTTTCCGTCCTCTTTTATGTAGCTATACATTTTCGACCTTAAACCAACGAACTCAACGATGGGAACTCCTAATGTCTCATCCTTCATTTTACCAATAACCTTCTTGTTAGTTGGGTCGAAGTAAGGAGATGACTTATCATATCCACTAAAATCGAACATTTCTTTGTTAGCGTACATGTCTTAGTACACATCCTCCGTCTCAATCTCATACATTAGGCTATCCGTGTCTGTGAACAGTAGTTTGGCTTTGTTGCCATACTCCTTTTTGATGTTATTGTAGTGGAAGTCGTACATCAATGTCTTTGACAAGTCTAGAATACACATACCTACGTATGCTGGTCTATTTAGAGTTAGTGTCTCTTTGATCTTGTGAACTGCTACCAAGTTATTGTCAAATATTTTACTGCTAACAAAGGTTGGTTTTGACGTTAGTTTCTTCAGTTTTTCCTTGTCTGTTACTAACTCCACATTCACACGCTTTCGTAGATTCTCCATAGTCTTTCCAAACACACTATTATTCATGAGCTTGAAAAAGTCTTTCTCAAAGTCATTCTTTGCTTGGGTTCTCTTGTCCGTATTAAAGTCAATATATTGCTTGAGCCATGGTGACTGATCGAATTGAAGTGCTCTATGTACCTTCTTAACCTTCATTCCCAAACTCTTGTATAATTGTAGGTTTCTATAATGAACGACGTACTTACTCTTATCGTTTAGGTTAGGTATAAGTTTTGCAACCTCTCCTACAGATATCTTAAACTTATTTTGTATTGTCTTACAATAGTTTGACAACATATCACTACTTACTTTCATCCTCTCAGGGGCTAAAGGATAGTCGTTGTGAAGATTGTGCAACTCCTCTGGATACTCTAAATCAACCTCAAGTATCAACCCCTTGTCTGATTCGTTGTTATATTTGTCTAGATTGTTGATGTCAAAACCCTCGACCCACTCAAATCCACCAGTTGGTAGATACTGACACATAGCCCAACCGTAAAGGTTATTCGCATCTAGGTATACGATGTGTTTCGATGGTTTACTACTATCATACCCCTTCATGTATTTGTTATTAGCTTCTCCGTGCCTATGTGTTATGCAGGAGACACCACCCCGCATTCCTTTCTCAATAAACTGAAACATATCAATGTTAGTCATTAACTTTAGTTCCACTCCTGTCATCTTTAGAGCAGCGTCCCACGATAGTCCAGGTGATGTGAAGTAATGACAAGGATCTAATTGGTAGTACTGCTTACACGTTCTTCTAAAGTTCTCGAACACGTCAGCTAGTAGTAACACGTCAGACTTTAGGTATAGGTCGTGGTACTCACCCATATTCTCCACACCCATTGTCTTCCACACTCCTTGAGCGTGCTCGTAATCTGTGTCTGACACATGCTCGTCGTTTAGGATGCTGTAGAAACTCTTCTTTGATGGTAACTCAAGTTCGTTAAACTTATCGAAACTATCCATATAGTCATATGGGTACACACCTTTTCGCGACACCAACTCTAGCTCCTCACCTTGAAATAGTTCAGACGTGTACTTGAGACATTCCTTTGGTAGGTTGTTCACTAGGTTGGCTAGACTAGAGCTCATGAATTGGAAACTATCTAGAAACACTAGATGTTTACCTAACATGAATGCCATATATTTCTCCATATTATTTGGTATGACGTTGATTTTCTGACCTATCTTGCCTATCTCTTGCATTATGAAGTGACTATCGTACCCTCTAAGATTATGGAATATGACAGGTATCTTATCAGTCAGTCTATAGTTCCTATTACATAACTGATGTGCCGAACCTCTATACTTACCAGTGACATGACAATGATCTCTAACTCTCACTTGTCCCCTTTTGTATTCTCTATCACAAATATGACATTTAGTCGCTTCCTTGAAGTTAACCTTGTCAGCTATGGTCATCACCATGTCCTTATTAAAATGCTCCTTTCTGACTTTCTTGCAGTATTTAACCTCCTCTAGCATCTTTTTCATGAACTTCCTAACTGCGTTCTTACCTCGAAACATCTCTACTGGTTTACTATATTTATCATCGTAACAGCATACTACTTTGTACCCATACCCACAGTCCGTGTGTCTTTGGTACTCGCTAGTGTACGATCCTGTAAGTGGTGTCACGTTGTCGACCTTCTCTGTGATAGCCTCGAAGTCTGCGTATATCACGAATGGTACCTCTAATTGTTTGTGATAATTTACGTACTCAAGAGTACTGTCTTCTTCAGCTGGCATCTTGATCGCTTGCTTACCATTTACCACCATACAAACCTCCCTATGATTCTCTAGAATCTCATTGGTAGTAAAACAATGAAGACAGTACCTACAGAAATTCTTACGACACTTGTGATTAGACTGACCACACATAAACCTACCAAAGTCTTTGATGTACACGTAATGTCGTTTAACACCATTCGTTATTAGCAGCAGGTCCATATGATCCTCACACTTCTCCTCAGAAACGTAGATAGGGAATGGCTGCTTGTCCTCATACCCAAACACGCTGATGCTAATATCATTCTGCCTCTCAATCTTTTTGTACTGTTTCGTATCCACTGGAAATCTCACTCCTTCATAATTGACAGAACCTACGTTCTTCTTGTGCTTCGACACTCTCTGTGGATCCTTTACTACAGGACACTTGTGCAACACATGGCACCACATAAAACACTTGTCATCGTTGTTCTTTATATTAATCAAACCTTTCGACGCGTTCCTCAACTCTTCCGGTAGCTCAACATAACTCGATCCTTTAAGAGGCTTATACACTACCACATTAATATAGTGATCACTAATACTGTCTACAACCCATCCAGACCCTTCTGACAACCACACAGCTATACGATTCACTATCTCCTCACTAGCTTGCTTCGTAGTCCCACTAACATCAACACTATTAGTCACTGCTCTGACCGCACTATTGAAGAAGGCTGTTTTAAACACAGACTCTCCGTCACCAATTTGTTTCTCTAGAGTCACTTTCAATGTCTCGAAAAACTTTAAACCTTTCAGTCTCTCTAACTCTTTCTGTAAAGTCGAGTCCACTACTCCTCTAGTCTTGACTAGTTGTTTTAGTGGATCATCATTGTCGATCACCTCAACACTATACGACTTAGTGTACCCTTTGAGAGCAACTCTCCTTTGTACTACAGTAGGAAGTGTCTTAGCAATAAGGTTAGTGATTCTCTCATACTCTTTGTCTGAGACCTCCTGACTTAATCGTGACCTCTTAACATATTGTCTAAGATCGCGTCTAGCCTTTCTGACCTCCCTAACTCTGGTGACTCTATTAATAACGTCCTCTCTAGATACCTTTCTAATAAGGTCCATCCACTTATACCCCAATGCTTTAGCGTCAGCTAGATAGCCAGACATCCTCTCTAGAAAACTCATCTTAATATTAGGCATAACTAAGTCACCAGAACCTATAGCAGGACCACGTGCACCACCGCTCGATAGTGTACCACTACGAGCAACATTACCATCCACAATAGAGTTACGTTTACTCTCAGACATTTTCACACGAGTCGTTTTATTATTTAATATAGCTAAGTCCTTAGACCTTTTCGAACCACGAGCCCCACTCGACTCACGACCTGAAATAAAGTTCATATCAGTATCACGTGTAACATCACTTGACATAGTCTTGTTACGAGCGACATCCTCACCCACAGCAGCCCCATGACTAGACACCTCACTCTGTATCCTACTAGCTGACACACGTCTCATAGACTCCAAACCATGCGACACATCGTCTATTAGTAGTCTCGAAAGTGGGGCTAACGGCGAACTTTTTCCATTTGAATGTCTCAACTTCTCTGGAGAGCTAAGCACTTTTTCCGTTTTTGGATTCCACATATTTACTCGAAAGTTATATGTGGAATCCAAAAACAGAAAAAGTGCTGCGTTCGTCAGAGAAAAAAGTTGAGACATGAAAAATGGAAAAATGCGCCGGTAGCCCCACTTTCTATACTACTAAAGTGCGCATGCGTGTCATTCCCCAAAACAACATGGCGGATAGTGAACAAGATGATTTGTCAGACGACGATGTCTTGCTATTTCTTTTGCTGATACGGAGACGTCGAAGACGTCTGAGGGCGTCTAATCGCCAGTTATGGACGAAACGATGGATTTTGAGAAGACAAAGGCAAGGAGTCTATGATAATGTTATTCAAGAACTGAACGCAGAGGATCCTGAAAAATTCCGTCAATATCACCGGCTTGATAGGCAATCCTTTGAGGATATCTTACGTATGGTCTCGCCGTATATTTCTAAACAGGACACTCGAATGCGATCTGCAATAAAACCGTGCGAGCGTCTCGCTGTTACCCTACGTTTTCTTGCTACAGGTTTGTGAAATATTTATTAATACACCGAGCTGGGTATGACCGAACATCATACAAACAGGGATATTCGGGCCAGATATCGACCAGTTCACTACAAGGTTCACTAGTATGTTCACTATCCGCCATGTTGTTTTGGGGAATAACACGCATGCGCACTTCGACGGCTCAAGATTGATGTGCAGCGGTGGTTTTCTTTTCAATTTTGACGTCCTTGAGTGCTTTTCTTTTGTTCCTTGCAGCTGGACCTCGAGTCTGAGCCGTCGAGCAAACTCGAAAATGGCGGCGTCCAGAAACATAAAATACGAGAATGAAAACGTTATTTCTCGAGCACAACAGCAGATACCGTAAAACTACTAACATTTCTAAACACTATACTTAAAGGACTTTTATTTAAAAGTAATTAATTTTTTCGGTACAGTTCCCCTTTAACAAAGAAACTATATTGGCCAGACACTAAACCTATTTCGCGAGCGTCACAGTTTGATTTGCTTGCAAACTCGGAGCTTCTAATGATCTTTCGTCATTATGCAAATATGCAGGCTTCAAACTCAGCTCATCAGATACAATAGAAAGCTCAATCCAGTCCTATTTTTGAGATCAGTGAAAAAGCCGGTAAAATGTTTTACCTATAAAAACAGCCTACAAAATTAGGCATATTTTCTGAACTTTATTTCGAACCATCGGTTTTCCCCCTCAAATTCTATTCAGTTTTACTCATGATTTTGTCTATTTTCAAAATACATGCAATTCAAAAACGTTTGCACAAGACATCACGGTGGCAATCATCAATGCAACAACATATTTTCACCAACCTTACAGCTATCGTCTTCTTTGGCTCCACAATCGCAAAAGAATGATCCATATTTTGCATAGGTAACATCGTGATTCTTATGGCAAACCTTTGCACAAATGGTACACACTCCAACTCCATCATTCATTTTACATGTGTGGCAATGATACCAATGTTGGTTCGCAAACTCCTTACGTGTGGTCGTGAATGTACATAGTTTATTCCACAGTTGATTACCTTCTGTGTCTTCTTCCTATGTTGAAAAATAAAATGAGGTAATCACCAGAAGCCAGATAACAATGTTCCACGAGTCCACTCTGGTAATCAAATTTAAGTAATTTATTTGAGTTGGTAAACTGGGATTGTTATGTTTTGAGAAGTAATAATAATAAGCTGTCCTTACCCAAACCGAATACTAATGCTATGGAAAGAAGTTTTAGTTATCGAGGTGCCATGATCTGGAATTCAGTAAATTGAATTTATTTTCATAAAACTTGTATATAGTTATTTTTTTTAGTAATATATCTATATTTGTATTGTTGGTGTTTATTATTTTAACCTATTGAATTGTAAGTAATTTAGTTAGTTTTTATAATTTTATTTTATTTAGTTATTATAATATAGCTGATAAGCATACCGTGTATAAATAACATTAAATAAATAATAATAATAATAAAGGTAGTAAGAAATATATTTTCCACAAATTAAATTACTTATACTAATTCTCTACATTCCTTTCAATTTATAGACAACTTACTGATTCCTCCCCAGCAGATTCATCTTCATCATCCACACCGTCAGACTCGACATCACTCGCAAGATCACTTTCTCCATGATTAGGCGACATCAACTCATCCTCATCAGACGTTTCCTTTAGCACAGCCAGAACATCAGCCACATGCGCCAGCAAAACATTGGTACACTCCACCAAACTGTTTTCCTTATTCTTACCTTCGACAATTAATTCCGAGTTAAGGTGGTTTTTACTGAAACATGAAAAAATCAGTTGCGCTTAGATTCATGCTAATAGAAAATGGTGAACAAGGGTACCCAAGAGTACTGTAGCTGTATGGAGTACCGAGGGTGTATGGTACCGAAGATCTGAAAATATATAGCTGGTTTAGATACACTTTTAACGGTCAAATTTCAACAACAGAAAGGCCAATGTAGGTATAAAATGAGATTTATGTATCTCAATACATCAAAATTGACAATTACACAAAACAGGAAACATCAAATAAGAAAGTGGAAAGAAACATGTGGTCTATAGATAATAATAATAATAGACGTATTAGGAGCATTATACAATAGTCTTAATGCTCTTACAACAATATATTCTTAAATTTACTGATATTATAAGATAAAGCCTACTACATATATTACCACTATGAACAAAAAAAAGATTAATTAAACCTATTAATTAAAAAAAAAAGTCTTAACTGCTGACTTAAAATTACCCAACATATCAAAGCTTCTAATTTCCTGTGGTAATGAATTCCACAGTTTTGGTGCCGAAACCGAGAACGCTCTGTCTCCATGAGTCACCGTTTTGGATTTTGGCTCAAGTACTGTAGCAGATTACGGTCTAATGATCTCAAAGCACGAGTAGGTTTATATTTATTTAGCAAATCAGTAATATAAACAGGCGCCTGGCCATGCAAAGCCTTGAAAGTAATTATTAGTATTTTAAATACAATCCTTGATCTCACCGGCAACCAGTGAAGATTACGAAGCACAGGGGAGATATACTCCGACTTTTTAACCCCTGTTACAAGTCTTGCAGCTGTATTTTGAATTAGATATACGTGTCGATGCTGTGGAGCGTTGTATTTTGAGAAAACACGCCGTCATCTGCATACACATACATCAACATCACCCTCATTGAGGTTACGTAATAAATCAAATACGAGTTAGAGTGTTTCATCAGGGGTTCCAAACAGAGGAAAAAATTAATGCTTCTCAAACTCGTGTTTGATCTATTACATCTAAGTGTGGTTAAAATAAAATAAAAGAGGTGTGGATTGATCGTATATTTGTGTTTCATTGATTAGAATATGGAGATTAAGAAATGTTTCCTACAGGTTTTCATTGGGTGTCAAAACTCGTGCATGTGATGTGGTGCAAAACATTACGAGTTCCTTCTCAACAATTTTGGCCTCAGGAAGTACAGCCGAGTGGACGCCTTCTTAACGATTTCATTTTCAGAGATATGACAGTTCTATTTGAGATTATTTGAGATGTTCAGACCCAGAATCTTAATTTGCAATATAACGCGCGCCCCAAATTAAGGCAGATGTTGTCTTCAATTGCCTGCAAGCGCCTAGGTAGGAGGCTTTGTTTCTTTCCTTGTAAAACCTGAGCAGGATAACAACTTTATACTAGAAATACGTATGCGCAATAACCCCTCGATCGCCTGTTCTATCTCTCCTAGAGTTTCATCCTAACCTACTGCGGGATTTTCCCCATCCATGGTCCCCAGACCTCACACGCCGTGTATTTGTAGATCACAAATCCCAGAAGGCCGTTTCGTCTTAGATTTTGAATGTTATCTTGGTCAATATTTAACTCATTTCAATTCTGAAAACACAATTTGAATTACCGGGTCTAAATACATAACATACGTGCCTATTATATTACGATAACATGCATACCCTTCCTAAAAACCTGTTTATGTACTTAGAAATTAATCGGCAATCAAGCGGCCGCTTCGTCGTGTGTTATTTTGAACGTTATTTCGGTCAATATTTAACCGTTTTCAATTCTGAAAACAGATTTGGAATTGTCCAGTCCAAGTACATAACATACGTGCCTATGATGTTACGCAAACGTGTATACCCTTCTTAAAAACCTGGGAAGACCACATCAAACTCTTCCCACGAAAAAAATGTATAGTCCAACATACGAAACGCGTAATTTGCATGTACAGTTATCGACATCTTTTAGCCACATGAATTATGTTGCAGCTTCTGGTCATTGATTGGCTAACCGAGTTATTTATTTTATTTATTTACCGATACAGCAGACCCCTCGTATGAGTATTATTTGCCGGGTTGGTCAGGGAAAAAAATAAGTTCAAATAAGTTACAAAAATAATAACAAGTTTAAACTATTGAGAGGTGAGTAAGATTCGAAACATTTTTTCGAAATTGGACAGAGTTAGTACAGTTCATAAAGATTTCAGACGGGAAAGAGTTCCACTGGGTAATAGTTCTAGGGTAAAAGGACAGTCTGTGTGATGTAGTGGTCGTGGGTGTAGGGATAAACGAATGTTCGTGGACGTGTCTGCTTCTGCGTAGTGGCGAGCGCAGGTTTCCAACTGGATTTACTGCAACAAGATTGTTGACTATCTTGTATAGCAAAGTCAGGCGGGCATCTACTCGTCGTTGTTCCAATGACCTCCAATTGAGAATTTTTAACATCTCTGAAACGCTGGCGGTTTGTTCGTATCTCCCGAGTGCCCATCTGGCTGCCCGACGTTGGATCATCTCTATGTTGTTGGAACCGTTGTTTTCAACGCCTTTCCGTGGGTCCCACACGGTACAACAATACTCAAGCTGAGGCCGCAGTATTGTTGTGTACGCCTTGGCTTTAAGGGATGGTGAATTTATTCTTAGGTTGCGCTCAAGGAAACCAAGAGTTCTGTTTGACTTTGCAGTAGTTTTGCCAATGTGGGTGTTCCACTTCAGGTCTTGTGAAACGTGCACGCCAAGGTACTTGGTGCTTTGTACGGTCTTGCTTTGTACCCCGTGGAGTGTATAGTCATGCAAGAGTGGGTTTTTCTTTCGGCTCACACGAAGAATTTCGCACTTATCGGGATTGAAGCTCATTAGCCAGTCTTGTTCCCATACCTCGAGGCTGTTCAGATCAGCCTGCAGCTGGTTACAACTATCTTGCGTGTCTATTGTCAGATGCATGACAGTGTCATCAGCAAATAGGTGGACATTTGATTGTACATACTCTGGGAGGTCATTTATGTAAATGAGGAACAGTGCTGGTCCAATAGATGAGCCTTGAGGGACCCCTGACATAACAGGCAGGTAGGAAGATTGTTCACCGTCGACAACAACACACTGTTGTCTGTTACTGAGGAAGCTGGTTATCCACTTCAGTGTGTTTTCTCTGATCCCGTAGTACTCAAGTTTCGATATAAGTTTCTTATGACACACTTTATCAAAGGCTTTAGAAAAGTCCATGACAACTAGGTCAGTCTGTTTTCTAGAAGCCAGGTTTGAGAAAAGTTTGGTAGTTAACTCCAGAAACTGCGTTTCGCAAGATCGACCTTGACGAAAGCCATGCTGTAGATGGTATAATATTTTATACTGTTCAAGATGTGATATCATACGACTGGTGATGATGTGTTCCATTAATTTACTACAAATGCAAGTGAGCGAGATCGGGCGGTAGTTAGCAGCACTGTCCTTGTCCCCCTTTTTGAAGATGGGTGTGATCATCGCCATTTTCCAGTCGTCAGGTACTGTGTAGGTAGAGAGCGATCTAGTAAAGATGACCTGAAGGACAGGCGCAATCATAGGTGCCAGTTCTTTTAACACCTTTGGCCGAATTTCGTCTGGACCAGCAGCTTTATTGGGCTTGAGATTTTGGAGCAGTTTCAGGATCCCCTCTGATGTGATGCAGATATTCTGCATGGATGGATAGGGGCTGCAGGTAGCACGTGGGAGGTCAGAGTTCGCGGCTGCACTGGAGAAGGCAGAATAGAAGGTTTCGTTGAACAGAGTAGCTTTGGCTATCGGGTCCGACACAGTTTGACCTTGATTTTTCAGAGATGGAATGCCGATGGAATCAGCTCTCGAGTGCTTAAACAGAGACCAAAAACGTTTGCTTGCTTGGTGAGTGTCAGTAGAATCAGTTGGGGTGATTACATCTTCAACATACTTCCAGTACGCTGCTCTAAGTTTCCGTTGAACGAGGTGTTTGATATCACGATACCGCGGGTCCTTCTTGGTATGTAATTTGTCTCTCTTCTTCATGAGACGTTTGATTTCTTTGTCTACATATGGGAGACCATTTCGCTTCTTGATAACTTTCCTGGGAATAAACTTGCTGATGCTTGCGTTGAGCTCTGTTTTAAACGATTCCCATAACTGATTTACAGGAAGGTTTAAATCGCTGCTACTTGACTCAATAAAGGAATCGCAAAATTTTGACATATGGTCGTGGAGTCCCTCCCAGTCTGCTCTCTTGTACAAATATATTTTCCGAGGCTTCTGTTTATAGGTTATCGGGCTTATGTCAGCCTCTACATACACAATTCCGTCGTGATCGCTTATGCCCGGAATGATCTTTAATTTCTATATACGGGAATCATTGTTGGTAATAAACAAATCGAGAGTATTTTCACCTCGTGTCGGCTCAGTGACCAATTGGGTAAGGCTGTTATCATTAAGCACGTCAACAAACTTTGTTGTTATGTCCGAATGATGACAATTTGGTTTAAGGCAGTTTGATTTCCAGTCATATCCTGGCAAGTTCATGTCGCCGGCGATCCATATGTGTGCATTAGTCTTACAAGCCATGGTAACAGATGACTCAAAATTTTTCATGCTTGACTCGTCTCCCTCGTGCGGATGGTAGAAAGCACAAACATACAAACTTTTGCAGCCGGAAATACAAATTTTAACCCATAAGATTTCACAATCAGTTTCGAATGCAAACGTATAGTCACGCGAAACAGCAATAAACACGCCTCCACCCTTTGAATGTTCTCTGTCACGACGGAATACATTATATTGTTGGCACAGATCCAACGGGAATACTTCGCCGTTTGCAATGTCGCTGTTTAGCCAAGTTTCCGTACAAACGATTATATCCGGTACAGTGGTTTCTACAAGATTACAAAACTCTGCTTTCTTGTTTCTTATTGATTGGGCGTTCAGGTTTAGGAGACGGACTGGTCGGGACTTACTGCGTACAGAGCAAGGACTTGAATGCGATGTGAAGTTGGAAGTTTTGCTCGCGTTTGGTAGAGATGAGGCGAGCAGGTCACCAGGAAATAAAGTTGTGTTTACATTAACATTTGGCGAGGACGAGGCAATCGGGATGCCAGGACTTGAGAAATACTTGCTTGAGTTGGACAATAGGTCAAACATGTTTGACAAGTCGAGGCTGTGGTACGAGAGTCTTGTAGAGTAGTTGGGACAATCACAGGCAGAACAGAACCACACAACCCCGCTTGAGGATAAACTTTCAAGCGGCACAAAGAGTGGGTTTTGACACTGAGTGTGGAATCACCGATTACACTCGTCGCAACATAAACCGCGATCGTTCCAGGAGACATTCAAACGACAAAGCCCACAAGCGAATCTACCAGTTGGAGATGTTTCGCTGTTATTACATGGTCCAGGGTTCTCCATTACATCCCCACACATCAGCAACATACTGCACAAGAGATTTCGTGCAAGTGATCTTGACGCCATGTTGATGTTTCCCAAACGGCGAGAGTGATGAAGAGAAGCTTCGTCATTTACGCGAATAAGTGAACTTTCATACGATAATTTCAATCCTTGGGTGACACTAATTATATCAGGAGCAATAATACTAATAATATCGGCCTTGTGGCGAATAAATAAAGCACAAAACAACACAAAACACGGTGCAACAAAATTTGTGACCGCCATTGCTGGCGACCCCCTGACCACTTCTTCTAACCGAGCTAACACTAACAAACCGAAGCAAATAAACCTAACCAACAACACGACGGCAATACATGTATGTCTTCGCTTCGCGCAGATACAAAAATGTAATTTATGCAGAGATTTATTGTCCAGGCTGTAATCACAAATACATCGGAAAACTGAACGCGTCTCTACATTCGCCTTTTTGAACACTTTAACATAATTTCAATTAAATAACCTACCATGTTTGTAACCAAAGAATTACAGCTTTCATGAGTTTCAGGTGACCGTATCCGTCAGCGAAACCAGCCAGCGTAGAAGAAATGGAGAGAAAATCAACGAATTTTGACCCAATCACAATGGAATCATCAGTTGCCATGCGGAGAAGTTGAGTTCCAAGAGGAATCATAGAGTCAAGTAAGGCGTCGATGGCACTGCCACTAATCGGACTAAAATATAGAAAGAGTGTAATAATTGTTTAAACACTGCATAGGCAGTGTTTTGGATATAGTAAAGCAAAAAGATGGTGAATTGCCGAGAGTTTTACCGCCGTTTCGAGCGGAGCCCTTCATTAGAGTAAAACTTGATGAAATAAAATAAATAGGGCTTATATATCCCAAAAGGGTGACGTAAGTTGAAAGTAGCCAATCAAATGCACGGGAGATAAACAGACTGATAATTAAAATATAACCTCAAAACATTTTATTGTTTTATTTGGAAGAACTTTTAAAATTAAAAAGTAATTTATTTGGAAGATTTTCGTTTCTTCGCTTTCTTTTTGAGATATATCAGTTTGTTTGATATGCAAATATCTGGAATTTCGTCACACATGCATGAGTTATCAGAGAATGTTATATATCTTTGCGTTCATGAAATAAAAACACTAAAGTGTGAATAACACGTGTGCGTGTTTCTCCGCTTCCACACAGTGCCCTTTTCTCAGATTCTTCCATGTATAGGTTAGGCATGATGGGACACAATGGGAACCCATTGCTGAGTAGCTCCAGTCGTTTGTTAAAAAAATGCGTCCCGCCATTGAAAGCAAGTTTCAGCTTGATAAATCTGTGTGGCCAAACACGCTATTATTAGGGTTAGTATTAGGGTTAGAATTAGGGTTAGTATTAGGGTTAGTTTTCGGTTTAACACTAGCTGTAAAGTATTATGGTGACCATAATCATGGTTGGTAGACTCCAGCGCATGCTCAGAGCCAAATATTGTTTGAAAAGTAGCCAAAATCTACCAAATTAGGCCAAACTACTTTTTGTTGAAAAGAAGCCAAAAAGGAGCCAAATCGGGCCGTTATGTCGGAGAAAAGGGCAACAAAGCCAAGCTGATACAAACATTTGTTAACGCAGTGCTATGCTGAATTATTATTGGTTAGTGTTTTCAGCTTTACAATTGATTGGCTAGAAATGCAACCAGGTTATCCTCTGACAATGACATTTACATTGCAAATACATGTACAATCAACCTCCATACAATCAATGTTTTTACAAAAATTCTTGTCAACTGTTAAAATCAAAAATTCTTGTCAACTGTTAAAATCAAAAATTCTTGTCAACTGTTAAAATCAAAAATTCTTGTCAAGTGTTAAGAGGCCAAAAAGGAGCCAAAAGGCCAAACATTTTTTTCGAGGCCAAACATTTTTTTCGAGGCCAAACAAAAAAATAAAGAAGCCAAAATCGAGATATTTGGCCTCTTGGAGGCCAATCTACCAACCCTATATGGTTTATTATTGTAGACATATAAAAAGATTACTTGAAGTACATATACAGCCATTTCTGAGACTTCCAACAACTTATTATTTTAACGGACCAGTAAATGACATATTTAACCATGAAATATTTTGCCACAAAATCTTTCGTTCACGTAGTATGGAGTTCTTTCGTTCACGTAGTATGGAGTTCTTTCGTTCACGTAGTATGGAGTTCTTTCGTTCACGTAGTATGGAGTTCTTTCGTTCACGTAGTATGGAGTTCTTTCGTTCACGTAGTATGGAGTTCTTTCGTTCACGTAGTATGGAGTTCTTTCGTTCACGTAGTATGGAGTTCTTTCGTTCACGTAGTATGGAGTTCTTTCGTTCACGTAGTATGGAGTTCTTTCGTTCACGTAGTATGGAGTTCTTTCGTTCACGTAGTATGGAGTTCTTTCGTTCACGTAGTATGGAGTTCTTTCGTTCACGTAGTATGGAGTTCTTTCGTTCACGTAGTATGGAGTTCTTTCGTTCACGTAGTATGGAGTTCTTTCGTTCACGTAGTATGGAGTTCTTTCGTTCACGTAGTATGGAGTTCTTTCGTTCACGTAGTATGGAGTTCTTTCGTTCACGTAGTATGGAGTTCTTTCGTTCACGTAGTATGGAGTTGAAGTAGGACGTGGAGCGAAGGAAAGAGTCTTCAGTAGTGAAATATTTCATGGTTATGTTTACAAAGCGGTGATTTCTCTATACTTGAAAACCTGTATTCAATCCCCACGTACCTCTGTTCTTTGACAAGGAATGTTACTATAGACTGAAGAAGAAGTCGATTATCAGCCATTTTCCCAGTCATTTCTTTATCAGTCTCACCACCGACAATTATTCTGCTTAACCACCTGTTAAGCCACGTTTGATTCACGTCACTCAACCATGAGATAGACTGAACCAATGACAGTGTAGTCGAGTCACTTGGCTGTTTCTCGTCTGAAATATGAAATATGAAAAAATGAATTATGAAAAAAGGGGAAAATCTTAATCAACACAATTACAGACAAGGATAAAATCTAAGGCTTTGCAGGAGACTGAATGCAACAATCAAATTTATCTTTTTTACACCAAAAGATGGGAGTAACCAGTGATGTAACAGGTCATTGTTCAAACCCTGCTAGCAAAAATAGTGAATTCATAACAATAGAATACGATATTCTACTCCTCAAATTATTCTACAACATCTCTTTGCAGGAATGCACCACATTTCGCTTATGCAATCGTTTGCTTTGATAGTTCACTTATTTTCCATACTTTATTTTTTGGCAATAAAGGATCACATAGCAAAGGTTTGTAAAGCGAGTTTTCTTCATATGTACTTCTAGTACGTATTACATATAAGGAAGTGGCCTACGAGCGAATACAAGGTATTGGCGAGCAAATAGATTGCCCTCGTACCAGCCCACTGGATGTGGGATTGTTAACACATTACCGAGCGGATGCGTCTAACAGTCAATTTCTAATCCCACATGCTTAGTCTTTCTCACTATTCTACTAATCTAGCTCCTCAAATAGGGGAGTGGGTGTAGTGGGGGAGCTAGGGATGGCATGAAAACACAGCCGGGGGTTAGGGTTAGAAAACTGGTTAGGCGGGCGATTAGGGCCTTTGTTGTTTTGGGGTACGAAGGTGCAACGTGTCAGCTATTTGCGCGTCAAAATTCAATATTACCATTTGAACGCCATACATCTATTTCGAATAACATTTACTCGAAACGTTAACAAGCCTCGCGAAGTTATCAATTTTCCATTCAAGCGACACTTTTGCTGAATCGAACGTCGAACAAATCAAATCGAATAAAGGAACCGCCGGGAATACCTTCTGATAATTTGAAATAACATACGGAAATCATGCGGATGTCACCGTTTTCAAAAACATTGAGGTTATAGTGTCTCCTTGAATTAAGGCGCTGTCGTTTCTTGCCGTGTTCCACTCGATAACAATCTAAACCACGGATCAAGGCGATCATATAGCCTTCTAATATTAAAAGAACATATGGTAATCATATGGCGCGTTTATAATCAACCTCGGGGTGACAATTTGAACACCATACATCTAATTCGACTTCGAACAATATTTACTCGAAACGAGCAGGCCTCGCGAAGTTTTGGCGATACGTTTGCCAAATCTAACTTCAAAACAAACGAACGGGAATATTAAAACAAGAAAATATTTCCTCACTGGAATAAGGTTGCAAAGGCAGAACAGATCGTTCAAATACGGAGAGCACAACTTACAGCGTTGACAAGTTCCGAAAGGTAGGAACTTTAATACACGTGATAAAACTCTACGTCACAAAACGTCATAAAACTGAACATATCGACAGACAGATGGCAATTTACACAAATCGAGATTTCGTTGACTATACATAGTTCCGCAAAGAGATCTGGGCACGAGGATATAAGATAGAAGCCCCTTGATATAAAATTGATGAAAGAGACCTTTATAATGCAATTTCAATATTATGCCCTGTAGAAGTAATGGGATATTAAAGATATGTCCACATATAATACACTTACACATTTCCAGAGTTCGACACACGAATTTTAACATTCGGTGAACATATGACAGAGAAAAGTTCTGGTTGGCAGATAGGAGAAGAAGCGAAACAAATTTTTCGTTGTCCTGATAGAACTGCTGTAATGTGGATCTTCCTTTGGGTCTGTCTAGAAGTGACTCGATAAGCCTCAGGGAATCAACGAGTACATCTTCACACAGAGCAGGCCTATGGAAAAAAGATTATTAACATTGATGAGAATAGACGTCAAGCTCAAATCATTGTCGTCAAGATTAATCAAATACAGAACGGCTGTGGATCCGTGGGCTTTGCGATATCAGACAGACAGACAGACAGACAGACAGACAGACAGACAGACAGACAGACGATACATGCCGCATAGGCAGTACATATATATCAATCAAATCAGTACACCATTGTAACCTTCACTATAAGTCTCGGTAGCCTAATGGCTACCGTCTCATACACAGGCAATCCTCTCCTGTGTGATACAATAATTGATTACGATTCGCTGGTAAACGCTTTAAAACCTCATTTGCACTCTTTCATCCAAAACCTCCGCTATACCAAGATGAGGATATATACTTCATGGTAACACTAGACCGGGTTTCCATCTGTTTTTTATACCCCTAACCCTAACCGTAACCCTAATCCTAATCCTAACCTTAACCCAACTATAATTTATGGTGGGAGACTATATGTATTGTTACCATGAAGTATATCCCAAGATGAGAATCGTAGCATAATTCGTAGCGTGCAGTGAATGGGCCTTCCTTGGGTAAAGCGAAATTTATCCAGCCCTCCTCATGTCTGTATACATGTAGGTCTGAAACTTGATTTTTATGAATGTCTTCCTTTTTCAATTGAACAACAACATTTTAAAAAGCATTTCCCGGAAACTCGGCAAGCCATAGAGTAGTTTCATCGGGTTTATCCCGGGTGTGACGTCACCAACTTGTGCATTGTCGTTGATATATTTATATAGTTAGGTTTATGCTGTACTTATTTTTAACTATAAAATAGCACGGCCCTTTGAAAAACAGTTTTACTGAATAGGCTACCGTGCGTGTATAAAGAAATTTAATTAAAGATTAAAGATTGATGATTGATGATTCATCAACTGTTATCGCATCGGCAACTGTTGTAATTGTTGTAGAGGTTGAACCTGATTCAACTTCTACAACAGTCGCCGATAGATCGCCGATTGAATTACAACAATTACAACACGCGTTTCCATATAGTTGTAATTGTTGTAAGACTTGATAGGCGATAGATCGCCGATTGAATTACAACAATTACAACACGCGTTTCCATATAGTTGTAATTGTTGTAAGACTTGATCAGCGATAGTCGCCGACTAAATTACAACAATTACAACTATATGGAAACCAGACAATTTTAAAATTTCAAGACAAAATAATAGGAATTTCCCTATATTACCCTGTATTATTATATGGCACAAGCTACTTCCGGTGAAATTGCATGCTCTGATTGGCTGAGACACGCACGTGCCGGTCCGTTATTTCCCGTAATGGACCGGTCCGGATTACGGATTTTGTCAGCCATTTTGTTTACAAAGGAGCGAACAACGATAGGAAACTTTGAAAAGCAGCAAAAATTGAACGAATTTAGTAAATTAAGCACTGAATCATGTGCGAGTCGGACGATGAACAATCTAAAAGAGAGTCTTACTATCATGAAAGCAATAGAAGAACACGAACAAGATTGAAAATTGACGATTTTGTCACTCAAAACGTATGTAAAGTATGTTGTTTAAAAAAGTCATGCCATATAATAAACCTCTTATTAACCTCGACCGCTTGGTCATTACGGGAAAATATCAGACCTCCGTCTTTTATGTACGAACCTCGCCCTACGGGCTCGGTCCGTACTGTCAAGACCTCGGTCTGATATTTTCCCGTAATGTCTCGATCAATTCCAAGCGTGACCATCCCCCCCGGGCGTTTGGTGGGCATTTGACATTTTGGCGTCAGAGCAATGCGAATGCCCCACCGTGGAGTCAGCTTAATCACACAAAATCCCCACAGTTGGGCTCTTGAAATAGATGCAAATTCAACACCCACGGGCATATAATAAAAGTTTTCCAAATAAAAGAGCTAAGAAGCCACAAACTTCCCTCGAAATTTTCCAAAGCAATTGTGCCATCAGGCGCATCCGCCATCTTATGAACTCAAACGTTTCGCAGATTACACATGGTGTACTAAAATAAACATGGTTAAATTGTTTTGGCATTTGTTTACGTTTTAAACATGCACGTTCGTTTGGGGCTGCTACTTCGTGTACCGGACACAGAATATAATACATCATTGAAATATTTAGAGCAAAGGATATCGACTTCGTTTGAATGAAATGTGCGGTGTGCGAACGAATTTTAGAAATTCACTGGTATATGGAAAAAGGAGTTGTTGATGATTACTTACCGTTCTGACAAGCTATGTTCGATCATGAGTTCATAACAATTTCCCAGCAAATACTGTTGAACACTGCTAGCGCAATCTTCACTGTCGCTGGAGCCAAAGACATTTTCCAGGATAGAATTAGTTTCTCCATACAGAAACTCTGCTGAAGCATCGACGGTAAGGGGAACTATGGCGTCTGTAATTTCTTTGGTAAACATTGTATGGATAGAATTTTCTTCTTTTGGATACTTCCTATAAAAAGCCATATTGTCGATGTCAACACATTTTTTTAACCTTTGTAAATAAACAAGACGAATGAACAGTTTCGGATATATTGAAAGTAAAATTAAGGATTTAATTAAATTACTGTTTTGCAATTATTGTTAAAAACAAAATTGAATTCTACAGTATTAACAACGAAGTATAAGTATTTACATGAAGGTTGAATAACAAATACAATAACATCAAAACAAGAAAAAAGGACTAGAGATTCATATCTAACGTGTTCACCAACTCTTTCCTGACCGGCGCAGTCAAAACGGGTCGTAGAAGACCCGCAAAGTCGTCAATCGAAAAATACGGCACACGGTAACGCAAGATTAAAAATTGAAATTCGACAAGCGCCAGGAACATGAGATCCACGCAGACGCCAAGTTTGATTTGATTTCATAAACAACTCTGCGATTGGTGGCATTTTGAGTTTCAAGATGCTGATGGCCTTTTCTAGAAAAATGTAAATTTTTCAACCTGATTTATGATAATTAATGCTAATTTATATTAACATGTGTTTTGTTCGGGAAATTTAAAAGCACAAGTAAAAGCCGGTTTATTGGGCCAGAAAATGTATAGCTTTCGCAACAGTTATGGTTATTTCAAGAGATATCAATAGAACAACGTGGTGGTTCAATTTTTGATGTTTTCAGCCTGTCGGGAAAGAGTTAAAAGTACAAGTTGCTGATGGAATAAGACTTTTTAAAAATCTGTCCGTTCTACATCTAGGTAATAACGGAGTAAAATTTCTAATATTGTATTTACGTGTTCTCCGTTGGGGGACAATAGAATAAATTTTGTGGCTGGCGTTAATAATTTTATTAAAGAAACGTTGACACAGCTGGCATCGACGATTGCTCAGTTAATTAACCTTTCATTTAACTCTTTCCTGACGGGCGGAAAAACATCCAAATTATTGAACCACCTCTTTGTTCTATTGATATATTTAGAAATAACCACAACTGTTGCGAAAGCTATACATTTCTGAAAGCCCAATAAACCGGCTGTTACCAATGCTTTTAAATTTCCCGAACAAGACTTATTATGTTAACACAAATAAGCATTAATTATCATAAATCAGGTTGGCCATCTCGCACGCCCGCGTAGCATCATGAAAATTCAAAATGCCACTAATCGTAGAGTTGTTTATGAAATCAAATTAAACTCGGCGTGTGAGTGGATCTCAGATGCCTGGCACTTGTCGAGTTTCAATTTTTACTCTTACGTTACCGTGTGCCGTGTTTTTCGATTCACGATTTCGTCAGTCTTATACGACCGATTTTGACTGCGCCAGACAGGAAATATTTAATGTGTGAGTACTACACTTACGTCAATAGATGGGAGGTGAGCAGGACCATGGACTGAACGACGTGTCGAATTGAGGCATCCAAATTAAAAGCAAATCGAAACGACATGACCTTCATATGCGACGACAGCAGCATCGCGATGTATCTCGGGGAATCTGACACGCCTTCATTAAGAATGTGCTCAGGAGAAAAGAGTGGAAGGAACTCCACTGATCCCAAACTGTTCCACTTTTCAATCATTTCCTGAACTGATATCGGTAAACCTGTATAAATAGAAATAATTGACAATAAAAAGGAATCTATACAATGATTGCATCGAATTTGATAAATTAAATTGAATTAAGTTGAATTAGCTGTAGTTTAATCGAGTGAAATGCCAAATACTACTTCAAAGGTATAATAATACATGGTTACCAGCTACAACTGCGATTGACGGCACCGGAGGTTTGTCCATAGTGCTGGAACCAATCTTTATCACTTTGGAATACATCGCGACATCTTGCAAACTTGTTTCTTGTTCACTTTCCAACGCCACGTCACTGGCATCGTCATTTAATTCCGTATGGTGAAACAACAAAGAAAACCTGCCATTATATAAAAAAAGATAAAATCATTGATCTAACCAGTTTAACTATAAATTATAAATTTTACGCCAAATTAAAAAAAATTAAAATATGTAATCAAAATTTCGTAATATTCTAGAAGAAGCGCTCAATGCTAATCTAAATGAAGAAAGACTAATTGTCTCGAAGTAATAAATTATTTGTCGTGTAAGTGCAACCAAAACTACGCATCGAATATCCTCACGAAAATCATCTATCTGTTGATAACCATCATCATTTGGTTTAGCTCTGTACAACATTGTCAGACGTCGAGTGGCTAAAACTCAGAAGAGTCGGACGTAGTTCTAATAATCCCAAACTCGCTTAGGTCTTCTGTACGGCAGGTACTATGTATGTCCGAATTGCTCAGAATATAGTGGAATAAGCATCTATATATAGCCGATGTGTCTTATTTAGTTTAGTTTAGTTTAGTTTATTATATTTATCACTCTTAGGTGAACGGAATAACCCAACAGGCTAAAAGCCCAATTATAGGGGTTCCGAGGGCCTACGATTTTTTAGGTCGTATCCGAGAAGACCTGAAAGTCTTACCATTTGCTGATATTATTGCAAAGGCAGCACTTTCTCCTCAATTATTTTTAAGACCTTGAGTGGAGGTCCGACCCAGGATTTGAACCTGTGTCTCCCAGCTCATAGACATGTGTGGTAACCACTAGACCACAACAGCTGGTAAAAACAGCTGGTACTTCTTGTTGAAGTCTCTTGTGCTCCCTGTTAATAAGAAACAGCGCAAGGAGTTGAAAACTATAGTCGCATTTCGCATATCCAATATCCTTGAACGTTGTATTTTCCATTGATTACTATGATTTTCTTCAAGGTTGTTCCACTGTCCCGCAGCTACTTGAATTTATATATAAAATCGGAATGACAGCAAAGTGATGTTATCTACTTAGACTTTGCGTAAACATTCGAAAGCGTTCCCAACTCCTGCCTAGTATATTCAAGCTTCACTATGGTAACAGAGGTAGACTTACGATACATGGACTATCGTCAAGGTCATCCGGACAGGGATCGAACCTGTAACCTTCTGATTGTCGGTGAGACGCTCTAACCATTGAGCCACCGAGACTCAGATGGAGAGAGGTTACTCTGAGCATACATCGTCCATGTATTGTCTGTCTACTCCAAGCTCTCCCACATTCACTACAGCAGTGTGTATATTAACACAGAGGTAGGCTTCTTGAATGGTTATCTGAGTACTTAACGTGCATTATAAGGCGCTACATCCAACTCACTACTTATCTGGTGTCACACAGGGTAACAGTTCCCAGACCCTATACCTCGACTATGGTGGCAGAAATGGGTAATGTAAATATCTCGCAGCCGAAATACGATATCCATGGCTAGAACTAGCAAGTTGAAAAACATTAATCACATACTGCGAAGCAAACTTGAGTAATAAGTTCACGTCCAATACATAATATACGCACAAATAATTTCATGTTACAAGAGACTCTAATACTAACCATAACCCCAATACTAACCCTAATACTAACCCTAATACTAACCCCAATACTAATTCGCTATCCCTAGTATTAGGGTCCCATGTTACATGAAATTGCAGTCTATATCGCCGCCGAGGGAATGGTTGTACGCTAACTGTGCAACCAGAACTTCCAGCTGGTGAAACTGAACTATTGATTTACTACAAGTGTTGTTAAATAAATGTGGTTAAAATTGCCACAAAAGTGTGGTGAAATAAATGTAGTTAAAATTACTTCAAAATTGTGGTTAAATAAATGTAGTTAAAATTACTACGAAAATTGTGGTTAAATAAATGTAGTTAAAATTACTACAAAAAATGTAGTTGTCCTGAACCTTTTATTTTAACTACGTTTTTGTAGTTAAAATAACTACTTTCAAATAACAGTGTAGTTTGCATATATTATAATATATCGGACATGAACTTGTTACACAAACGCGTAAGGGACCTTGAGTAAATTTCGTTTACTCTCGTTAATAACTGGCTTACCTAGCAAAGGCTTGATAGAATTTAATGGAATCTAACACTACGGGTAGAAGCTTCTGAATTCCAGTTTTAATATCTGCATCTGTTATGTCAGGTAGATCTCTGAGTGTTACATAAACTCTAGTTAGCACAGAATCAAGAGCAATCACAGTAAAAAGACCAGGAAGACCATCTGGGGTAGTAGTTTCATCATGGCACGTGAGTTTATCTAAAATCTTTAGAAGAAATCAACAATCAGGACTTGGGAAGTTGAAAATATTAAAGTGTATATATGAAATGAAATATTTTTGCGGTTGTTTATCAGTTAGTATCTATAAAACAGGAAAATAAAAGAAAATTGCCAGGGAAAACTCCCGTAAACCTCCGTTTTCACTTCGCAAAGTGGTAATACATGCGCTGAAAATACAGTTCAGGAGACTGGGGCGATTAAACAGAGCGATGATGTAGAAACCTTGACACACTCGCCTCGTGAACGCCTTGTTTACTTGACATGTCTTGGTACAGCTCTTGTTACTCGGGCTACCTGGTAGCGCAAGTCTAGGTTTCGGCTTCATTAGTATTAATATTATTTTGGGGGTTACACAAATCTGCAAAATTGCGCAATAATATTTCCCGTCAGGCTTTTGCGAACCGTAAGGCATGTTGCGGGTCAATAGCCAATAGTTCTTTCTTTTCGACAGCTTTGCTTTTCGTCGAGTTGTTCTCTGACTCTGTTGGTAGATTTTGAAAGTGTGTTGATCGTGAATACGCTAACCATATGCTTACAACTGCACTCGCTGATCGTGGTAGACTTATACTAAAAGATGACAAGCGACTTCGAAACAGGTTGATCCGCGATCTCAAATTCAGGTAAAAACATGTAAGACACGTATGTTATGTACTTGGATTCGGTAATTCCAAATCTGTTTTCAGAATTGCCAATCGAGTAAATATTGACCGAGATAACGTTCAAAATCTACGATTAATAAACATGCATCTTTTCCGATTTGTGATCAACAAATACATGGCGTGCGAGGTCTGGGGACCATGGATGGGGGAAATCCCGCAGGGGAGTTAGATGAAACTCTAGGGGTGTTAGTTATGCTATTCAGGGAGTAACTCTTGCAAATCAGGATCATTGTTTCAGAAGTTTACTACAATTTAAATCCCCAAACAACAGTTAAACTGTAGCTAAGAGACAACTGGGTGCAGTTTAGCTGAACAATTGTAACCGGAAACGTCTAACAACTGACAAATTTGGCGATTATGCGACGATGCCAGCCCAAGTTGGGGGGGGGGGGGGGCACAAGCTTTCAGGGGCACAAATATTTGTCTATATATTCTTTGTACAAAAAGGGCACTTTACACAAAAGTTGGGGCGCCTATGCCCGCTACACGATAATCTCCTCCACTCTTGCTCTTACGCGTACATCGGCCATCGTCCATGGTCAAGTGTCGTGTCAAGGTTGTAACGTCACAACCACTGATCTCAAAAATAGGACTGGATTGAACTTTCTATTGTATGAGCTGATTTTGAAGCTTGCATACTGTATTTGCAAAATGTAAATTGACGAGAGATCATTAGAAACTACGAGTTTGCAAGCAAATCAAACTAGCTCGCGAAATAGGTTTAGTGTCTGGGCAATATAGTTTCTTTGTTAACATTAAATGCGTAAAATCGTGAACCTAATTTGACATCTCATATTAGGCTTCTCTCACTGGATAATTAGAGCCAACGGCGGCCATTAGTAAGGGACCAAAGTCGCAGAAAATCTGTAGGTAGGCCATGAATCGTTTTACCCAGTAATTTGAAAAATGTCTTCTGATTCTCTTTATAGTAAAAGTATTTTATTTTGTCGATGGTAAGAGCACATAATCCAACAAAAAACCTCATAGGATCCTCAGTTGGTCCCTTAGAAATGGCGGACTTCCGGCTTCATTTTCTGAACAAAGTTGCTCGATCCAGTCTTCTTTCGATATCAGTGGTCACAACCTTGTAATTTGACCATTTGGAAGCGAAATTCTCGGCGGAAAAAAAGGTAAACGAAACCCAAAAATTCGTACTTTTGATTTTTCAAAATTAGGGATATTGTTTTGTACAAGAGTAGTTTTGTTTACTTGGATTACCTTCTTAATGCCTGTTTGTTAATCACAAAGTCAAAATTTGTAATAATATTTTTGTTGACCTTACCCATTAACTAAATTATTTCATGTGATCTTAATGAATCGTAAATTAAGTTTATCTTATTTGAAAGAACTCTTAAATTTCCACTACGATCAAATTTTTACCTATCGATATTTTTACGTATTTATAAAGCAGAGCTGCTAAATATTACTTGGTCGAAACCGTTTTGCGATTCGACAATGGCAAGTATTATTTTTCTGACTCCGAATCTGGAGTTGTTATGTCCGCCATTAATTGTTCATGTTCCTGACCAGCGTAAACATGGCTAATTCTTCAAGTAAATCAAGGTCGTTTTTTCAAATTCTTCATCTGAAAGGCTGAACATTTCATCTACTTCTCGAAGAAAACAAGAAAACAAGTAACCTCGACTGAAATTCAGGCGTAGCATTGAGAATCTGACGTCACAAACAATATTACCTTTTGAAATTGCGGGCTCATTTGGAACACGTTTTTAGTAATGATGGCCTAAATAATAGTGATTCAGAGCTCAAAATACTTACTTCAAAATACCATTTTTTAGTTTTTTTTAACATCGATCATCACTTTCGATCCTGAAATACTATTCTATACTAAAGAAAATCTAAAAGACGGCAATCTTTTAAAATCTAAAAATCTAAAGCAACTAAGTTCTAAGTTCTAGGAATAACAATTTACAACTCTTCGATATTTAACTTACTTCTTGAGATATTTAGACTTAGGTGATATTCAAATGAGATAATCTATGACGTACGTTGTACACAACATTGGAAAATCCTGTATATCTTAAAGATTATTGAACGAAATCACTTGAAGCTTGTCTTTAATGTTTTGTTTCATGAGCTGTCACAATTACAAAGTTTTGAGTGATTTTAATAATATTGGAAAGATATACATGATTTTCTAATGTTGTGTACAACTTGCTACGTCATAGATCAGCTCATATCACCTAAGTCTAAATATCTCAAGAACTGAGTGAAATATGGAAGAGCTATAAATTGTTGTTCCTCATTGTTTTAAGAGTTTTTTCAAATAAAATAAACTTAATTTTCGATTCATTTGAACTTTAACATCAAATGAAAGCCACAAAAGGCATACCTGTTGTAAATACCATGTTCCTTCTTTCAAAACTTCGGAAACATTACTAGCACGTGTGTGGATGTTAGCAATAACACGACTTGCGTCATTTTTCAGCACATGCTGTTGCATAAGGTTCGCCTGCAATAATAGAATAGAAGTAAAAAAACGAAATAGACATTTCCCGAACTCCCTTTAATGCTTACATATGTAACTTGAAATCGAGGTTGCACGCAAATGCATTACAATTTCATTCCCTGCCATTCTGTGTGTGTGTGTGTGTGTGTGTGTGTGTGTGAGAGAGAGTGAGAGAGAGTGAGAGAGAGAGTGAGAGTGAGAGAGAATGAGAGTGAGAATGAGAGTGAGAGTGAGAGAGAGAGAGAATGAGAGAGAGAGAGAGTGAGAGAGAGTGCGAGAGAGAGTGCGAGAGAGAGTGTGAGAGAGAGAGTGAGAGAGAGAGAGTGTGAGAGAGAGTGTGAGAGAGAGTGTGAGAGAGAGTGTGAGAGAGAGTGTGTGAGAGAGAGAGTGTGAGAGAGAGAGTGAGAGAGAGAGAGAGAGTGTGAGAGAGAGTGTGAGAGAGAGAGAGAGAGAGAGACAACTTTATTTAATAACGGTAATTCTATCAATATTACATTGTTTTTCATAAAAGCCGTTAGTTACATAATAAAAGGAATAAATATACATAGAGACTAATTATATACAATATTAACAGATTAAAATTTATGACAGTGAATAAGATTTTTAAAAATATTTACAGAGTTAGCAGTTTTAATCATCGATGGTAGTCCATTCCATAAAACAGCACCGCTATACGTGAAACTACGTTTTAGATACTCGGATTTAGGCAATGGAATTTTAACATCTACCTCTGAGTTTCTTAAATTGTGACCATGCGCTTCATTTAAAGGAACGAACATTTCATTTAAATATCTGGGAGACATACCATTAACAATTTTGTACATTAAGGTACCCTTTTGTTGGGTTCTCCTAGTTTCGAGATTGCACCAGTTTAATGCAGTCAATATTTGCGTGGATCTAATTTCATATCCAGATCTGGTTATAATACGAGCGGCTCTATTTTGTAATTTTTGTAGCTTATTTCGTAGAACAGTACCACAATTTCCCCAAACCGTACTACAGTAATCAAAATGAGGAATTACGAGAGCATTGTACACAGAGATAAGTTGAGGTAGAGATAATAAATCTCTTAGTACTCGTAGCATTCGCAAGCCTCTTAAAACTTTAGGAATGACCTTTTCATGAACATGGTCATCCCAGCTTAGTTTTTCGTCTACTATTACACCTAGTAATTTAGCCTTAGTCACTTGTTTTATAGGTTTGTTCCCTAGTCTTATCTTTGGGACAGCTATAAATTGTTTTAGTCTATAACTAGAAGCTATAGTAATGAACTCAGTTTTGGTTGTATTTGCGGTGAGTTTGTTTGCACAAAGCCACGTGTGTAAATTCTTAACATCCGAATTTAAAATATCTTCAAGTTCATCTACTGTTTCTGCTGAAGCAGTAATTTGTGTATCATCAGCATACATACCAGGTGAAGTGAAGTCCAAACAGTTTGGGAGGTCATTAATATATGTTAAGAATAAAAGTGGGCCTAAGGTGGATCCCTGAGGCACACCTATTGTCAGAGGTTTTAATTCAGACTCAACACCATTGACCATGCAACATTGTGATCTATTGACTAGGTATGAGGAGAACCAATTTAGTGGAATTCCATTGACTCCGTACAGACCTAGTTTTTTAAGAAGGATTGCATGGTCAACAGTGTCAAACTACCCCATTAATAAAGCCA
The DNA here is from genome assembly GCA_035772405.1 of Chrysogorgia sp. JL179-B06. Taxonomy (NCBI): domain Eukaryota; kingdom Metazoa; phylum Cnidaria; class Anthozoa; order Scleralcyonacea; family Chrysogorgiidae; genus Chrysogorgia; species Chrysogorgia sp. JL179-B06. The sequence continues at coordinate 1,387,222 of JAYKKM010000182.1, read as the reverse complement.
TTATCAATATTTTTGAACCATTTTTCAGTTGCTTGTAAAAGAGCTGTTACAGTAGAGTGACCCGATCGAAACCCTGATTGAAACTTACTCAAAATGTCATTTTGAGTAAAGTATGAATAAAGTTGGTCGAAGACAAGTTTTTCAAATACTTTAGCCACAACAGGCAGAACCGAAATTGGTCGATAGTTATTTGGATCATTTTTAGCATTTTGTGAGAGAGAGAGTGTGAGAGAGAGTGTGAGAGAGAGAGTGTGTGAGAGAGAGAGAGAGTGAGAGAGAGTGTGAGAGAGTGTGAGAGAGAGAGTGAGAGAGAGAGAGTGTGAGAGAGAGTGTGAGAGAGAGTGTGTGAGAGAGTGTGAGAGAGAGTGTGAGAGAGAGTTAGTTAGTTAGTTAGTTAGTTAGTGACTTTATTTCAAGAGGGTAACACTGGACATTAATGAAAATGATAAACCTGTGGCCCTCCATATTCCTAATTGCAGAAATATTATAAACTTAATAAACTATACAGAATAAAATATGCTAAATTAATATTTACATTTAGTAGGTAATTATACTTATAATATGTTTACATTATACAAAGAATATTTAAAATAAAATCATTCAAAGAGATAAAAATGAATCAAAAGTTAACGTCTCTCGCTGCTTTGTTAAAAAGTACTTAAGAAAGTTTCTTTTAAAACTACTCCAACTATGACTTTTCTTTAAGTCACTTGCAATACCATTCCAAGCCTTAATAGTCTTAACAGTAAATGTACGCCCTCCCTCAGTCTCTCTTTTGTATCTTGGACAATTTAAATTTAGTTTCGAGTACCTAGTGTTCCTATTATGAATATCACAATTCCTTATGAGTAGATCGTTTATATAGGTTGGTGCTAATCCGTTTATTCGTTTATAAACTAAGGCACAGCGATTTATGTGAGCCTCGATGTAAAATGGCAGCCAACCAAGCGCGTTAAACAGGTCCACAGAACAGGCTGTACAGCATCCAATATTACTCTTGCAGCTCGTTTTTGTAATTTGAGCACTCTTTGTAGGTCTTCTTGTTTGCAGGAGCACCATACAGTACTACCATAGAGTAAAACAGGTTTGATTATTGCAGAGTAATATATCTCACGTTGTTTTTGCTTTAAATATGGACTTATATGGCGAAGAAGACCAATATGCTTCGATAACTTCTTGCATAGATCATCGATTTGGGTGGTAAATGACAGGTCTTGATCCAAACTAACACCGAGAAGTTTATAACTGAGTACTTGCTCAATTTCTGTGTTATTTAGTTTAGCATCTATTGAGGTAGAAATGACGCTTGTGTTATTTCGTATGCGTTTACCAACGATTAACATTGATTTTGTTTTTGACATGTTTATAACCATGCCATGTTCATTACACCATCTCTCTAAGCAGATCAAGTCTTGGTTTATCATTTGAGATAAAACAGGTATTTTGTCGATACTTGTGCTTCTTGCTAAAGTTGTATCATCGGCAAAAATTTCTACATTTGGATCAGGCATATGAAGAGGCATATCGTTTATAAATGTAATAAACCGACACAGGTCCGAGAATCGATCCTTGCGATACTAATTGACAAGTAGATACACATTCATTTAGTTTAACAAACTGTTTTCTATCGGATAGATATGATGTAAACCACGTAATAGATGATTTGTCCACTCCATACATCGTAAGTTTTTTTAGCAGGATTTCGTGATTAATAAGGTCGAATGCTTTTTTGAAGTCAATTAACGTCAAACATGTAACCTTATCGTCATCCATGTTAAAAAGGAGTTTATCGACAAGGTTTATTAATGCCGTCTCTGTCGAATGGTTAGCACGAAAACCTGACTGGGATTTATAAATAAGGTTGTGATCTTGGAGGTAATTATAGAACGATGTGGCCACATGTTTTTCAAGCACTTTAGAGGAAGTAATTTTCAAGCACATAATTGGAAGTATTGAAATCGGACGGTAGTTATCTACATCATCACGAGATCCACTTTTATATAGGGGTGTCACTTGTGCAGTTTTCCATCTGATAGGAAAGGTGCCCGATGATATGGAGTAATTCATAAGGCGGCAAAAAGGTTGAGCCAATACCGGTGCTGCTAACTTTAGTACTCTAGCACTTAGACCATCACAGCCAGTGGATTTATTAGTTTGCATGTTATTCAATGCAGTCAGAACCTGTGTCGACGTAATCAGAGGTATTTCAAAACAATCATTACCAATCTTTGGCTTTACAAAATCGACTAATTTCCTCCCATCAAATTCGGCATTACTTTGATTGCCTTGACTGATTCTAGAGGCAATATTAACAAAAGCGGCATTCATTGCTTCAACAATATCGGCTTTATCTTTTACTATCGTATCATTAACCTTTAATTCATCAATTGTTATTGGAGTATTTATCTTCCCACTTAACGATTTTAACACTTTCCAAATTCCCTTAGGATTTCCTTGATTATTTTCTATTGATTCTTGAATAAATTGTCGTTTAGAGAATTTAATCAGATTTGTAGTTTTGCATCTGGCATGTTTATAGTGAGAGAGAGTGAGAGAGAGTGTGAGAGAGAGTGAGAGAGAGTGTGAGAGAGAGTGTGAGAGAGAGTGAGAGAGAGTGTGAGAGAGTGTGAGAGAGAGAGTGTGAGAGAGAGAATGTGAGAGAGAGAGAGTGTGAGAGAGAGAGAGAGTGTGAGTGAGAGAGAGAGAGGGGGGGGGGACTCAGATGGCAGAAAGAAGGCTACGTTGTGTACTGGTTCGTACTGTACGTGCGACATTTAGACATATCGATTAGATATGCAGTCTCCATATGTCTGTAATCTTTTCTATCAGATAAATATTAGTGACTTACAGCTTGAATATTTCAATAGCGCTCCGTCGAGATGACGTCAGTACCGATGTTTGTCCGCTTTTACCCATAATTCTTGCGGCCATAACGAAAGAAATAGCTCATTTGCAATCATTTGTGAGTCAAATTTGGTTTGTTTGACTCCACGCAATTTAGTGGATTGTTTGCTACTCAAGCTTAAACAAACGCAAACTCAGAAACATGTTTCTGAGCCCCAGACGGGAATCGAACCCGCAACCTTCTGATCGCCGGTTAGACGCTCTAACCATTGAGCTACCAGAACTCAGATGGCAGAGAGAAGGCTACGTTGTGTACTAATTCGTACGTGCGGCAGACATTGTTTGACCAAGCTAAGGTTTGACCAAGCCAGGGTTCGACCAAGCCATAGTCTGAGGAAGACATTGTTTGACTAAGCCAGGGTTTGCTCTTGGAACGTGACATGGAGTAAAACTAACCTTTACAGTTGCTTGACTCTTTGGATCGCATACTTTGACAGACCAGTAAAGTCGAACTAATACATCTACCAAATCTTTATAATTCTGAAAGAAAAGGAAGAGCAGCTATATACCTAAAGAGCTCCTAAAAAGGCAAGGTGGGAAGCAGGGCAGCTCCTTTAGCATGCAGATAGCTTACATATCACTTTCTAACTATTGCAAGCCTGCCGCTCCCCAATATTGAACAAGGAAAGTGTATTTAATGTTTTTAAACCAAAGATACTTTGAATAAAAAAAAACACGTAATAGACGAGTGTAAATATCGTGCGATGTTTGAACAGTAGGTTATTTGGAATCTATAAAAAAACGTTTGAAACCAGGTTTTTCCCGCGCTTCTTCTGTGATTAAATTGGAAAGAGAAAAGTAAGGTTTTCATCGAACTGGATATTAATACATCTTATTAGACAATTTATTATACAGTACAGCTGTATATTTTACTCATCATTTGCATTTTCACGCGCCAAAATACAGCATGACTCGTAAAAATATCGAGCCGTACTTCGAAAGAAGTTAGATCAGAAATATAATATAGTTATTGTTGATCGGCCAAAAATCGATAGAAATAATAGCGTTTACTGAGGGGCTGTTTACATGAATCCGGATTCAGATCATTTCGGATTGAACGTGAATTCAAACCACGTTTACATAGGAATTCTATCCCAGGATCGAAAATCGCGCGAAATCTGAAATTTCAAGATGGCGATCAATAACATTATAGCGGGTATGTTTCTTTCAGCGATTTCTGCACTTGTACACTTCAACATGTGCCTTAAATTGATAATTTGGCGAATAATAAACATAAAGAAAAGGGGAAAAGCATTACTAGCAACGATAATCGATGCGGTCGCAAGTAAACACAATTTTAATTCACCTTTAATTTATAACGTCGTCGACAAAGAGCTATTTATATTGAATAATATGACGTCGGCGCAATTCCTGTCTCTAGCTACAAATTTTCGTCTATAAATGTTGAAATCATGCATGTGTTGTTCGATTCAGTCTTCTAGGTTGTATTTTTCATTCCGCGGAATGAAATCTCAGGCACGGCGGAAGCAAATCTGTATTGGGGGGGGGGCACTGGGTACCAATCCTAAAATTGCCTGGTTACATAGCTTCTCTATTTGATGAGTATGCGAACAATTCCGAAGGACGAAAAGCTCTCGGTTTGGTATTTTCCTGATCTAAATGACAGGGTTCTATCTAGGATTTTTCGTTTAGCAGGGAAATTTTGAAATCTAGAGTCTCTGAAATGCCATTTCCTGCATTTTGGGGTAAGATTTTACACAATACTGAAGGTTTGGAAAAGTCATAAAACACTAAAAACAAGACTTTTCAGGATTTTAAGTACATTTTTTAATGTTTATTAAAATTTATAATATATTTCATATTGAATCAGTGAAGTTGAATTAAGTTACATGCACGCGATACACCACCTTACGTCCAATAATAACATTTCAGTTGCGAATGATCACAACGTTTTTTGGAGGGAAGCTTCCACCCCTCAAACCCCCTAGATAGAACACTGAATGATGCAACTTAAATTTTTTAAACACGTAAATTTTTGGCAGCATTATTATTGGGGGGGGGGGGGGGCTTTAGCCCCCAGCCCCCCTCTTCCGCCGGCCCTGAATCTCGCACCGCCTTTACACGACACCGGAATGAAATTTCAATCTCGAATGAAATTTCATTCCGGAATGAGAACCGGAATGAACTCAATCCGGATTGAGTTACATATCATTCTGGATTCATGTAAACACCTATAAAGGGATTTTAACAGAACCGGTATGAGTTCAATCCGGAATGAAACTCAATCCCGATTCATGTAAACAGCCCCTATAAACTACACAGTCAGTAGAAGATTCTCTATTAACATTTCATTCGCATGCAGTTTAGTTTACACAAAGGTTGATGATACAGCTCAGCCGGTAAATGAATTACGTATACGGTATCATTGCAAGAAGATAAACCAGGTGTCCTAACATAACCATTTCTGTTTACTAACCTCAATTTCAAAGAACCGATTTTGTTCTAAATCGCGCACAAACGAAACGGGCGGCGGAAGTTCGACAACCAGTCGCCAACACATGCCAAACATACATCGTACGATTTTCGAATCACCCAGGGTAAAAGTTTTTATTTTTTTCCTCATCAAGATGTCACAATTGGATCCAGCACTGAGTAATGTGATTAGAGTGTCGTAAAAACGTTGATAATTTAGACCATCTTCATTCAAAGCAAACAGAAGGCGTTTGACCTGTAAACAGATTTAAAGAAGCAACGTAACTCACATGTTAACAGGTAAATGGTGTGAGTAGAAGGTAGAGCGTTTATCTGGTACCCAGATTAGTTGACTGCATGTCGAAATGCACATTCCATTACGATATAAAAGTAGTACAGTGTTATTCAAAAACAATTTGGTGTTCAAGTGCCCCTGCGACGAAATATCACATTACGTTTCCTGGCATTTTTTGTTACAGAACATCATTTTAGATTAATAAATGTTCTATCACATGAAATGTAACCTCCAAAGTCGCCCAAATTTTGTCCGCCATTGCTCAGAACTTGTTGAGACTCAACAAGTGACAAAGCTTTATGGAAATTATACGACAAGTTACAATAGGACGTTTTCCCCAAGTAGCTTTAAACTAGCCACGTGTTGAGTCTTTGACGTCACTTCATCTATTTGCAACCCAAACGTCCGGATAATGGCGGCCGCATAATCTCGTATAAAAACAATTTGAAAAGGCGACTTCCCATGCTCGCAATTGCTTGAAATTTGGCAAGTTAAGTAAGAACACCATGCTCTTAAAAAATATGTAAAAAATCGGGATACCAAAAATTTGATCACAGGGGCACTTTAAGAATATTCGCGCGAAACGTTGGACCTCTTATTCGACATGTGCTATTTTGGAAGTACAGCAATCTTTTAGTGTTTTGGATTCACCTTCCGTTACGCTTTGGGATGCATACATGAATGAATGAAAAACCTTTGTTTGACCACAACTAGCCACGTGTTGACCTTGACGTCACTTCCTCTAATGGCAACCTAAGCGTCCGGAACGCAGAATATTTTGGGCTGATTTTTGGAAATTTCCTGTGTAACCAGGAACACTTTTGAACACTTTAATCAAGAAGGCTCTTTTGAGATGTATTGCTAGATTTCTTTCTTAGTGACCGATGGTAGAAACACCATTAGACTTTTCTATTTCTGTTCAGTGCAGGTTCTGCGCACAAAAAATAAACAGTTTGGGCTAATATTTTTCTAATTTCTTTAATGTCTTTTATGAAAAAATGAAATTCAGAAAACACAAACTCTGTAGTAGTTTACAGGCTCTCAGAGTTGAACACTGGAGATCTATTCACATTGGCAAATAAATGGGGGTTATTATCTATTTGCAAGTAAAAGAACTCATGCACATAATATATTCAAACAGTAAGTGGGCGAGAGGTTGCTGCGTACACGTATTTCAAGTTGATAGCCAAATAGCACATCATCATTGTCCTTGATCATAATCCGTCGATGGCCACACAAGCATGCATCGAAGAGATGAAGTATTATCCGAGTCCTTCCTCGTGATTGCACGGTTGAAGAATAGTCATGTTTGTGCGGTGATATTTGTCCTCTTGTAAAGTAAATAACAGGAAATTTGCAAAAGTTGGAATATTTCAACAAATAAATAAAATGGAAACCGAAAGTGGCACTTTAAGGCAGCAAAAGATGGGATACAGACAAAATCCCCGGCGACAAAAAACCCAAATTACCGAATTCAGGCAAAAAACCCACATTGCTATTTTTGAAATTTTTCACATTTTTTTAATTATCACAACAAGCTTTTTAGCACAAGATAATTAGTATAAATAAAAAAGTAGAAATACTGTTTAAATAAATAATAATAAATATAAGTATTAAGAAAAAATTATTGTTCGTATAACCAATAAATTCGAATGTTGTGAATGTTGTGGCCGACGCCGCGCAGCATCTGTTCCAAAGTCTTGCGTCCATCTCTGAAGTCTATGCACAGGTTTCTTATACGTTGCTGTAGGTCTCTGGTTTCATCACTTCTTAGAATTGTGCTTTTGTTACGGACCGCTTTTGTGAGTCATCCAACCATTTTACTTTTGTTATGGACCGCTTTTGTGAGTCACCACTCACTGAAATACTAACGGCGAGGAAAACGTGCTCTTTAAAAAAATCTTCTTTCACCTTTTTCAAGATTAAAATGTTTTTTTTTTGTCTGAATTCGGTAATTTGGGGTTTTTGTCGGCGGGGGTTTTGTCATGGATTCGCAAAAGATCCTTCAACCATCGACAGTGTTCCTTTTTTAGTGCGCACAATTATTGGTCCTTGGAAGCTATAGGAAGTTGATCTGAGAACATTAAAGAGGCCAACATTCAATGAAACAAGGTCGAGGGAAATTTTCGACAATCTGTTGTTCATTTATTTAAATTTCAGTGGAGTTTCCTTTGCACAGAATTTGGCATATGGCAGATCGTATTTGGTAAGAGCTACAAGAATATGGAACGCGCTGCCTGAAGAAATACCCCGAATCGCTACCATGTTTGTCAACTTTCAAAGCCAACCTTAAAGAATATTACTACTCTGCTAGGAGTGTATTCTCTCTACAGTACGTGCGACTCCGAAGACCCACGTACCTGGAAAACAATTTGTACTACAAATTTTACTTTCCTTTGTCTCATGAGCTCTCGTCCAGGAAATGCCATGCATAATGTTGGACCGCTTTTTCGTATTTATTATCGTTGTTGTAGTATTTTTGTTGTATTATTGTTGTAATGGAACCGCAGTAATTGGCGATTGCTGTTGCGGTTTTACAAGCCTTGTAATGAATATAGGATCTTTTAATTTTAAATGTAAATTTCACTACATAAACCACATAATCAAGGCGAAGTTAAATAAAAATTAAAATAAAATAAAATTTAAGTCTCCAACCTTACTTTTCTTACTTACCTCGTCATCTTTCAGCTCACTTTCATCTGCTTCACTCGGTCGTAAGCCATAAAAGCGTGGTGTTTTCTTCTCATGCGACGGTCCATCCTTTGTCGACGCTTTATGGTAAACGCTTTCTTCTCTTTCCGCGTTTTGGAAAAACAACACACGCGGCTCCTCAATTAATTCATCGTCCATATGGGCCATTGGAAATCCGATTTTCGTTTTGAACAAATTATACTGAATCTGCCAAGCAAGATAAAATTAATGACAAATCAGACTTTCTTTGAAAAAACACAATTCTTTAATGTTAGATATTTGCAAGCACAACGATAATGCTTCGCTAGTGGTGTCCATTTCGGCAATGACTTAATTTTCTGGCTTTAAATAAAAAAAGCTGGGCCAATATTTCGTGTTTCAAAACCCAAGATGGTTAGATAGATAGATGACTTTATTTATACAGGTTGGGCCAATCAGCAGCTCGGCTGGTATTCACAGGGGACTTGTATGTATGTAAGTAAAATTTCAATATACAAATAAGTTACAGTACAATATAATACAGTATAAGTTAATTAAAAAATAAATAAATTTAAACTGCATGCATAGTAGTTATATACAGGGTCTAAATCTAAAAACTAGGGCCTACGCTAACAATTTATATGGAATATACAAGAGTCAAAAACTGCGGTAAAACAGTCAAAAGTATTCTCGAAGTCTAACCTTAAAACTATAAATTGAATTTAACTGTGAAAAATTTAACTACGAATTTAACGTTTTTAGATCAGCAGGCAAATTGTTAAATTGCCATGTTCATTAAATCGAAATGTTCGTTTACCTAGCTGCATGGCGTTTGACTCTAGGAAGATGCAAGTCAGTTTTTCTTCTAGTATTATAATTATGTAGATTTTGATTTTGACTAAAATACCCACTTAGGTAATCGGGAACAAGTGCATTCATACATTTAAAAAACGAAATACAAATATGCATCGCTCTTCTATTTTGTAAATTTATCCAATTAATAATATTTAATGAATCTCCTGTGTTGGTACGTTGAAGAATAATCCGGGCGGCTTTATATTGAAATGTACGTAGCAATTCTTTGTTAATGAAGAACGTTAGTTAACTAAGGATTGTTAGCTACGAACTGAGAAACAACGCAATAATAGTGGTACTCTCAGTAGTGCTCCCATAGAAAAGGTAACTACGAAAAATGTGACGAATACAGTTGACCCAGAAGCGCAATTAGGGGGTTGGGGGGTCGCGACCCCTGCCATTTTTCTAAAGACAATTTGTTTGCCTTCATTTTAACGAATGTTTTATATTATATTGATAGATCACAAATTATCTTGAATTTAAGAAATTCGACTGCTGATCTTGATCGCCAGAGTGCTCTCGCAAGCTATCAGTTTCAGTGAATTTTTATGTTTCAGTGTGAAACTAAGGCTGCGTTTACACTAGAGCAAAAGTAATCGGATTCATATTGTTTTTTTATTCCCATGAGGATGCAAAACAATGTGAATCAGGCTACTTTTACTCTACAGGGTGTCCCAAAAAAAAGGCTACCTTTTCAAATTCAAATTAGCATGTTAATTCAAGCAACCTATTGTAGTTCTTTGAAATTCATTATCGCTTTTGAATTACGAATGCGTAAAAACACACAGTTTTATACACATGGGATATTAAACACAATAGGTTGTTTGAATTAACACGCTCATTTGAATTTGAAAAGGTAGCCTTTTTTTTTGGGACACTCTGTAGTGTAAATGCAGCCCCGAGAAGTCACTGGGAAGTGGAAACGACTATTTCCGGTAGCAACCCCATTCCACCTATTTTATATCAACACTGTCAAATTGCCCTCCAAAGTCATTTTGGCACAATCCGTGTTTGATAAAATGTTCTATTACAAATCCGATTTAAAAGTTTAGATTTTGCTCAAAAGTGCTGTCAGAATTTCAGAGACCTAAATTTCAAAAGTTTTCTTCCAAAATTTCTAGTTGCGCCACTGTGACCTTTGAATTCTATTTCAATTTCTGTAACTTTTGAAACGTTATAGCTATAACGTTTTCACGTGTGAGAGTAGCCAGGATTTCGACAGCCAGGCTTTACGTAACAAAATTGAATGTCACACATGTAATAATAATAATAATAATAATAATAATAATAATATTAATAATAATAATATTAATAATTACAGTTTTTATGACGCATTTTGGTACCTTAATGCGTTTACAAAGTCTTAAATTTAGAAAGAGAGTCTGCAGTTCTGACTTGGATTGGGTTCCATATGCTTTGGTGCAGCGATGGAGAACGTACGATTCCCATAAGCTAGTGAGTTTGATGTGGGGACAGCTAGTAAACTCTTGGTGGAAGAACGCAAACTTCGACTATAGGATTGTATTGTTGTAAAAGATTACCTATGTAAGATGGCCCAAGGCCATGTAAAGCGATGTGACCAATAATACTTATCCTTTCTCTTACTGGTAACCAGTGTAAATCATATAAAATAGGAGATATGTGCTTCCTGCCTTTGACTCTAACTACCATAATAACACATTTTATGTTACAATAGTGGTCCGAATTATAAGACTACAAAATATCTTGCGATCAAAGACAACTATTATAACATTTACTATAAGCCATACATACTTGCGTTAATAATTCCTTTGGTGGGCCACTATGTTGATGCAAAATGTAGTCCAGAATTTGCAGCAATCGATAAGCATAAAGCGGCACTTTGTCGCCAAGGTTGTTGTCCGTGGAAATATCATATAGTGCGCGAATACACAACACCTGTATCTTGTCTCGTTGTGCTTTGGAAAAGTTGTGCCAAACAATTAAAAGTAATTGCAGCTGTTCAACATTGAGATCTGAAAATAGTGAAACAAACATGTAGTTAAAGAACAATTACATATAACGTAAATGTACTCGTGCTTACGGACCACCGGTCATTACTTATATATGGCCGGGGTGGGGGCTGAAGAGAAAATGGTTGGGTAACTGAAAAGACCTAAATAGTTGGGTTGAAAAAAATCACTTCTCTGAAGGGTTGAGTAGCAACATTTTCATAACTATTTACATAAAAAATTAAGAGTTCATCATTTGAACTAGACTAGTACATAATTTGCACAAAACATTTAAAACCCGACAACTGCAATAGTATCCTTTATGGCTTACCAGAAGCTGAATTGGGCAAGTTACAGCGAATTCAAAATACAGCTGCTAGACTTGTTGCAAGAGTTAAAAAATCAGAGCATATCTCCCCTGTGCATCGGAATCTTCACTGGTTGCCAGTGAGATCAAGGATTGTTTTTAAGATACTGATAATTACTTTCAAAGCTTTACATGACCAAGCACCTATTTATATTAGTGATTTACTAACTAAATATAAACCTACTCGTACTTTAAGATCATCTAACCGAAATCTGCTACTTGAGTCAAAATCCAAAACGGTGACTCATGGAGACAGAACATTCTCAGTTGCCGCACCAAAACTGTGGAATTCATTACCACAGGAAATTAGAAGCATTGATATTTTAAGTAGTTTTAAGTCAGCACTTAAGACTTTTCTTTTTTAAAATTAGTAGGCTTTATCTTTTTATGAAACTGTAATTAGTTTTATAAGTAACATTAAGAATATATTGTTGTAAGAGCATTGAGACTATTGTATAATGCTCATAATACGTCTTTATTATTATTGTTATTATATTGATGGGAAATGGTGCGTGATCTTCGACCTTCTCTCTTCCAGATATACTCTTCTAGATTTTGTTCATAGTGGTAGTAGGCTTTATCTTATAATGAACCTGTAATTAGTTTAAAAGTAACAAAGAATATATTGTTGTAAGAGCATTGAGGCTATTGTATAATGCTCCTAATACAGTACGTCTTTATTATTATTATTATTATTATTATTATTTAAAATTAGAATCTGATCATCAGTTGTTTTCCTTGGACTCCTGCTCTGTATAGGGAAATAATAATCTGAAAGTTATAGTAGGATCTGTCTGTATATCTATTTGGGTTTCTTATTAAAACTTTTATCGACGATGTGCTGGGAATTGGGCTTTATCTAACTTTTTTCTTCTTGGGTTGGGTAAAAAATTTTCTTTACTCGTAAATGGTTGGGAAGGTTGAACTTTTTGAAATTAATTTTATTTGGTTGGGTAAAAATTTTTCCAGCACCAAATCTATTTCTCTTCGGCCCCCACCGAATGATTGACGTAAATATGACTATACACCTTGGAAATTACAATGTCAATCTCATAAAGGTGATGTTATACAGCATGATTTAAACTCGACGATTTTTAACGCAACGAATGTTGTATAAACGGTTGATGCACGTAACATGCCTTGCAATTGTAAAATATTTTTAACGACATTTGTTATGACAACATGTTGCGTGAAAAACCGACGTTAAACATTGTCCTGGCAACTGCAGCGATTCAAATCATATACACACAATCAAACCTACATATATGGATACAGTAAACATGCATGTATGTACTGTAACAAACATACAAATAAAGTAAACATACTTAGAGTCACGTAAGCAATTTACACATTTTCAAAATTCTGAACATTTCGTCGCCAAATATATTTTCCCATATTTTCAATCAGTTTGACTATAACGTATAGTTGGGTATCTGGATTTATTCACATCTGAGATAATCATTATAACTGCAATAACCAAGGTGTAATAACCATGATTTTACTTCATACAGAAAATAAATTATCGCCAAAATGATAAAATATTCGCGTTTTTCATCAAAAATGATTCACATTCTGTAAATTATAATACTTTATGTAAATTATGCATCATTAGAAATAAGTTATACATATCACACATTGCTTCAGAATATCATAAATTGAAATTATTATTGTAAAGAAATAAACATTATATTGAAACCTGGACTCGTGCTATCGTTCTTCAGTGCGTTTTCCTTCAGAGTTTGTATCAATTTTTCCCAAATTTCAACACAGCTTGAATCATCCATTGTTTGCTTTGTTCTGTGATTCTTCTGCTGTCTGCCAAGAAGAACCCGGGCTAAGATTGATAAACTCCTTGGTCCGACATACAATGGCCAACAATCAACGCGAACAGGTGATAGAGAAAGATCAGTGAGAAGAATCCCCTAAGAAACATCGAGAAATAAATTCAAAAGGCGAGAAATAAATTCAAAAGGCGAGAAATAAATTCAAAAGGCGAGAAATAAATTCAAAAGGCGAGAAATAAACCTAGGCTTGGGCGGTTTTCCGGTAAACACGAAAAACAGGTTTTACGGTTTCGCTTTTATAAGAAAACCAAAAAACCGGAAAACCGAATAAACCGACCGAAGAATCATCATATTTCGCCATCCATCACTGTAATATACAAGCCTGGATATTGGCGGCCGGTCACGGACATTGTCCGGTACAAATTTTCCATTTCTAGAGATTTGACAGTTACAAATTAATTCTGTCTGTCATCTTGTCCGAAAATTAACTCAACTTTTTGTGAAAGTTAAAAAAATTTTTGTGTTGATTTTGTGTTGATTTTTGTGTTAGATTTTTATTGTACAATCTCAATGAGAGACATCACGCTAAGTTTTGAGACATTGCGCTAAGTTTGAAGACCTGATTATGCTAAGTTTGGAGACATTGCGCTAAGTTTGAGGACATTAAGCTTTGGAGACATTGCGCTAAGTTATGAGACGTTACACTAAGTCTGGAGACGTTACGCAAAGTTTGAAACGTTACGCTAAGTTTGAGACGTTACGCTAGGTTTAGAGACGTTACGCTAGGTTTAGAGACATTACGCTAAGTTTAGAGACGTTACGCTAAGTTTGAGATGTTACGCTAAGTTTTGAGACGTTACGCTAAGTTTGAGACGTTACCTGTACGCTAAGTTTGAGATGTTACGCTAAGTTTTGAGACGTTACGCTAAGTTTGAGACGTTACGCTAAGTTTGAGATGTTACGCTAAGTTTTGAGACGTTACGCTAAGTTTGAGACGTTACGCTAAGTTTGAGATGTTACGCTAAGTTTTGAGACGTTACGCTAAGTTTGAGACGTTACGCTAAGTTTGAGATGTTACGCTAAGTTTTGAGACGTTACGCTAAGTTTGAGACGTTACGCTAAGTTTGAGATGTTACGCTAAGTTTTGAGACGTTACGCTAAGTTGTACCGTCAACCGTGACAGGTACACATTTTTGTATGTCCGTTACAAATTCATTTGTGCTGGTCATTCAGACAGGTACAGCGAAAATAATTATTTCCAGGCTTGGTAATATACGAGGCCAGAGGAGGAACGAAGGTCGTCCCAGAGTGCATTGCTTTCAATTTTATTCGCATATGGTTGAGCGCGGGTATTTGATTAGGGAATAACGGAATTTTCGAAAATTGTTTTTTCATTGAAAGACTGAGTTTCAAAAGGTAAGTTATCGATATGATATTGAACATATGTTATAAGAACAATATGAATAACATATTCGGGGTTTTTCTTCTATATCTTGCTTATTTCGGTTCCATGCGAACTGTTTTTGTATAAGCTTTCACGGATCAATGGACTTGGCAGTCAAAGTAGCCTATGGTTATTATAGACAGAGAGCAATACGACGAACATCAAGTTTATCCAGAAAACTGATGTGAATTTCGCGGCATCTTAGTTTCACACACGACAAACCATCCGGAATAACCTCCAACGTTTGTTTAGAAACGCAATGAACATAAATAAGTTCATGCGT
Organism: Chrysogorgia sp. JL179-B06; assembly: GCA_035772405.1. NCBI lineage: Eukaryota > Metazoa > Cnidaria > Anthozoa > Scleralcyonacea > Chrysogorgiidae > Chrysogorgia > Chrysogorgia sp. JL179-B06. The sequence continues at coordinate 1,372,217 of JAYKKM010000182.1, read as the reverse complement.
GTCAAAAACCATAGCATTTTTTCCAACTATAGACTGAAAGACCGCCATCTATATTTCGCGAAGGTTTGTGTTCAATAATGAACATCTACTTCCGGAAATAGATAATATAGTATCGTGCGCAATGCATGATGGGACGACCTTCGCTCCTCTGATACGAGGCCTACACAGGCCTAAAAATATAAGTTAACATAAAAGTCTGACTAGAAAGGTTTGGCCCAGCGAAAGCGTTCTATCCTTCTCATGAGCTTTCTATCAACAATGCCTTCGAGAAAGCAACGCGACTGCGCATCTGGAAACCAACGCCATGAAGTCACAACTGACGCCATAACAATGAGTACTGGTAAAGACTAAAGACAACGTCGTATTCAACGATGCGTTTAAACCAGGTTATCAGCTACGTTTTCGAAAAATAAAGTATCAAACTTTACAATGCAAAAAGAGAATCAGTGATGAACGATGGCTCTCAGTGGGTGAAGGCTAAAAGGGATGACTCAAAAGGACCTTCACATTTTTTAGAACTACTAATCCTAACCCTAATCTCAATCCTAATCCTAATCCTAATCCTAACCTTGATCCTAACGTTGATCCTAACCTTAAACCTAGCACTAACCGTACCTATCCATAACCTAACGAAAAATAAAAAACAGAAAAAAACAGAAAGGTCCTTTTGAGTCATCCCTTTTAGCCTTCCCCTTCTCCAGTGGTGCAATAACATTACTTTCTTTTCTTTTCCTTTATTTGTGTTGGCTTCCTCGTTAGAGTTACGAAGTATTTCATTCACTTCTTTACGAGAAACAAGAAACAACGGTGAAATAGACCTTGATATTATTTTTCGAAGTCCATTTTCGATTTTTGCGTCTTTATTTTGCTCCCGGAATAAGTTCAATAATGACGCGACTAAACAGGTTTTCAAGATGGCAAACAAAAGACAGGTTTTGTCGTTTTTTTCTAGTCGGTTTTCGATTTCGTTTTTTTTTAATCCGCCCAACCCTAACTAAACCTGTAAGTGACGCAGATTACCTATGCACACATTTCACAGCCTATTAACAAGTTGTGTTCGCAACAGACTTGTAGCAAGACTGTGAACAAGTGAAACAATGGTGTAATATCTTCAAGTTGCCATGCAAGCTTCTTGTTGTCAACTTGTTGACGTTGCAGAGCCATAGCCAAGTTATTGAAATAAGCTGTAAAAGACTTGTCGACAAGCGATATTAGACGTATTGGAACGAGTCTAGTGTGGTCTGATGCAGTCATCAATCTTGTTTACAAGTCTTATAATATGCCGTCCTAGCTTGCGTTATTTGGCAAACGAAGTTGTAGTTTTGTATAACGTTTAGATCATCTAATACCTGTTGTTCTTCAGAGAGCACATTACAACCCAGTAAAATGTGAAGATAACGGTTGAGGCTTTCACAAAACGGATAGTAACCATTCAAGTTGCACATACGGTTCTTGGGACCATCAAGATCAAGCACAATTGAGGCTAAGTCCTTCAAATGCAAAGGCTGCAAAGATTTCTGAACATTTGAAAGAAGTTTTCTCTGATTCTTGTTCAGCATGTAATCACTAACGAATGCGAGGATCATTTGTGACATCTCCAAGTACTAGAAGAAGAAAACAAGAAACCATTATACACAAGAAAGCAGAAATTGCTGTATGTCTTAGTTAAGTAGGCTGTAATGAACCTTTTCTAGATGAGGAGAGGATTTATTAAAGTGCCTATGCAATGAAAAATGCAGTTGTAAAATAACTCTTTTATTTGAAAGAACTCTTGAAACTATATAAAGACTAACCATTTGTAACTTTTTCATATCTCACTTCACTCTTGAGATATTAAGATTTGTTTAATACAGTATATAAATGATCATACTTATGACATCACAATTGATAATGGCTTATTGAAAATTCTGCATATCTTTACCATAATCACATGGAATCGTTTGATGATTTGCATATTTGATGTCATTGGATACATCCACGCACATGCGTGTGTACATCCACGCACAGTGACTTAGTGCCACAGAGTTCAGTTGTTAAATTGTTATAATCGTTCAAAGCTTGGTAAGTTATTTTATGTTTTTCCCAGTTAGTCTTGACATATTACATGAAAAATCTGTAACTGTTGACTGCCCCAACCAGGAATCGAATTTGGTCTCAAAAGCTAAGTGGTTAGAACACCAATGCGTTGATTCAGAGACCTCGGGTTCGATTCTAGGTTGGGGCTGTCAGATGTTTCATATACATATATTAGACCATTAACTCTTTCCTGACAGGCTGAAAAACATCCAAAATTGAACCACCCCTTTGTTCTATTGATATCTCTTGAAAAAACCATAACTGTTGCGAAAGCTATACATTTTCTGAAAGCCCAATAAACCGGCTTTTACTTGTGCTTTTAAATTTCCCGAACAAAACACATTATGTTAATATAAATTAACATTAATTATCATAAATCAGGTTGAAAAATTTACATTTTTCTAGAAAAGGCCATCTTGCACGCCCGCGTAGCATCTTGAAAACTCAAAATGCCACCAATCGCAGAGTTGTTTATGAAATCAAATCAAACTTGGCGTGTGCGGATCTCATGTTCCTGGCGCTTGTCGAATTTCAATTTTTAATCTTGCGTTACCGTGTGCCGTGTTTTTCGACTGACGACTTTGCGGGTCTTCTACGACCCATTTTGACTGGGCCGGTCAGGAAAGAGTTAATAAATCCTCTCATCTACAATTGTTCTAAAGCCTCCTGTATACAAGAGCCGGTGCGGTGATAAGCTCGCTACTTGAGGAAGTCCTGCGAGGGGCTTCGCTCTACTTCGTCGAAGATGAGATGTCTTCCTGTAGAGATTTGAGAGTCGGGACGATGTATAAATATGTATATGATGTTTGACTGTTCTGACAATATCTCAATAGCTCAGTGGTTAGAGCGCCGGTGTGTTCATTCGGAGACCTCGGGTTCGATTCCAGGTTGAGGCAGCCAGATTTTGGTCAGCTCACGGTGTACCGGAACACAGAATATTGCACCAGGACTACAGTTTTATTTGGGTTATGTTTAGAGTTTTTTGGATCCTGTTCTGCTTCTAAATCCTGAAAAAATAACTTTGATGAGGCGTATGACGTAGTCTGTGTCCATTGTTTACCGGTACACGGTGATGTAACCCAGATTTTTCATATACATATATTTGACCAATAGTCACGTCATCCTCTTCCAGGCTTCCTCGTCACTATGAAACTGACAATTTACTTCATGTAATTCTTATCATTTATAGACCCGGAGCGAGGGGAATTCGACGAAATATTATCCCGAGGGATGATATATCCCGAGGGATATATCATCCCGAGGGGTAATATTTCGACGAATTCCCCGAGCGGAGGGTCTATAAATGATATATTATACCGACACATCTAGAAACGTCTAGAAACGTCTTGTTGTTCCTCCATTGTTTACAGGCTCGTCTTGGTTTACGCGCGAGTACTGGGTATGAGCGGGGTTATTCGAATTACCCGCTGATTACGTCATCAGCGGGGAATTCGAGGTTAAAGCGGGAAATTCGAGTTTAAATTGACTGGTCACGTGGTACAAATCTAGCTCTTTGATTGGACAATTTATAGTTGAGGTATAATATTATTTACTATGTACTTGTGACTAATTAGTAAACTTCAAATCACGGACATCCTTATTACGCGTGCGCGAAATTTGACTTTCAGTTGGCGAATGTATTTGTAATGTTTAAAGTGCAAATGAATCGAAAGTTAAGTTTATCTTATTTGAAAGAACTCTTAAAATAATGACGAATAATAATTTACAGCTCTTCCATATTTAACTTACTGCTAGAGATATTTAGATTAATATTTAAATGAGCTGATCGATGACGTAGCAAGTTGTACACAACATTAGAAAATAATAATAATAATAATAAAGACGTATTAGGAGCATTATACAATAGTCTCAATGCTCTTACAACAATATATAAAATATATATAAACAATATATATATAAACAATATATATATATAAACAATATATATATAAACAATATATATATACAAAATCATGTATATCTTTCCAATATTACTAAAATAAATCACTCAAAACTTTGTAATTGCTACAGCTCATTAAACAAAACATTAAAGACAAGCTTCAAGTGATTTAAGATATACAGGATTTTCCAATGTTGTGTACAACTTGCTACGTCATAGATTATCTCATTTGAATATGATCTAACTCTAAATATCTCAAGAAGTAAGTTAAATATGGAAGAGTTGTAAATTGTTATTCCTCATTGTTTTAAGAGTTCTTTCAAATAAGACAAACTTAATTTTAGATTCATTGGCACTTTAAACCTACGAAATAAAGTTCGTTTGTAAAGTAGGAAAGGTTATCTGACTGCGTCTAATCCACGATGCTCGTTAAAATTCAAACTCACCCTTCTTTTTAAAGTGCCTTATCCAGCCTGTGGGGATTTTACATATTCGTAATTTTTGGGTTCTACCAAAACGAAATGTAATATATCTTGTTGTTCGAAAATTGCATCTTCATGCCTTTTCCCCTGCTAAAGTTCACAGGAAGTGACGTCAACGCAGGGACACGCAATATTTTGCGGCGTCATTCAACAGTGAATATTTAGGAATTGAGTGAATTTTGTCTGAACAGGCTGTTTAAAGATCAAAGCCAAACTTTCGCTGTATTTCATTACTGAATCACTCCACACAATATCGCGTGTCCCTGGGTTGACGTCACTTTCTGTGAACTTTAGCGGGGGAAAAGGGCATGAAGATGAAATTTTCTAACAACAAGATATATTACAATTTTTCTCAGGAGAATCTAAAGATCACAAATATGTAAAATCGCCACAGGCTCGATAGGCACTTTAAAGGGGAACAGTAGTAAAATAATACTTTTAAATAAAGGGCCTTTAAGTATAAGACGTTCTCACCATTGAACTACATGGAAGCGTAAAGGGAACAACAAATGTTGGTCTGGAAAATGTTTGGTTAATTATCGTGACACGCTGACATTTGCGCCTGTATAGCTCAACGGTTAGAATGGTCATCAGAAAGTTACAGACTCGTCATTGTTTGAGCTTCTCAAAGCTTGAGCAGCACGTAAAAATAATTTGCTGCCGTAGGCGGCACACTAATCTTGACTTGGGTTGCTGTGTCTCGTACCCAGACTACTTCGCGGAACTATATGTATAGTCGATCGACGTTAAAATCACGCTCGATTTTCAATGTATGTTTGTATGTTTGTTTGTCCACAGATTTATGACGTTTTATGACGTAACTCGTAGATGTTCATATAATCGCAGGATGCGAAAACTATCCGAATCAAATGTTCGGAACTCGCCAACGACACCATTGCAAACAAAATAAAATCTCTTTAGCTACGAGGGCCATGATACTTTGTGAAGAGCTTCGTTCGTCAATCGTCATATACATGTAACATGTTCTGCTTTAGTGCTGAACTTCTGGCAGCTGTGCTTTAGCGTGGTTGTGCTTGCGAATTTTAACTTCGACTCTTGTCAACGTAAGGCAAATAGTATTTAACTCACTATTTAAGGAGATGTCAATTATTTTTACACGACAAGATATTTTACAATTCTTCTCAACAGATTCCAAGGATCACAAATATGTAAAATACCCAAACCCTGGATAGGCACTTTAACGGAATTGAAAAGTAGAAATATTAATCTAACCGTTCAATCCTGCAGTGTCTGCCGAATGAAGCTTAAACACACAAATCTAAGAACTCTACACCTTTAAATTAAAAAAATCTATTTTGAGCAAACTTAATCGTGCCTTACCAACTCTGCTTTAGATATTATCCCTTCCGATTTCCACGTGGTGCCATCATCTTGCTCCAGCAATGGAGATTGTCGTCCTTCCTGCTCTTGCATCATAAACCAATTGCCCAAAATAAAGTCACTGTCTGTTGAATCTGTAGGTCATGAATACAAAATGAAAAAAGCGCGTAACAGTGTCGCAACAAAAATCGCGCAAGTTGTAACAAGTCTTGGTGTAAAACAAAACATATTCCGAAAAATAAACACATCCTGAGAACTCAAGATATGAGTCGAGATATGAGTCAATAACAAGACGAGATTATTGAAAAAGTGACATTTCGATTTTATTACAAAATCATCATCACACTAAGTAATAAAATCGATCGAAATATCACTTTTTCAATAATCTCGTCTTGTTATTGACTCACCACCAGGTGTTTGACATTAGGGACTTTAAGATCTACGACGGCAACCTAGGACGGCGACGGCAGTGAGAGAAATACAAATTTTAGCATTTGAATGAAATCAAGGTTGGTTGACTAGAGTTTTTGACACTCAAAGCTTATTTTATGATCTCCACAACGCTTCAATATTTCTAAAACGCTTGTAGTGTCTGTGTTTAAGTCAGTCTTAAGCAACAGCTCTCATCTCTACGCGAGTCACCGTCGTCCTAAAGACGCGAAAATGCTCTCAGTGGCGTTGTAAACAGAACGAGGACGGCGTTGAAATTACTCTTGGGAATAAAAATTATTCATTATTTTTGTTTCGCATGAAGATTCTTTTGTTCGAACGACGTCGCCATCCTTAGGTTGCCGTCGTAGATCTTAAAGTCCCTATTATTACAGACAGCACAATGCCGCCATAACAATATACAAAACTAGTATTCTTTGAAAAATGTGATGTGAAAAAAACTAGTATTCTTTGAAAAATGTGGTGAATGGCGTACAGCCGGAAAACCGCCTGCCGTCTTCTATTGGAAAACCTGTGAGTTCTCAGGATGTCTTTATTTTTCGGAATTTGTTTCATTTTATATTATTTAAAATTGTCAGTTGCAGGTTCTTGTTTTTTTTTACAAGTCTACAGTGACCTTCCCAAGCTTGTTGCAAGTTCTCGGGGTCAACTTCAGGTGACGCTTCTCCTCAATTTTGAACAAATTGCGTTTTGCCTATTATTATTACAAGGATTTCAATCTCATGATATGCATAAACTACACCTTTTCACGTTGATAGATCACTGGTTAGGGTTAGTTTTTGGTTTAGAATATTACAAAAAAATAGTCGCGCGTAAAAAAGTCCCAAGATGCTACCGACCATCAAATATGCTACCGACCATCAAAGATGCTACCGACCATCAAAGATGCTACGGACCATCAAAGATGCTACCGACCATCAAAGATGCTACCGACCATCAAAGATGCTACCGACCATGAAAGATGCTACCGACCATGAAAGATGCTACCGACCATGAAAGATGCTACCGACCATGAAAGATGCTACCGACCATCAAAGATGCTACCGACCATCAAAGATGCTACCGACCATCAAAGATGCTACTGACCATCAAAGATGCTACAGACCATCAAATATGCTACCGACCATCAAAGATGCTACCGACCATCAAAGATGCTACCGACCATCAAAGATGCTACCGACCATCAAAGATGCTACCAACCATCAAAGATGCTACCAACCATCAAAGATGCTACCGACCATCAAAGATGCTACCGACCATCAAAGATGCTACCGACCATCAAAGATGCTACCGACCATCAAAGATGCTACCGACCATCAAAGATGCTACCGACCATCAAAGATGCTACCGACCATCAAAGATGCTACCGACCATCAAAGATGCTACCGACCATCAAAGATGCTACCGACCCCGCGGAGGAGACAGCTCCAATACTATGCCTAGGCGGCGTATTCAACATCGATAATTCAATGATATATTCACAGGAAACGTGGAACAAATCTAGCTCTCCGATTGGACAATTTACAGTTGAGGTATAATATTGTTAAGAACAAACCTTCATTGCTATTGTCTGATTTAGTTTCAACATCATCGCTTGCAAACTTTGTTGCTTCAGTGTTTGCTGTTCCAGGTATTAATAATACAGATTCAACTAAAGCATTAGCCTGTAAATATAAGGCAAAGAAAAGTTATTACACAAATAAAAAGGGCAATTATTGTAAAGATATATATAGTTAAAATGCTTTGTTGGTGGAACAAAGCATTTTAACTAAGATTACTTAAAGGACATTGGCAACAAAAATTAAGTTTGTCTGATATGAAAGAACTCGTAAAATGATAGAGTGACACCTTTTACAACTTTTCCATATTTTACTTCGTTTTTGAAATATTTCAGTTTGTTTGGTATGTAAATGAGATGGTCTCTGACGTCAGGTGCAGGGTAGATAATTTTCACTCATTAAAAAAGTCTTATATCTCAGTGATTGCTAAGTTTACAACGTTCATTATCATGAGGAGTTATTATATGCACATTTTCAAGTAAATTTGTGGAATAAACTTGAAGATGTAGCTAATATCAAAGTGTATATACTTTGCATGACCTGAATAGCAACAAGCGAAAACGTTTTTAAAAAAAGTTTTTAAAAACGAGTTTAAAAATGTTTTAAAAATGAGTTTTTTAAAAATGAATCTACTTCTTATTTTGTTTCCAACGTTTGCCAACCAATAAATTTTGATTTTCTATTTTACTTACGTTCAATTAATAATTCACAAGCAAAAGGTGTATATCCGATACAACACGGCCGCCATATATATAAATAATAACCCACAATTCATCGGGTAGATTAAAGAAAATTTAAGATTTCTGAAAAACTCAACTGAAATGAAAACCATAATGGATCAGACAAAATTAATAATTAGCGGACAACAACCACGAAACGTGAAACAGCAGCTTACAAACGCACAATTCTCATCTGAACGAAACACACGAGAGGTAAAAAAACATGCACCAAGTTGCTGGGCATGTGGCTATTTCTATACGGCAGGGACTTCGACCCAGGGCTTCGCGTACGGTGCATGTAGCTTTAGATAGAGAAGAGTGCTGGACATATAGACATAGTATGTAATAAACGTGCAACGTACCTTGCTGTACGAGTGTGTAAATAATTTCATTAACAAAGGGACCAAGGAGATGTGACGCAATAGTTGTTTAATACGATGCCAGGCTGACACCTGTACTTCGATCGTCATACCACTTGCTGGTATATCCACCTCGTCTTCTTCACTGCCACTCTCCAACTTTAGATCTTCGAACAATGACGACATGATGCTGATCACTTTCTTTGATAACTCCACTAATAAAACATTGAAACCTTGAAGCCTAAAAGAGAAAAAAGAGAAAAAGTATTAAAATCAGAAATGGGTATATCAGCAAATTCCTATATCTCTTAATTGTGCAAAATTTCCAAATTCGAAATTAATCCGCAATTTTGTATGATCACGGGCGTCACACACTAAATCGAGGCTTGTGCGGGTATGGTGGAGAAAATTGTTGTCGTGTTGATAGATATAAGGCAGAAAATTTAGTGTAATTTATACTAACGCGACGGAAATCAGGAAATGCATTTTTTCATAAAATGCATTTGGTTCAAGTTAATGTTATTTTTTAATGGAGTCTAACATGTAAGTTCTCATTATCTATAGTTTATTTCTCAGCGAGTCGCAGGAGAAGCGGTCTCCTCGAAATTCATACACACAAGGAAGTTCCAAGCCATATCCAGCACTTCTAGTAATCCTTTTTCTCTTGATAATAACTTTCCCAAATTGGTTGGACGCTTAAGAAAATTTGAAGTTTTGGAATGTATTTTGTCTTTTCGTTACCGTATTTCCTCTGATAAATGCCCCTGGCATTTATTAAATTTTGAAACAATTTGATGCAGCGTTTATTAGAGGGAGGCGTTTATTAGAGGGAGGCGTTTATTAGAGGGAGGCGTTTATTAGAGGGAGGCGTTTATTAAAGTGCACCTAACCCCAAAAATGATAATGCTATGTTTGAAAGGGCACTTAAAATGATGAAGAATGGCACTAACAGTTCTTCGATATCTATTTTCGTTCTTGAGGTATTCAGTTATATGTGTTATGTTATTGAGGCATAGGATGACGTCATAGCAGGCAAACAACGTTGTTGCAATTCTAAAATTTGTGTATATCTTCAAAGTTATCCAACGAAATAAATACTTGAAACTTTGCACATGGATACATACAACCAAACTAAAGAACATGGTTCAAGTTATGTTGTCACCATAGTAACAGATTAGCTTCCAAACCTCTCCGTTCCCATACAGAAATCTTCATTTTCTGTCGTCGCAAGCAATTTCAAACTTGGGTATTTAATTGCATTAGAAAAGTTATCGCAAAAGTTATTGAGAACTGCCAATCTCAACATGTTCTGCATTTGAGAGAAAACACATTATTTTGTTTTAGAGACTAGGAGGTCTGGAAGCTAATCTGTTACTATGGTGACAACATAACTTGAACCATGTTCTTTAGTTTGGTACTTGAAACTTTGCACGTGGATGCATACCAACATGGTGCTAGACCATTAAGTGTTTTGTAGCCACAAGCGAGCAACGGGCCGTCGCCTGCCAATTTCGTTGGATACTTTGAAGATATACACAAATTTTAGAATTGCAACGTTGTTTCCCTGCTATGACGTCATCATGTGCCTCATTAACATATCACATATAACATATCATAAAACTGAATACCTCAAGAACGAAAATAGATATAGAAGAACTGTTAGTGCCATTCTTCATCATTTTAAGTGCCCTTTCAAATATAGCATTATCATTTTGGGGGTTAGGTGCACTTTAAATAATATGTTATTGACCGAGCGCGAGCTCCGGATAAGAAGGATATTGGTTCAGTTCTTTTTTCTTTTTATTATTATTTTACTTTATTTAACTTTAACAATGTCTAGTTTAAACTGAGTTGTTTTCTGTGGAATAGCGCCACTGATGAGCGACAGGAAGCTTTGAAAATTGACGAACATGTTATTGCGATTTATCAGCCAGAAAGTGATCAACTTGTGGGTCATGTTCCAATTGAATTGTCTAGTTTAATACACTACTTCCTTGGAGCAGATGAGAGAAATAGCCTCGTGTTGAAAGTTACTGGCAAACGAAAACTTGAAGTAGAACTGGTTGCTTCCGCATTATTCATTGCTCGCACGACAAAGAAATCGACAGCAATAACTCTTCACAAAGAGATGGAGAAAAGAAAAGAAAAACTGTTGCATTTTGAGTTAAAATACGAACTCAAGAAGGAAGAAATTAAAAATATTTCTTGTTTGGTTCCATTGTTGCCACATAAAAATAAATAAATCTGTCAATTTTATTTGTAAATAAAAATAAATCTGTCAATCTGTATTTTTCTAATAAACGCAGCTCTGATGTTTATTAGAGGGAGATGTTTATTAGAGGGAGATGTTTATTAGAGGGAGGCGTTTATTAGAGGGAGGCGTTTATAAGAGGTAGGCGTTTATAAGAGGTAGGCGTTTATTGGCATTCTTGTATGAAAAGGGGAGGCGTTTATTAGTGGGAGGCGTTTATTAGAGGGAGGCGTTTATTGGCATTCTTGTATGAATAGGGGAGGCGTTTATTAGAGGGAGGCGTTTATTGGCATTCTTGTATGAATAGGGGAGGCGTTTATTAGAGGGAGGCGTTTATTAGAGGGAGGGGTTTATTGGAATTCTTGTATGAATAGGGGAGGCGTTTATTAGAGGGAGGCGTTTATTAGAGGGAGGGGTTTATTAGAGGGAGGCGTTTATTGGCATTCTTGTATGAATAGGGGAGGCGTTTATTAGAGGGAGGCGTTTATTAGAGGGAGGGGTTTATTGGAATTATTGTATGAATAGGGGAGGCGTTTATTAGAGGGAGGCGTTTGTTAGAGGGAGGCGTTTATTAGAGGGAGGCGTTTATTACAGGAGGTCTAACCGTCTCTAACCTCCAGGAGGCTTGGGTACGAAAAACTCTATTAAGCGGACACCTCTATTAAACGGACACTAAACAATTCCCTGAGGGTGTCCGCTTAATACAGGTTTGACTGTATTCACATTTACCCTATTTAAATATGTAACATGATTCATACACCATGTCGAATACTACCTTATTATATAGTATTTTATCATTTTTTTAGGGACAACACAAGAAACGTAATATGAACAAAATTGAGCAGGTGCAGCGACGTGATGAAGTAGATTACAAGACCAGGCTTGAACAACTTCAGCTTCTTCCTCTGTACATGCGTAGGGGAAATCACAGATCTTGTCTTCCTTTTTAAAATGATTCACGGCTTAGTAGACATGCCAATGCCATGTGGTTTCATTTCTTGGAGAAGTACGGATCGTTGTTTGCGTAATATTGATGACGTGACTCTTATAGTACCTTATGCCCGTAAAGATGTCTTTAAGTATTCTTGTTTCGTTGGTGTCACTAGGCTCTGGAATTCCCACCCATACTCTATGCGTGCCATTAACACATTGTCGTCTTTTAAGAGGCTACTTTCTCAGCATTATTTCAAACTTTTTCCTGTTGCTTTTAATCCGTAGTTTTTCTGTTTCGTATAATTTTGTTGTCTTATTCTTTGATTTCATATTAATGTGATACAGTAAACACCCACTATGAAGAACCTACATTTTTCCAAACCAGCCTGGGATAGGGTCTTATATATTTGATATCTAACACAAAATCAGGGTGTTAGGTTCTTATAAATTGGTTTGTAATTATTTTACCATGCAAAAAACTGGAGAAAGCAGTACTTTCAGTTTTCTTTGTAGATGATAAGACTAGTATATATGTATATATATATAAGTTATCAGAGTGATCACTGAGACACTGAGATGTAAGATGTATGTCTGAAATATGTGTATACTGTATACTTTATCTCTTTAATGGTTTGTTTAATCCCTATAAGAAAACAGTAAGCATCTGCAAACTGAACAGGCTATAATTTATTGTGATCTGAAATACTGGATGTACCGAACTAGAATTTTGAGATCTACGTCAACATGCAAATGTATTTGTACATTATTGTATAAAAGATAAGGAACTGCAACCAGATGTTGGTGTCATCCTCATTTGGGACTTTGCTACAGTGGAATAATAAATTGATTTTGTGACATAAGAACCTATTTCAAATATCAGGTACAAACAGGTTCTTATTGAGAGGGGCACAAAATCCCTAATTTCAGCCTGAGGTTCTTATAGGTGGAAGGTTCTTCATAGCGGGTGTTTACTATATGTTATTTGTAACCCTAATACATTCAATTTTTAGTTGTAGTACTTTGTAATTGATATGTATTATAATTATAATAAATAAATAAATAAATAAATCTAATTAAATAAAATGTTATTATTTACCTTTTCGTCTTGTTAACGTCCTTCTCCTTTGTTTTCAATTCAGTCGATGGTTCAAGCTTCAAGAGCGAGGAAAGACCTTTCAGAATACAATGGCTGATAAGCAAATTAAAGTTCTGCAGTATATGCCCACCAGCTCGGTGAGATGTGGCCAAGATGTGCGAAATGACATCAACAACGGATAACTTAAACGAAAAGAAATAAATTATATAAGAAAAAAAAGTATAAAAATAAAAAAATACATTGAATTAGCAAGTTATTCACATGATTTTTGTAATTTGATAGCAAAGGGTATTTTACCAGGAAATAAAACACGCGTATAATACATCTCATGGGAACCGAGTAGCGTAATTTTTGTATGTCACGCTCGCGTGGTAGAGATGAAGAGGAAAGTGCCATTATTAAATTGTATATGAAATGAAAATTAAGTTTGCCTTATTTGAAAGAACTCTTGAAATGATAAAGGAACTCCATCTATAGTTTTTCCATACAGTATATTGTATAATGAGTTGTTGAGAAACCATGTATATTATTAAAATTATTCTGTTAAATCAATGGAAACTTTCATTATTAGGTGTCATAAGACAAATATACCCCTTACATGCGCAGTTTAGTGTGACTTTGTTTGATAATTTCAACGATATTTCTACTTTTAAAACAACTCATTATTTCAAAAAACAACACAACGCTTTGGAATTTTGCTTTTATTTGCGACATGTTTCGGACGTTACTAACTTCCTTCTTCGGGAAATTACAACGTCAGAAACATGTCGCAAATAAAAGCAAAATTCCAAAGCGTCGTGTTGTTTTTAAAGATAATATGCCAATTTATAATAACAAAACTCATTATTTAATGTGACGTATGCAGTGTGATTTACATATCAAACAAACGGCAATATCTCAACAACGAAAAGCGATATGAAAAAACCAAAGATGGAGTTCCTTTATCATTTCAAGAGTTCTTTCAAATAAGACAAACTTAAAGGATGAGTGTCCAGCTAATGCTTTGCGCGCTCACAAGCTTGCTCGCGGCCATTTTTTGGGCCACGAAATTGAAAAGGTAAACCAATCCTTCGATATCTGAGCAATCCTTGCCGTAAATTACTCAAATTGTGTTTTTCGTAAGAGCAGAGATAATGTAGTAAGTTATTATTGTCATATTTTTTATAGTATTTGATTACACTCGGTGCGCCGTGGAATTGTGTTTTGAGACAGATATCCGTCGCTCGTTTTTTGCCGTTTGATGCGTGAATTTCAAAGTTTCCTTCAAGACCGCAGTTTCTTGGTATCTAGTATAAGATCCTTATATTCCATATATTCTATGAGTAGAGGAACCGATATTACGCTAGAAACGAACGCTCACTGCTGCAAATCATTTATTGGACAAGGCCGTTGTAATCGAAGTCGTTGAGAATAGAACACGCTGACAGACGACGGCACGAAGAGTGCGGTTCACAATATTCGACAAACTCTGAGTCAGACATCACTGTACAAACTGATTTAAACGACTTTTAGCAGCTTATTATGTCGTAAGAAGATAACAAAGCAACAAGAAAACGTAATAAACCGAGGTAGTTAGAAGCCAGTTTCCCAAATCAAAACAATAACACAAGCGCGCAAAGCATTAGCTGGACACTCATCCTTTAATTTTCATTTCATATACACTTTAATAACAGCTTTGTGCCCTGGATGAACCAACCGAGTTTGCGAAAAATGCAATTCACTGTACCGAAAAAGATGGCGGCTGTACATTTTACCAGAATGTTTTGCGACCTTAACGTGCCTACGCAATGAAACATTCAGTTGTAAAATAATTATTTTATTTGAAAGAACTCTTGAAACTATAAAGACTAACCATTTACAACTTTTCCATATCTCACTTCACTCTTGAGATATTAAGATTTGTTTAAAGTGCACCTGACATCAACATTTTTTATTGTCTTATTTGGAAGAACTTTTAAAATGATAAAGTAACTTCTTTTGAAGATTTTCGTTTATTCGCTTTCTTTTTTAGATATATCAGTTTGTTTGATATGCAAATGTCCGGAATTTACGTCACACATGCATAATGACTTATCAGAGAATGTTATATATCTTTGCGTTCATCAAATAAAAACACTAAAGTGTGAATAGAAAATGAAAGAGATACACACATATCAAACAAACTGATATATCTCAAAAAGAAAGCGAATAAACGAAAATCTTCAAAAGAAGTTACTTTATCATTTTAAAAGTTCTTCCAAATAAGACAATAAAAATTTTTGATGTCAGGTGCACTTTAATATGTAATACTTATGACATCACAATGCATAATAACTTAAATTGAAGATTGGCCGACATTATGAAAGAGGTCTACAATATAAAAATTGAATATCGAAGACTTAATAAGAAGTTTCATTACACTATAGACATACTCACACTTCTATTCACAAGTTTTTGGGCGATTTCCTCATGATTCCCCTCGTCTGAATATAAAAAATTTAAACGAAAAATTAAAACTGAGCCTGAAATAGTTGCATGCAACACTTACACAATACATTTTTTACTTTGTGACCTCTTAAATCTCTAAAAATAGCCGGCGTGGAATTTTAACATATGAATACGCATACAGGGTGGTATTACAAACACAATTTCGGAGGTTTGGCTTTCATAACATCCGTTATGAAAAGAAAATAGAATGAAATTGAATCTTGATAAAACCTGGGAAATAGTATTGAAAGGAAAGACACTGAAACCTCTCCCCGATCCACTCCAGCTTATTGAACGTAGAGATTGGCTTAAGTTACTTGGTGTCTTTTTCCAAAACAACCCTTGTAATTGGGACACGCATTTTAATAATATACTTAAAGAGCCCCTCACCTCAAAATTTTTTGTTGTCTTATTTGGAAGAACTTTTAAAATGATAAAGTAACTTCTTTTGAAGATTTTCACTTCTTCGCTTTCTTTGTGAGATATATCAGTTTGTTTGATATGCAAATATCTGGAATTTCGTCACGCATGCATAATGAGTTATCAGAGAATGTTATATATCTTTCCGTTCATGAAATAAAAACACTAAAGTGTGAATAACACGTGTGCGTGTTTCTCCCACAACACCAAACTTCTCGATTTTAAAGGATTTCGTTCGAGAATGAAAGAGATACACACATTTATCCAATAAGTCATTATGCATGTGTGACGTAAATTCCGGTCCTTTGCATATCAAACAAACTGATATATCTCAAAAAGAAAGCGAAGAAACGAAAATCTTCAAAAGAAGTTACTTCATCATTTTAAAAGTTCTTCCAAACAAGACAATAAAACAAAAAAAGATAGTTTTCTTCGTCGTGCATATAGGTTTGGGTATACTAGTCATCTTATTATCATTAATGACGTTATTAAAGAATGGGATCACAAATTATGGAATAAAGTTGTAAGCAACCCTGACAATGCGCTAAACGAGCTGTTGCCGCCCCAGAGGACAAGGTGTTTGAGAGAGCGCAAGCACAATTATACTTTGCCCAAAGTTAGAACTGAGAGATTTAAACGTGTATTTATTAACAGATGTCTTTTTGAATTTTAGATAGGTGTTGTTGACATCAGTAGTCTGCATGTTACTTTCCTTTACTTGTAAATATTGGCCAAAATTTTTGGTGATGTACATATTTTTAACTGTAAAACCCTTACGTCTGTTAAGGGTTATTTCTTAATAAAAAAGACTATTATTATTTATTATTATTATTATTGTTGGCGCATACAAACGGATAACTGTAGGTTGTCGCTTGACGTCGTGCATGTAAACAATCAGCGAAGGCGGATATGTTTAGTATTGTTCTTGCGGAATTTCATGAATGTTGCAGAAAACAAATACATGCATTTATATAGGGATTACAGGGATCGAACATGTAACCTTCTGATTGACAGACAAACTTTCAAAAAATTTCTAAGTAAATACATGGATTTACAACTATTTAAATATGTAAAACTGAACTTTTATTCTGGTATTAGTTCCAGTTCTTTTTCTCAAGGTCGAGAATACCGACCGACCGACCGACCGACCGACCGCGTACCCAGGGTCTTCTCAGTGCCCGGGAGGGGAGTGGAACGAGGGGAGAGAAGACCCTGGTAAAGGCTGGTCACGTGACTCCAAGGATATTAGATTATTTTGTAAGATGGCTTATTCTCGCTTATATCATCCGGGGGGCCGGATCGCTGTGAAAACATACCACAAACTTGAAAGTACAGTATCAGTATATAGATAATTTAAAAATATAACCACACCAGAAATTTGAAATCCCTATAAATGCTTTCAGCACTTTTAATTTTTAAAATAATAGTCACATAGTCAGACTGTAAATTCGAACTGTGCAGGCGCTGATCATCGTTCATCTTTAATATGACACTATGACAGCGACAAATGTCCAGTAAATCATCGTAATTTTCGAAGTAATCCACCATCTTTCAACTTCTGTCTGCAGTCCGTACTCTCTTTCCAATAAATTGTAATATTTTTAAATTATCCATATACTGTACTTTCAATTATAAACGTTTGTGGTATGTTTTCACAGCGATTCGGCCCCCCGGATGATATAAGCGAAAATAAGCCAGGTTACAAAATAATCCAATATCCTTGGAGTCACGTGACCAGCCTTTACCAGGGTCTTCTCTTCCCTCGTTCCTCTTCCCTCGTTCCACTCCCCTCCCATCCCGGGCGCTCCCTCCGGGCAATGAGAAGACCCTCGGGATATCATGACGCAGCCGCATTACAGAACTTCAACCGCTTACGTTTCACCAGTTTTTCTGGTCAGGAATATTTAATGTGGCAGCGCAATATCACAGATTAACCTAGCTCTTTCGTAGACGTTCTTTGTGGCCTTCGTTTGCCCAGTCCCCGATAACGTCTCCTCGCATGAGCAAAAATTCCTTTCTTTGGGTTAAAGGAAGGAATTCAAAACTTAAAAGCAAAATTACCTGAACTGTTCGCGGCAAGGGATCCAGATGCGGCATACATGGCTACGTCGACGCATCCCAAAGCCAACAACGTGATTTTGTTTAAACGATAGCTGTTAAGCGGTTCCATTACTGGAATTGAGGCTATGCTACAAATCAAGTTTATTTCAGAAGCAAGTTCGTGGACTCTGAAAATAGAAATAAAACACAGTAATTTAAGTCGTGTTTTACTGTGAGGTCGACCTTTTCAACCTAATGATGATATAACAAGCACGATCGCACTACTGGACCAGGAACTGGCCGAGTTTTTGTATTGGCAGCGTTCGCTTAAAGTGCCACTACGATGAAAATTCACCCCCGTCTTTTAGATTTTCCTTAACATAGAATAGTATTTCAGGGTCGAAAGTGATCATCGATGTAAAAAAAACCTAAAAAATGGTACTTTGAAGTAAGTATTTTGAGCTCTGAAATCACTATTATTTCGGCCACCATTACTAAAAACGTGTTCCAAGTGAGCCCGCAATTCTCAATGCTGCGCCTGAATTTCAGTCGAGGTTACTTGTTTTCTTGTTTTATTCGAGAAGTAGATGAAATGTTCAGCCTTTCAGACGAAGAATTTGAAAAAACGACCTTGATTTACTTGAAGAATTAGCCACGTGGAGTCTTCGCGTTGAGAATCCGACGTCACTTTGTTACGCTGGTCAAGAACATGAACGATTAATGGCGGACATAACAACTCCACATTCGGAGTCAGAAAAATAATACTTTCCATCGTCGAATCGCAAAACGGTTTCTACTGAGTAATATTTAGAAGCTCTGCTTTATAAATACGTAAAAATATCGATAGGTAAAAATTTGATCGTAGTAGCACTTTAAATGTTTTGCTTTATACATGCAAATTACGTGCAGTTTGCATGTTAGTATTACGCGTAAACAATTAATGCTTTTAAATATTTGTTCGTGCAAATGCTTAGGTCCGTAAATAATTAATTCTTGGTGGGCAATTGAGGTTTTCAGCTTACTAATACCACGATCACGTCGGATGCTTCAAACTGATTTATTTTGATATTGGGTTTGTCTTGAGACGAGTACTTGTTTTGTACCAGAGTGAGGAAGACTTGTTTCACCTACTGGAATTCAAATTTTATAATTATACATTCTGCGGGAATTGCGACAATAGTGTTCAGGATATGCACTTAAATTGCTTGGCCGTTTTGATGGTTACAACCAGTAAACACACCTCCAATACTGACACAAATGGCGTGAAGCAGGCTAGAAAAGTCCATTTTCTCTTGTGAAAAACGGGCTTTGAGAAAATCTAGCCAGCGGGTTTAAATTTAGACCCCGTTCACACGATGCCGGTACGAAATGAAACCGTAACGAAATGACATGAAACCGTAATGTTAACCGGAACGATTTGAAACCGCAATGCTAACCGGAACGATATGAAACCGTAACGAAATTATTCCTTACAGGCATCGTGTGAACACCTAACGGTGGACTTGAGTCAGTCACCGGGGTTCATAGGCCGAGGGGGCCATCCGGCAAACTGCCTCTTTTTATTAATGGTGCTATTATTAGTAATATTTATTTAAATATAATGTATACTCACTACAAAAATGTAGTGAGTATACATTATAAAGTGATTTGTGGTCTTTAGATTTTACTCAAAAGTGCTCTCAAAATGCAGGAAATGCATTTCACCTTCTACATATGTGGGAGCAAATTGTTTCTCGCACAGGGGCCTACACCACGTACTGCCGCCACTGACCAATGGTGATATAATTTACTTATTAGACAATGTCATGCTTTGTTGGATGGACTTTTGCTATTTCATCATTTTGAACCTCCCGAGGCTTGAGGAGCATTTAATCACTAATTTCCCGACATTTCATGATATTAGTTTGTATTAGTTTATTCATGCGTCGTTTATCTTTGATATGCCTCGGTTAATATATAGGTTAGTTACCTAGCATATTAAATGACCTACTAAATCGCTCTAAAACTACATGTAGAAGAGTAAATTTTGCTAAATAACGACGATTATCATCTATATCATGAATAAAATAAGTAGGTTTCGGGCCTCGGGAAATAACCAGCGTAATTACCTCGGTTTCGGTAACTAAACTATACTTAATTCATGATTGAGTCGGTTTTCTTTGATGTACCGAGGGCTGTACAGTACTAATACCATTTCAATCAATTTTACTCATTCCTGATTGGCCAATGACATCAGTATTAAACTTAAATTAGTGAAATTAGTGACCTCTAAGAGCGGCTACTTTCGGAGGGGCGGTTACTTTCGGAGGGGCGGCTACTTTCGCAGGGGCGGCTACTTTCGGAGGGGCGGCTACTTTAAGAGGGGCGGCTACTTTAAGAGGGGCGGTTACTTTCGGAGGGGCGGCTACTTTCGGAGGGGCGGCTACTTTCGGAGGGGCGGCTACTTTCGGATGGGCGCTTACTTTCGGGTTGTTATTTTTAGCATCGGCCAAGTTTTAACCACTACTGTACATTTTGCACAACGTTTCAAAGTTTTGTTTCATTTTGATTAAATTACATAAGAGTTGTTACTTATTATCTAATGCTAATAATTTACCGTACTCGATACCGAATATTCAGATACCAAAATGGAAGAGGACGTCTGAACGATGACAAAGACAAACTTATAACTACTGTCTGAAATTCCTGAATCTGTGATATTACTGTTTTATACATGTTTTAATCCATGCCATTCAAAATAAATTGTTAAACAGATGTTACAACTTATTTATACAATAGTTATAGACATCGGAAGGGGCTACTTTCGGGGGGCGCGGTTACTTTAAGAGGGGCTACTTTCGAGGGGCGATTACTTTCGGGGGGCGCTTACTTTCGAGCTTCTACGGTATATGAGTACTAATTAGATAAAAAATGAAGAAAAAAATAGGAAAATCTTTGTCCAAGGTGAGCAAATAGACAAAACTTTGTCGGAAAACCTCATCAATCATGAAATTACTTCGAACGAGCCCTCGTTCTCGGTAATTACCGAGATAATTATCTTACTTAGGGGAAAACTAGAAACTTTCCCTGTTTTGAGGCCATTTTGCGATTAAATCGCCGGCGAGAACAAAAGAATCCGAGGCGATCATGGTATTATTGACCTAAAACTATGTCTACTTAGCCAATCAAACTGAACGAATCATGACATGAATTTCGCGAGCTCACGATTACTACAGTTCTTTACCAATTACCTGCTTGAGGAAAAAGCCATCATTGAAGAAACAGATAGATTATTGACTGTCTTCATTGATGGATGAAGATCTTCCATACCACGCAAGGCCATGAATTGCGAAATATTGGGCAAGGAAACACACAAATCTAACAGAACCTTTCCTCCCTGCATTTCCCTTAGAGTTGAAACGTTTCCATTTGAAAGCGAGGTCTTTATGTCAACACCATGCATGAGCATATGTCTTGCGACAGGATGCCTAGATTAAAATCAACAGTTAGAAATCTGAACAGATATTAAAATCACCAATCACAAATAATTATTTAATAGAACAATGATTTTGTTGTGGTGACCAATTTAAATACAGCTTTGTAAAACGTACTAACCATGGTGAATGGTAATAAGTTCAGAACGTTCTGAAATCTAAACTTCTTATTTGTAAACACATTTACCAAAAACTAACAATGGCGTGATGTTGGAGCAAAGGGTGAGAAAAAGAAATGAGTTCTTAGAAGAACTTTTAAAGATTTGAGAAATAAATAGGCTTAAAATAAAATATAGCAAAGTGAAAAGGTGGTAAACTGCCAAGAATTTAGTGACGAGATACTGACGTTTCGAGCGGAGCCCTTCATCAGGTCCGCTCGAAACGTCAGTATCTCGTCACTAAATTCTGATGAAGGGCTCCGCTCGAAACGTCAGTATCTCGTCACTAAATTCTTGGCAGTTTACCACCTTTTCACTTTGCTATATATTCAAAACACTGTCTACGCAGCACTCTACTTTTTAAAATAAAATAGCACGATGCATTTCGGCAGACGTAGCACTTGATAAGTGGTCTGCCGAAATGTTTATTATATAAATATATTATAAAAATATATATTATATATTATACACTATTATCATTATATTATATATAATATATCATTATATTATATATTATATATCATTATATTATATATTATATATCATTATATTATATATTATATATTATATATTATATATTATATATTATATATTATATATATATTATATATGCAGCACAGAACATGCATGTGTAGTACAGTACCCTGGAAAAGGTAGATCAGCAAATGATTCGTGATCATATGTCCCAGTCAGTTGTTGGTAAATATCAAATTGTTCAGGCGTAACGGCAGAAAGCGGTTGTTGCTGGTTCTTCGGGTACTTGGCCACCTTCAAGACAGCCATGAATGTAGTTACTTCAGTTCGATCCAAGCAACCATGGCCTTTGCAAAGCCCTTCGATGATCGAGATAAGGTTTTTCTAAATAATTTTTATATAAAAAAGTTACATATTATATACTGAAAATAAGTGATGGATTTTGTCAGCATGTCAAAAAATAGATTTTGTGGTTAGTAATGTACGGTACATTTAATTATTTAATTAGGGGCTGTTTACATGAATCCGGATTGAGTTTCATTCCGGATTGAACTCATACCGATTCTGTTAAAATCCCTTTAGGTGTTTAAATGTATCCGGAATGAGATGCAGCTCAATCCTGATTTAGTTCATTCCGGTTCTCGTTCGGGATTGAGTTTCATTCCGGATTGAACTCATACCGGTTCTGTTAAAATACGGATTGAGTTCATTGAAATTTCATTCCGGTGTCATGTAAAGGCGCTGCGAGATTTCATTCCGGAATGAAAAATACGACCTAGAGGAATGAAACGAACAACACATGCGTGCTTTTAACATTTATAGACGACAATTTGCAGCTGGAGACAGGAAATGCGCCGACGTCATATTGTTCAATTTCAATATGAATAGCTCTAAACAATTAGCTCTTTATCGACGACGTTATAAATTAAAGGTGAATTAAATGCTTGTTTACTTGCGACCGCATGAAATTAAGGATTCGTGTAAACTGGCCCCCTTCAGTCTCAATGTTATTGGTTGTACCTTACATTATGTGTTTTGAACTATTTATTCTGCCTGTAGCCGCGTTTTACGATTTCTCAGACATTGTTTTAACTTCGTGCAGTTTAAGGTCTGTTAATATGTCTCTGCCATATTCTGTGGCTTTATCCTGAAATTTTTCATCCAAACATTACGTTTTATTAATCGTTATACTTCAATGACCAACATTTCTCTTCTAAATATTGAACATGTATAGTGCTTTGTGAAAGAATCGGAGGAAGGACCCAGGAACCCTGCCCTAACCCTTCCCTAGTATATGGTATCGCCAGGGGGTCTTCCCGCGCTTTTTTGTTTACTTTGCTTTTTATGCGTGGCTCCATTACCAAATAGATAACGTTATACCGTAGATATTTCATACATTTCTCCCTTCAAGTACTCGTATAATCCAAATTATACGAGCGCGCAGCTACGCAGTGCTGGTATGATCCAAATTCATTAGCCTGACAAGATCAGATCCCCAGCTGCGCACTTCCCTCGCGCTGAGGGAGGGTACGAGTCTCCTACTATAAAATTGACGTGGTCTGCATCAAGATCTGGGCATTGAATCTGATTGGTCAACTTGATAATCGACACCATAAGCACACGCAAAAGGCCACACAAAGAAAATCCAGCTGGTATATTAACAATTACATCTTTTCGACGATAAACTGTTTAATACAGTGCAAGTGTAGATATACATATATAATTGTTATATCATCTCATCATCTAGGTCGAGATGATTCCAGACCTTTCGGTTCTCCATAGCTTTCGCTATTTCATTTCTCCCGAGTCCAGTATCACTTTCAAGTTTGTCAATGTAGGTTGTAGCTGGTCTTCTGCCATGCGCTGGTTCGTGGATAGACAGTAGCAGAAAAGATATTATGGTGAGGAAAGCAAAGCCATGGTCGGCACTTTCAAAAATGGATACCATCTGGAAATCAGACCTCTCCAAATATCTCGAGATCAAGTTCTTTCGCGCAACTGTAGAAAGCGTACTTCTGTATGGAAGTGAAACCTGGACAATGACTAAGTCGCTTGAGCAGCAAATCGACGGATGCTACACCCGACTATTAAGGGCAGCACTGAACATCAGTTGGAGACATCACATGACCAATGCTGAGCTTTATGGTACAATACCACCCTTATCAACGACATTACGTGAGCGCAGACTATGATTTAGCGGGCACTGTTGGAGAAGTAAAGATGAAGTCATATCAGAGTTACTTTTCTGGCAACCAAGGTACTGGAAGTTATCAACATTCTTTCGTTGATCATTATCAATGGTGGTTAACCTTCCACGAATATTGTACAGTATGTAATGTATTCCGTTTTAGAGGCATTTATAAGCAATCCTACTTCCTTTGCAGCAGATTCTACCTTGTTTAGCAGAAGTTGTATATAAATTGTTATAATTGGCGCTTTAGGAGTCAGTTCATACGAAATTTTTATTATTATTAAAACTTTATTTCAATACGGTGTCCAATTCACAAAAAGTACTCTTCCTTGGAGCCGTATATTTTAAATAACTATATACAAAAAGACAAGAAGGTAATAATTAATTTATCATTAAAGATTTAAAGTGCCTATGAGACGAAAATTAAGTTTGTCTTATTTAAGGTGTATGGACGTATTCCATTGCTAAAGACAGGTCATTAAGTGCCCAATATACTTCATGAGTGGACAATAAATTCAAGGTATAACCAAGATATTTTAATGCAGTTAAATGATATTTAACTAAGTTAACAACCAAGAGCGGTTCAGTATAGCGTAATTGGCGGTTAGAGGTCAGCGGTCTCTAGCGTGGTATGCAGGCTCAAGTGGACGCCCGCTTGACGTCGGTGAGTCTGGGGGCTGGCTGTGGAAGTGGAAGCCCCTGGATGTCCCAGGCACCCATCCTCCACAAGCGAGCCAGTTGTTAAATGCAGTTAAATGATATTTAACTAAGTTAACAACCAAGAGCGGTTCAGTATAGCGTAATTGGCGGTTAGCGGTCTCTAGCGTGGTATGCAGGCTCAAGTGGACGCCCGCTTGACGTCGGTGAGTATTGTTCAGTGTAGCGTGGTGCAGGAAAGTTGTTGGAGCGTGGAAAGTTGTATCCTTGTTCATTAGTAGTGTATTATATATATATATATATATATATATATATATATATATATATAATATATATATATATATATATATATATATATATATATATATATATATATATATATATATATATATATATATATATATTTTTTTTTTTTTTTTTTCATTTTTATTTTATTTTTTCTTGTGTCCCTCAATTTTCCACTGACATAGTCAGTGTGACAGGTGCCTGGAGTTGGGGTATGGGGACTCATGGCTGGGTTGCGGGGATTTGCCGGCCATGAGAGCGGTACTCTATCTGGGGGTTGGCTGTGGAAGTGGAAGCCCCTGGATGTCCCAGGCACCCATCCTCCACAAGCGAGGCAGTTGTTAATATGTGGAATATGTTGGCAAACTTCTTTCGTCTGGTGAGGTATTTGATGACGTCACATTGACGTCATCAACAAACACAAAAACTCTATAATTTTCGTCATTTTTGACAGTATGCTATATTTTTTGGTGTCATATAAACCTAATGTGTCATATAAACCTAATTTTTTGGTGTTATATTACTTCCTAAAAAGAAAGTACGTATGGATTCATTGATACATTAAATAAAAACGTAATAAAAAAGTAATAACATTTTTATTGCTTTTATTGACCTTAAAAGTCCGATATCTCGGCTAATTTTTAAAAATTCTTAAAATCCATACGTACTTTTATGAAGGTAACCGTCCAGATTCTAATCACATGTAACAAATTAATTTTTCTTAAAACCTTCGAAGATTATAGGAATTTTCACATTTCGACGTCATCATATGACATTACCAAACGAAAGAGTTTTGCCCACATATACACGGTCTTGATGGATTCTTAAAACTATGAAATTCTATGGCAAATTTTGTCAATTCTACAGTAAATACGTACCTAAAATGAACAGGTTTTGTGACTGGCTATATGGAACAAAAGTGGTTAGGGTTACGACATTGGTTTCTTTGTGGTTGATTCAATTGTTTTATTGTTTTAATCAACCAATCACAAAACTTGTTCATATAGGTAGGTGACGACCCCAATTCTAAGCTTCCTTAGCAACGGATATAAGGTCTGCAAATCGAAATACGTCCGAACACCCTCAAATGAACTCCTAAAATAATTAGGAATGGTGCATGATTTAGAGCTCTCAACCTCGTACCCAGGGCATTTTGCCTCCACGGCGGAAGGTCGGCGAAAATGGCCCTGGGATCGGCTGGTCCATTCTATAATGCGATTGGCTTGTCATAAAACTCAATTAATTCAGCCGAGTATAATTTATTCATCTAAATCTGAATGCTGTCTTCAAATTTTACAGCAAATTAAAAGTGATAGCTTTCGCTAAATTGGATATATGCTTCTTCATACCTTTTGTAAGAGATGACCATGGATGTATGGTGGATTATTAAGCTTGTTAGCTGCTTTTATGCCTACGAATGATGACATGAACAACTCTGAAGAGCATTGAATGTTTCTCAATTATTCAGGTCAACAAAGTAGACAAAGTCAATGGAACAAAGACCACAAAAATTATCATATCTAAACACCAAGAAATTCTGGGTGTCGTGTGACCAGCCGATCCCAGGGCCATTTTCGCCGACCTTCCGCCGTGGAGGCAAAATGCCCTGGGAACGAGGTTGTTAGAGCTCTTTAAATATTGTCCGATTCAAACGGATCACCCAAAACGACTTATACTTCATACTCCGCTTAAATATATAAATATGTGTACAAACCTTTCGTGAGAAATGGATCCCTACCGCGGCGAGATTATCACACTCGCTTGCGAGGGGATAAAACAATATTAATTCGGCGGCCATTTTTGAATAAGGTCTATATGATCATTTTGAAAGATATATTGGCTTTTGGGAAGAAAATCTCAAAAGTTTTATCCCTTTGGTACTTAATGTAAAAGACCGTCGGGTTATTATTATTTTAAATATGAAAATTATCATCCCAACTTATATTGTTTAGTAATATAATCATGTGCTCCATTGGTTTTTATCTACATGTCTTCTATTAATATATCTGAGAATTTAGATAATAAATTCGGAGGGAGAACCCAATCGATTAACATTTTCGAACTCCTGCTCCTAAATGAAAAATAATCTCGAGTCTTCACTCTGCAATTTCTGCGAAGCAGGACACAATACTCTGCATTAGCCAATTCGATTTATGAACTTGTAAAATCTGTTCGGGAAGTGTGTCATCAAATTTGTTGATGTTTTGCTGCTAAAGCTGAGTAAAACTTACCTTCGAAAATAATTTATCTCTTTCTTTTGTAATTCGTGCTAAGCAGAACTGAAGAACAACGTTACATGCGCTCAGGGCATGGGGTAAACAGCCTTTACCTAAAAAGATTAACAGGAATTTATATCATACTGTATAACACAAGGATGAAATACAAAATGAAGGCAAAGAAAAGCATGAAAAATCTGACTAGGAGAAGCAAGAGGAGGAAGAAGCAAGAGGAGGAAGAAGGAAGAGGAGGAGAAGCAGGAGGAGGAGCAAAAGGAGGAGGAGCAGGAGAAGCAAAAGGAGGAGGAGGAGAAGCAAGAGGAGAAGCAAGAGGAGAAGCAAGAGGAAGAAGCAAGAGGAGGAGGAGGAAGAAGCAAGAGGAGGAGGAGCAAGAGGAGGAGGAACAGGAGAAGCAAAAGGAGGAGGAGGAGAAGCAAGAGGAGGTGGAGCAAGAGGAGGAAGAAGCAAGAGGAGGAGGAGCAAGAGAAGAAGCAAGAGGAGGAGGAAGAGGAGCAAGAGGAGGAAGAAGCAAGAGGAGGAGAAGCAAGAGGAGGAGGAGCAAGAGGAGAAGCAAGAGGAGGAGAAGAAGCAAGAGGAGGAGCAAGAGGAGGAGCAAAAAGAGGAGGAGCAAGAGGAGAAGCAAGAGGAAGAGGAGGAGGAGCAAGAGGAGGAGAAGCAAGAAGAGGAGAAGCAAGAAAAGGAGAAGCGAGGAGGAGCAAGAGGAGGAGGAGCAAGAGGAGAAGCAAGAGGAGGAGGAGCACAAGGAACAACAGGAACAGGAAGAGGAGCACGAGGAGGAGGAAGAGGAGAACGAGGAAGAGAAGGAGGAAAAGAAGCACGAAGAGGAGCGCAAGGAGGAGGAAGAGCACGATGAAGAACAAGAGGAGGAACACAAGGAGGAGTACGAGGAGGAGCATGAGCACGAGGAGGAGGAGCACGAGGAGCAGGAAGAGGAGCAGGAAGAGGAGCACGAGGAAGAAGAGGAGAAGCACGAGCAGCAAGAACACGAGGAGCAAGAAGAGCAGCAAGAGGAGCAGCAAGATGGGAGGAGAATGAGGAGGAGAAATAAAACCCTGATTTCAATCATTTTACTCTTAGTCATTGTAGAGGCAATACTGTATGTATGTCACACGCCTGCAATATCTGTGGGAAAGCTTTTCAACACTATTGAACAAGCAAGGCCATATTAAGAGAGTCCACGAGGAAGTAAACAATTATAAAGAACCAACTCCTGTTGTCAGGGGACTAGCATTATGAAACATCCTTTCACATGTATTGTGGCTGGATGTACTCAAAGTGGCAAGACCGTATGGGTAAAAACACTTTTGGAAAAGGCTCAAGCAACCATCGACCCTTGTGAACATCTCATTTTGTGTTATGGACAATGGCCATACAGTAAAAACCCGCATAAAAGAACCACTATTTTTTGACGTCAAGCGAAAGCCGAGTTGGTTCTTAACTGGTTCTTATTTCTAGTCAAAAACAATTGTTCCTGGTTTAGTGTTTTAAATTATTTGTTTCCAAGAATTGTTTTATAAAGAATTATTAAAAAATGGTATTTAGCTATTATGTATATTATGTATATAATGGTATATACATTGTATTCTAATCAATATGTAGTATTACACTGATAATTGTTATTTAAAAGCCTCCAAATTTGATAAAATGTATCCTTGTTGAGTACTAAACAACAGATTGTTTTTGTATTTGGATGGAATAATATTAAACAAGACGCCCGCTAGGCGTTAACTCGGGCTACTTGCGGAGATGGGTATGCATTGGTGGCATATACGCATGTTAGACAGTTGGAATTAGAAAACCCGCTCACTTGTCTTATATTACAAAGGATAATTTTGAATGCATTGATTTCTGTAATCAGGCACTGAAGGCATTGTGCAGCGCTCGTTTAAAGTGGGAAACTTTTAGAAGCAAGTTGGGCTAGAAATGAAGACGAAGAAAAATCAGGCGTCTACACGCAGGCGAAATTTAATGCAAACACTAAACACGGCAATGCCTTTTTTTCTAATATCTGTTCGATTGAAGGTCTTCGTGTGTCAAAATTTATATAAAAATCAACGGCAAGGTATACGAAACATATCTGTTACGAAATTACATCGGTTTAATGGACATAAAAGCATTAAATCATCGGGTAAACGACGAATAGATCTTGAAGCCAGGCCCATGTCCTTTGATTTTAAAGACGAGTCTCGCTTTAATCGCTTACGCATTTTCTCATATAACATCTGATCTTCACATTTTAAGTAGACGAAACCTACAGCATTCGATTCGCCAGATTCAAGTGATCATTTCGATGTAGAATTGATTTAAATCGGACAAAAACACAACATTTCATAAATGATTGATATTACGCAGTTTCACGGGATATTAAAAATTATGTCAACACAGTATAATAATATTTCCCTGTCCTTCGGCTGTCCATTCCGTCTTCGTGATTGAACTCTCATCTGTGTTTCTCTCATCTTGGAGAGAATCTTTGCAATGGTTTGCGGGTTTACAGGTCTCGTAAATGCTTTTCAGACTGCGATTCATTGACAACAAGGGTGAAGGCAAGGAACAATGAGGCAAGGGTGAAGACCCTGGGTACGAGTTATTGCGCAATTTTGCAAATTTATGGAACCCCACAAATAATACTAATACGAATACGACTAATAATAATGAAGCCGAAATTAAGACTCGGTCGCCCGAGTAATTAAGTATGTAAGTACCTGCCCTTAGAACATGCTTTCTACTTCAGCTAAAGTACAAAAGTTAAGGTTTTTTAACAACCAGTCTCATTTGTCAGCCTGATGTGGTTCTTGTATTTTGGGTGCTTAATTGCCTAAATTTCATGCTGATGGTTCTTAATCCATTGGTTCTTTTATGCGGGTTTTTACTGTGGCGCCTCGCTCCAGGCGAGTAAGAATGGAACAGAGTAAGATTGCCTTAAAGTGGCTACGAAATGAAAATTAAGTATATCTTATTTAAATACACTCGAAAATTATTAAGAATGGTAATTTAGAGTTCTTTCGTATCTCACGTCGTACTTGAGACTGATCTTTAGACTTTTGTGATATGCAAATGAGATAACCTATGACGTCTAGATGTTTCTACATTTTTAGAAAATCAAGTATATCTTTAAAGTGCATATAACGTCTGTGGGAATTTAACATATATGTAATGTATCGATTCTCCTGAGAAATTGTAATATATCTTGTCAGCTGAATATTTCATCTTCATAGACTTTTTTGCTGTTAAAGTTGACGGAAATGACGTCATTGCGGGAATCTGTAAAGAGGTTTTCATATAGTCAGAATCCCCACAGACGTTATATGCACTTTAAAGTGGTACTACGATCAAATTTTTACCTATCGATATTTTTACGTATGTATTTATAAAGCAGAGCTGCTAAATATTACTCGGTCGAAACCGTTTTGCGATTCGACGATGGCAAGTATTATTTTTCTCACTCCGAATCTGGAGTTGTTATATGTCCGCCATTAATCGTTCATGTTCCTGACCAGCGTAACGAAGTGAGTCAGATTCTCAACGCGAAGACTCCACATGGCTAATTCTTCAAGTAAATCAAGGTCGTTTTTTCAAATTCTTCGTCTGAAAGGCTGAACATTTCATCTACTTCTCGAAGAAAACAAGAAAACAAGTAACCTCGACTGAAATTCAGGCGTAGCATTGAGAATCTGACATCACAAACAATAATACCTTTTGAAATCGAGGGCTCACTTGGAACACGTTCTTAGTAATGGTGGCCTAAATACTAGTGATTTCAGAGCTCGAAATACTTCAAAATACCATTTTTTAGTTGTTTTTTTACATCGATGATCACTTTCGACCCTGAAATACTATTCCATGCTAAAGAAAATCTAAAAGACGGGGGTGAATTTTCATCGTAGTGGCACTTTAAGATTATTCAACGAAATCAATCGAAACTTAACACTTCGGGACACCTACAGTAACATCATTACATTGAAATAGAGATACCAAATTAATTTACTATTTCTAATTTCTTAATTTTGTAAAAATATTGAAAGATCTTGACGTCATAGGCTACTTCATTTACATATCACACAAGTCTAAATATCTCAAGAACGACGTGAGATATGAAAGCTCTCTAAATTATCATTCCTCGTCATTTTAGAAGTTCAATTAAATAAGACAAACTTAATTTATGTCTTCCACCGCGTCTCAGATGAATTGTGCGCACTGCATTAACTGAGCTCTGTTTACTGGGCAATCAATGAAGGAAATTAGCACACTCCAGATGGGATAAATTGGCTATGGTCCTGTTGGACCAAAGCCGATTTTATTCAAAATTAATAATTAAATTATGTAATTATTTTCTATAATTTAAACTAAATGATTGAGCCCAGCAAAGGTGAGGGCCATAAAACGCCAGATAGGAGAAGAACAATTTACAGTAATATACAATATAGCCAAAAAGGTGGCCAGCCATGGGGAAGGTGGTGGGCAAAGTGATATGAATTCGTCTTCACCTCTTGAAGGACAGGGCAACTGAGACTGGACACATGCGGCTAAATGCAGGAATTGCTCCGACCTGTCATTGGACGATAAAAATAACAGCAGTGTCACTCTATCTTACGCTGTTTACATATTTATCTATATCTGAATAGATCAACGAATACAAGGAAACCTATCGCTTGTATTTAATAAATAAAGAAAGAATGGTTGTCTTGAACTCATGTTATAAATATTTTCGCACGATTTATATTACCATGAGATTGAAGACAACACACAATCGAGAATCAGAAATATATTTTAATGCCACAAACAACAAGAATGTATGCTTAAAGCTATTCCGTACTTGAGTTGCATGAGCGCTGAATAAACTTTTACTTTCAAAAAGCTTCGAAGAACCAAAACAAATAAAACAATCAAAAATATTTTTGGTCAGACCGCGTGGGTTGCTAGTCCAGCGGATCAATTGGTAGCGAACACCGTTTGATTCAGCGCTCATAGCGAGGAAGGCACTAGATATAATCAATCTTTTTGAAAGTAAAAGTTTATGCAGCACTCATACGGAATAGCTTCAAGCATACATTCTTGTTGTTTGTGGCATTAAAATATATTTCTGATTCTCGATTGTGTGTTGAATTCATACGTCTTCAATCTCCCGGTAATATAAATCGTGCGAAAATATTTATAACATATGAGTTCAAGACAACCATTCTTTCTTTATTTATTAAATACAAGCGATAGGTTTCCTTGTATTCGTTGATCTATTCAGATATAGATAAATATGTAAACAGCGTATAGATAGAGTAACACTGCTGTTATTATTTTTATCGTCCAATGACAGGTCGGAGCAATTCCTGCATTTAGCCGCATGTGACTGGACATGTGACTGAGTTATCACATGACACCTGAAATCCCACGTGCCATGACAGACTCCTTTCCGGTTATGGTAATATGACATCGAGGGTCATCATAGTCTCTATATCAGCTATTACATTATTCACATTGACACTTTAATAAAATATAAATTCGACAGATGGAAGACATAAAAATCCTATTTGCTTGCAAATATTCCATTTTCATTTCATAGGCACTTTCGTTTCATTTCACAGTTTCGGTTTTTCGGAATTCGCTTCGTAGTATGGTAGTTGGTTGGATTCCTGTCTGGGAACTATTTTGTTATTTTTCGTAATTTCTTTTTTTTTTTGCTTTGTTAGGGTTACTGTAGTTAGTATTAAAATTAGGATAGTTAGTATTAAAAATTCTATACGGGTTCGCATTATTTACATGAGTTGAACCCCCTATTAAGCGGACACCTAACTAAGGTCCCAGCGATTTCTTTAATGAAACCCTATAGTTACAAGTAGGTATCCCCCCCACTCCAGTGCCCAAAGGGATGCCGCCTCGTTAAAAAGTCATTAAGACGGATCACTTTTGGGTGATTAACGGATAGACTAACTTGAACCTCATTGGTGAATTTTCAGTCGGACCTCTGCGAAGACATCTCCCTCTTCTTCGCGCGTTTTCCGAGGCAGAACAAAGAGCGTTGCGTACAAAAAGTAATTAGTATTGTTAGCGTGACGAGCGTGTAGCACATGTGAGGGACGGAAGTAATTACCTCTAAGCCTCTTTCACCTTTACGATCCCTAACCCTAGTCTCGTGTACCTTTGGGACCCCCATCGTATGCTGTCTCTGTGTTGCGAACGAAAGTAAGCCTCGTAGACACCTAATCCCATTCCACCTTCATAACCCTAAATTTAATATTTGGAATATCACCGATTTCAATTCCGACTCCTTGACTCTCATTGGGAGTCGTGCGATTGCCTAAGCGTTCGTTTGAACCTATATGTCTTCGTTCGAATGAACCTGTGTTTTCACAGCATCTATAATACAAAGAGTTGAGCCCTAATAATTTTGGCCGTATTACGGCTTATCTGGCTTTAGTGTACACAATTCCTATGATGAAGAAACACTTCGGGAAACAGTTCGAAGAACTGTTCAAGATCTCAAACATATTGAAAAAATATAAAGTTAATCGTCTTGGTTAAACTGGATGACTCGGCTATTTTATGACGCCGTTGTCATGATGTATATTCACGTTGTTAAGGTTAAGATTTGCATGAATTTGGCCGAATTATCGCTAATTATCTCGCGTTAGTGTACGGGATTCCAATGGGGGAAGAAACCCTTCGGGAAACAGTGTGAAGAACTGTTCAAGATCTCAAACGCATCGACATAGTTAGTTTTGGCGCAAAGTATTCTGAAGAAACCATTCGCAAAATGATCAGGAATTACAAAATAAGGATTCCTGGCAGAAGAGGTATTATATCTAAGAGTTTTAAGTTGGTTGAACGGCTTTACTTCATAGAGAACGACGGAGCGATATAAAGCAGACTAACTCTAGCGGCTTGAATAAATGTGTTCACCTGATCTTAGATAAAAGCGTGGGAGCCATTAAGTGTAATTAAAGGGTGTTTGATAGCATAAGCGTTCAAATTGGCAGAAATAACTTACCGAGTAATAATTTCGGGGGAATTATCACTTATCGAACCTTCGTTTATCGATTAAGCGATTCCTGTGTCGAAGAAACACTTTGGGAAGCAGTGTGAACAACTGTTGGCATTGCTTTCAAAGCGTTACTTGGCCAATTTATGCTACGGCCGATATTTGCATATTTCGCCTGAAAGCATGTGTTTACACTGGCACTTATGGAGATGTATAAAACCTTATTAATACATGACACAAATATAGAGTTAAAAAATATTTATATCACTAGTTACTTTTCAACGTTTACTTTAACGGGGCCTATACCTAACAGAAACTAATTAGTATTTTTAGCCTTTCACCTTTACGATACCCCCATGGTATTGTATTAGGCCCGTTTAGGCCCTATCTGGCCTTCTTTGGCCCGATAAGGCCTTTTGGCCCGTTCGTAGGAGGGAGTTTATACGGTCATCACGCTCCCATCTCTTGTCCTCGTGAAAGGTTCGAAAGTTTTCTTCGAAATGTAGGCATCAAGATTTGTAAGTCCGTAAGAATCGTGATTATAAATGATTGATTTGAACAAATAACGTTCGAAACTAATAAGTCCCTGTACAAGAACAAAAACCCTAACCATAACCATAACCCAAATAAAAACTCTAGTCCTAGCCCTGAAATAAAGGAATACTAACCCTACTTTTAAACTAAAGCTTTCAATTATGTAATACACGAAGTAAGAGCCCCATTTTGACTATTTGCGATATTCGCCTATTTGCGTATAGCATTTGAGGAAATTTCTAGCGGGGAATTCAAAATAGGGCTTTTTGGCAATGTTTAAAGACAGTATCTCGGACACGAATGGACAAAATCGAAAACCGTAAAAGAACTAATCAGCTATTTTTGCGTCCTCTATACAGAGAGAACTAAAATTTATGGAGGGTTTATATGATCGAGCTTTAAATTTGGCTGACTCAGTTCATTTTCAAAGTTATTGTGTACCTAAAAACCTGTGTAGAGGGACATCAAAGATTGTTCAACGGTATAAGTGTCCAAATAGATGGATTAAATCTTTAACGCGTTTATGATGAAATGAAACCTAGCGACTTTAACGTATAACCTAAAGGATTCTCTTGACGAAGAGAAGCCGTATACGAAGAACGAATTTTGAATTGTCAAACGAAGCGATGGTTGAGTGCTCACTTGGACAATAGCCCGTGGGTCGTTAAGAGGCATTAGTGGTGCAACTCACAAATATTTGCATGTCTTGGGAATATTTAATTGTTTTGAGGGTACACACTAGGATATTTATGGGTAAACCGGCATTAGTCAATATGGGATAATTAGGGATATTTATCATCCATGACTTCGATGTGAGGCGTTCTTAACACTAATTAAGTATTCCCTCGTAGACTCCTAACTCTAACCTCTTCAAAACATTCATTTGCCTGCAAGCGAAATAAAACTTTATCAAAATTGCTTTTCTGGATGCAATCGAAATACTGAGAACTTTAACGTGGTTGCTAAGGTTTATTTGGCTGAATCAGACCATTCAGTCGAGAAGCCAAAGCTAGGCGGTTCTCAGTGTTGCGAACGAAAGTAATTAGCGTTAAGAACGCCTCACATCCCGTGTAGACTCCTAACCCTATTCCACGTTCATAACTCTAAATTTAATTATATTTGGAATATCACCGATTCCAATTCCGACTCCTTGACTCTCATCAGGAGTTGTGCGATTGCTTAAGTCTTCGACTGCACCTATATGTCTGTCTCCGCGTTCGACTGAACCTAGTGTGTTTTCGCCACATCTATACAAAGAGATGAACCCTAATAATGTTTTGCCGTATTATGGCTTATCTCGCTTTAGTGTACACAATTCCTATGATGAAGAAACACTTCGGGAAACAGTGCGAAGAACTGTTCAAGATCTCACACATATTGACTTGGAAAAAATATAAATTTAAACGGCATTGCGTTACAGCGTTGTTATGCTAATGCTTATTGAGATTAGCAAACCATTTGTCGGACTTTCACCAACTACCCTCGGAAGAAAGGCAATCTATAAATTGTCAGGCGAGTGATGAAAATACATTTTAATTTCATTTTATTCCCTAATACACATTACGTGTTGTTACAGCAGTCACTAAAATTAATATGCATGGTAAGAATGTTTAGTCCCTAATTCCATATAGCAAGTCCCTCGACTGTTCGAATAATAACGCTACAAAATCATCGGCTTCTCTGTCAAACATTAATTCGGTTTTCCTTCTTTTTTTCTCTCGCTGCATATTGGCGTAGCTGGTTAACCAATATGATATCTTGTCGTTACGATAGGAACTGCATTTCTCATTAGGATTCCAAGGCTGTATCGTTTCTTCTTTAGCTTTTGTAACCATTTTCTGCAGTGTTTTTCTTGCCTTTAGTTTTAGGATTGTGTGTGCCCGAAGTAATTGCGTGTTTAAATCGTCGTCTTTTCGGTTCTCCACAAGTTGATGATCTCGTATATAAAGTCGAAGGTTCATTGCCCGTCTCCATTCTTTATTTTCTCCGTCACAGAACCAAAATGTGCCATTCTTCGTTGTTGATGTAGAAGCGGGTTTTCCACGAAGACACTTCATTGCGGTGATGTTACGCTGAAGAGAATCAGTACTCGAATGGAACGACGCTGTATTTACTCTACGGTTACAGAACTGTTAATCGCCCCATATGCCCCACAAAACACACCAAATGGCCCGGAGGGCCTTTTTCGCGGCCCTGTGGCCCGTTTGAGAAATATACCCACTATCCCCGCTCACCTCCATGAATACCTCTCCCTCACAATTCACCCCTCAAATCGCCATATAGCCGAACTTGTGACCCGCTGCATGCGAAGTTAAAGTAGATTTAAAAGTTAAAAGTTAAAGCAAAGTTAAAGTAAAGTTAAAGTTAAAAGTTAAAGTTAAAAGTTAAAGTAAAGTTAAAAGTTAAAAGTCAACGCAAAGTTAAAGTTAAAAGTTAAAGCAAAGTTAAAGTTAAAAGTTAAAGCAAAGTTAAAGTTAAAGTGAACATAAAGTTAAAGTAAAGTTAAAAGTTAGAGTAAACATAAAGTTAAAGTAAAGTTAAAAGTTAAAGCAAAGTTAAATGTTAAAGTAAAGTTAAAAGTTAATGTAAAGTTAAAGGTCAACGCAAAGTTAAAGTTAAAAGTCAACGCAAAGTTAAAGTTAAAAGTTAAAGCAAAGTTAAAGTAAAGTTAAAAGTTAAAGTAAAGTTAAAAGTTAAAGTAAACATAAAGTTAAAGTAAAGTTAAAAGTTAAAAGTTAAAGTAAACATAAAGTTAAAGTTAAAAGTTACAGCAAAGTTAAAAGTTAAAGTGAAGTTAAAGTAATACCTCTCAGTAATCGCCATATATATCCGAAATTGTGACCCGCTGCATGCGAAGTTAAAGTAAATTTAAAAGTTAAAAGTTAAAGCAAAGTTAAAGTAAAGTTAAAGAAAAGTTAAAGTAAAGTTAGAAGTTAAAGTTAAAGTAAAGTTAAAGTTAAAAGTTTAAACTGCTACGACTGCTACCTCTAGAGGACTGCTACCTCTGTCCTATACTGGCACGAGTACCTGGACTTAGTATACATTTTTAAAGCATTAGTTGGTTCATGTGACTCTTACATTTCTATTAATTCCTCCAGCCGTGTACAAGACGTACAAACCGATCAAATGAATTTGTTTTAAATATCCCTAAAGTGAATAGCGTAACTTTTCAGAACAGTTTCTACTGTAGATCCCCTAGGATATTATTCAACTCTCTACCATCACATCTGCGAGACGTAAGCCTGCTGGAAAAATTTGGCATTGCTTGGGTATAACTGTTTGGCTATTGATGTCAACTGAATAGTTTAATTTACTACATAACATTTATACGATAAGTTTACAAAATGGCCCTGAGGGCCTTTTTCGTGGCCCTTTGGCCCTTTGTCTGGCGATACATCCTTCAAAATGGCCCTGGGGGCCTTTTTCGTGGCCCTGTGGCCCGTTTGAGAAATATACCTACTATCCCCGCTCACCTCCATGAATACCTCTCCCTCACAATTCACCCATCCACCCCTCAAATCGCCATATATAGCCGAAATTGTGACCCGCTGCATGCGAAGTTAAAGTAAATTTAAAAGTTAAAATTAAAAGTTAAAGCAAAGTTAAAGTAAAGTTAAAGTTAAAAGTTAAAGTTAAAAGTTAAAGTAAAGTTAAAAGTTAAAAGTCAACGCAAAGTTAAAGTTAAAAGTTAAAGCAAAGTTAAAGTTAAAAGTTAAAGCAAAGTTAAAGTTAAAGTGAACATAAAGTTAAAGTAAAGTTAAAAGTTAGAGTAAACATAAAGTTAAAGTAAAGTTAAAAGTTAAAGCAAAGTTAAATGTTAAAGTAAAGTTAAAAGTTAATGTAAAGTTAAAGGTCAACGCAAAGTTAAAGTTAAAAGTCAACGCAAAGTTAAAGTTAAAAGTTAAAGCAAAGTTAAAGTAAAGTTAAAAGTTAAAGTAAAGTTAAAAGTTAAAGTAAACATAAAGTTAAAGTAAAGTTAAAAGTTAAAAGTTAAAGTAAACATAAAGTTAAAGTTAAAAGTTACAGCAAAGTTAAAAGTTAAAGTGAAGTTAAAGTAATACCTCTCAGTAATCGCCATATATATCCGAAATTGTGACCCGCTGCATGCGAAGTTAAAGTAAATTTAAAAGTTAAAAGTTAAAGCAAAGTTAAAGTAAAGTTAAAGAAAAGTTAAAGTAAAGTTAGAAGTTAAAGTTAAAGTAAAGTTAAAGTTAAAAGTTTAAACTGCTACGACTGCTACCTCTAGAGGACTGCTACCTCTGTCCTACTGGCACGAGTACCTGGACTTAGTATACATTTTTAAAGCATTAGTTGGTTCATGTGACTCTTACATTTCTATTAATTCCTCCAGCCGTGTTACAAGACGTACAAACCGATCAAATGAATTTGTTTTAAATATCCACAAGACGT
The DNA here is from genome assembly GCA_035772405.1 of Chrysogorgia sp. JL179-B06. Lineage (NCBI taxonomy): Eukaryota > Metazoa > Cnidaria > Anthozoa > Scleralcyonacea > Chrysogorgiidae > Chrysogorgia > Chrysogorgia sp. JL179-B06. Next base: position 1,332,733 of record JAYKKM010000182.1, on the reverse strand, counting down.
ACAAACCGATCAAATCAATTTGTTTTTATATATCCCTAAAGTGAATAGCGTAACTTTTCAGAACAGTTTCTACTGTAGAACCCTTGGATATTCAACTCTCTACCACATCTGCAAGATGTTAACCTTTCTATTGGACAATTCAAATCTGAACTGCTAAAACACAACCAAATTCCGCAAACCTTTAAAACCGTATGTGTAAAATGTCACCTGTGTCATCCCCTATCTAGTCTTCTTGGTAAAATGTGCTGTTATTTTTTTTTCTAAACTTTTAAATTTGCTGTAACTTTACTTTAACTTTTAACTTTAACTTTTAACTTTACTTTAACTTTATGTTTACTTTAACTTTTAACTTTACTTTAACTTTTAACTTTACATTAACTTTTAACTTTACTTTAACATTTAACTTTGCTTTAACTTTTAACTTTACTTTAACTTTATGTTTACTCTAACTTTTAACTTTACTTTAACTTTATGTTCACTTTAACTTTAACTTCTAACTTTACTTTAACTTTTCTTTAACTTTACTTTAACTTTGCTTTAACTTTTAATTTTAACTTTTAAATTTACTTTAACTTCGCATGCAGCGGGTCACAATTTCGGCTATATATGGCGATTTGAGGGGTGGATGGGTGAATTGTGAGGGAGAGGTATTCATGGAGGTGAGCGGGGATAGTAGGTATATTTCTCAAACGGGCCACAGGGCCACGAAAAAGGCCCCCAGGGCCATTTTGAAGGATGTATCGCCAGACAAAGGGCCAAAGGGCCACGAAAAAGGCCCTCAGGGCCATTTTGTAAACTTATCGTATAAATGTTATGTAGTAAATTAAACTATTCAGTTGACATCAATAGCCAAACAGTTATACCCAAGCAATGCCAAATTTTTCCAGCAGGCTTACGTCTCGCAGATGTGATGGTAGAGAGTTGAATAATATCCTAGGGGATCTACAGTAGAAACTGTTCTGAAAAGTTACGCTATTCACTTTAGGGATATTTAAAACAAATTCATTTGATCGGTTTGTACGTCTTGTACACGGCTGGAGGAATTAATAGAAATGTAAGAGTCACATGAACCAACTAATGCTTTAAAAATGTATACTAAGTCCAGGTACTCGTGCCAGTATAGGACAGAGGTAGCAGTCCTCTAGAGGTAGCAGTCGTAGCAGTTTAAACTTTTAACTTTAACTTTACTTTAACTTTAACTTCTAACTTTACTTTAACTTTTCTTTAACTTTACTTTAACTTTGCTTTAACTTTTAACTTTTAAATTTACTTTAACTTCGCATGCAGCGGGTCACAATTTCGGATATATATGGCGATTACTGAGAGGTATTACTTTAACTTCACTTTAACTTTTAACTTTGCTGTAACTTTTAACTTTAACTTTATGTTTACTTTAACTTTTAACTTTACTTTAACTTTATGTTTACTTTAACTTTTAACTTTACTTTAACTTTTAACTTTACTTTAACTTTGCTTTAACTTTTAACTTTAACTTTGCGTTGACTTTTAACTTTAACTTTGCGTTGACCTTTAACTTTACATTAACTTTTAACTTTACTTTAACATTTAACTTTGCTTTAACTTTTAACTTTACTTTAACTTTATGTTTACTCTAACTTTTAACTTTATGTTCACTTTAACTTTAACTTTGCTTTAACTTTTAACTTTAACTTTGCTTTAACTTTTAACTTTAACTTTGCGTTGACTTTTAACTTTTAACTTTACTTTAACTTTTAACTTTAACTTTTAACTTTAACTTTACTTTAACTTTGCTTTAACTTTTAATTTTAACTTTTAAATTTACTTTAACTTCGCATGCAGCGGGTCACAATTTCGGCTATATATGGCGATTTGAGGGGTGGATGGGTGAATTGTGAGGGAGAGGTATTCATGGAGGTGAGCGGGGATAGTAGGTATATTTCTCAAACGGGCCACAGGGCCACGAAAAAGGCCCCCAGGGCCATTTTGAAGGATGTATCGCCAGACAAAGGGCCAAAGGGCCACGAAAAAGGCCCTCAGGGCCATTTTGTAAACTTATCGTATAAATGTTATGTAGTAAATTAAACTATTCAGTTGACATCAATAGCCAAACAGTTATACCCAAGCAATGCCAAATTTTTCCAGCAGGCTTACGTCTCGCAGATGTGATGGTAGAGAGTTGAATAATATCCTAGGGGATCTACAGTAGAAACTGTTCTGAAAAGTTACGCTATTCACTTTAGGGATATTTAAAACAAATTCATTTGATCGGTTTGTACGTCTTGTACACGGCTGGAGGAATTAATAGAAATGTAAGAGTCACATGAACCAACTAATGCTTTAAAAATGTATACTAAGTCCAGGTACTCGTGCCAGTATAGGACAGAGGTAGCAGTCCTCTAGAGGTAGCAGTCGTAGCAGTTTAAACTTTTAACTTTAACTTTACTTTAACTTTAACTTCTAACTTTACTTTAACTTTTCTTTAACTTTACTTTAACTTTGCTTTAACTTTTAACTTTTAAATTTACTTTAACTTCGCATGCAGCGGGTCACAATTTCGGATATATATGGCGATTACTGAGAGGTATTACTTTAACTTCACTTTAACTTTTAACTTTGCTGTAACTTTTAACTTTAACTTTATGTTTACTTTAACTTTTAACTTTTAACTTTACTTTAACTTTATGTTTACTTTAACTTTTAACTTTACTTTAACTTTTAACTTTACTTTAACTTTGCTTTAACTTTTAACTTTAACTTTGCGTTGACTTTTAACTTTAACTTTGCGTTGACCTTTAACTTTACATTAACTTTTAACTTTACTTTAACATTTAACTTTGCTTTAACTTTTAACTTTACTTTAACTTTATGTTTACTCTAACTTTTAACTTTACTTTAACTTTATGTTCACTTTAACTTTAACTTTGCTTTAACTTTTAACTTTAACTTTGCTTTAACTTTTAACTTTAACTTTGCGTTGACTTTTAACTTTTAACTTTACTTTAACTTTTAACTTTAACTTTTAACTTTAACTTTACTTTAACTTTGCTTTAACTTTTAACTTTTAAATCTACTTTAACTTCGCATGCAGCGGGTCACAAGTTCGGCTATATGGCGATTTGAGGGGTGAATTGTGAGGGAGAGGTATTCATGGAGGTGAGCGGGGATAGTGGGTATATTTCTCAAACGGGCCACAGGGCCGCGAAAAAGGCCCTCCGGGCCATTTGGTGTGTTTTGTGGGGCATATGGGGCGATTAACAGTTCTGTAACCGTAGAGTAAATACAGCGTCGTTCCATTCGAGTACTGATTCTCTTCAGCGTAACATCACCGCAATGAAGTGTCTTCGTGGAAAACCCGCTTCTACATCAACAACGAAGAATGGCACATTTTGGTTCTGTGACGGAGAAAATAAAGAATGGAGACGGGCAATGAACCTTCGACTTTATATACGAGATCATCAACTTGTGGAGAACCGAAAAGACGACGATTTAAACACGCAATTACTTCGGGCACACACAATCCTAAAACTAAAGGCAAGAAAAACACTGCAGAAAATGGTTACAAAAGCTAAAGAAGAAACGATACAGCCTTGGAATCCTAATGAGAAATGCAGTTCCTATCGTAACGACAAGATATCATATTGGTTAACCAGCTACGCCAATATGCAGCGAGAGAAAAAAAGAAGGAAAACCGAATTAATGTTTGACAGAGAAGCCGATGATTTTGTAGCGTTATTATTCGAACAGTCGAGGGACTTGCTATATGGAATTAGGGACTAAACATTCTTACCATGCATATTAATTTTAGTGACTGCTGTAACAACACGTAATGTGTATTAGGGAATAAAATGAAATTAAAATGTATTTTCATCACTCGCCTGACAATTTATAGATTGCCTTTCTTCCGAGGGTAGTTGGTGAAAGTCCGACAAATGGTTTGCTAATCTCAATAAGCATTAGCATAACAACGCTGTAACGCAATGCCGTTTAAATTTATATTTTTTCCAAGTCAATATGTGTGAGATCTTGAACAGTTCTTCGCACTGTTTCCCGAAGTGTTTCTTCATCATAGGAATTGTGTACACTAAAGCGAGATAAGCCATAATACGGCAAAACATTATTAGGGTTCATCTCTTTGTATAGATGTGGCGAAAACACACTAGGTTCAGTCGAACGCGGAGACAGACATATAGGTGCAGTCGAAGACTTAAGCAATCGCACAACTCCTGATGAGAGTCAAGGAGTCGGAATTGGAATCGGTGATATTCCAAATATAATTAAATTTAGAGTTATGAACGTGGAATAGGGTTAGGAGTCGTACGGCTTCTCTTCGTCAAGAGAATCCTTTAGGTTATACGTTAAAGTCGCTAGGTTTCATTTCATCATAAACGCGTTAAAGATTTAATCCATCTATTTGGACACTTATACCGTTGAACAATCTTTGATGTCCCTCTACACAGGTTTTTAGGTACACAATAACTTTGAAAATGAACTGAGTCAGCCAAATTTAAAGCTCGATCATATAAACCCTCCATAAATTTTAGTTCTCTCTGTATAGAGGACGCAAAAATAGCTGATTAGTTCTTTTACGGTTTTCGATTTTGTCCATTCGTGTCCGAGATACTGTCTTTAAACATTGCCAAAAAGCCCTATTTTGAATTCCCCGCTATCAAATGCTATACGCAAATAGGCGAATATCGCAAATAGTCAAAATGGGGCTCTTACTTCGTGTATTACATAATTGAAAGCTTTAGTTTAAAAGTAGGGTTAGTATTCCTTTATTTCAGGGCTAGGACTAGAGTTTTTATTTGGGTTATGGTTATGGTTAGGGTTTTTGTTCTTGTACAGGGACTTATTAGTTTCGAACGTTATTTGTTCAAATCAATCATTTATAATCACGATTCTTACGGACTTACAAATCTTGATGCCTACATTTCGAAGAAAACTTTCGAACCTTTCACGAGGACAAGAGATGGGAGCGTGATGACCGTATAAACTCCCTCCTACGAACGGGCCAAAAGGCCTTATCGGGCCAAAGAAGGCCAGATAGGGCCTAAACGGGCCTAATACAATACCATGGGGGTATCGTAAAGGTGAAAGGCTAAAAATACTAATTAGTTTCTGTTAGGTATAGGCCCCGTTAAAGTAAACGTTGAAAAGTAACTAGTGATATAAATATTTTTTAACTCTATATTTGTGTCATGTATTAATAAGGTTTTATACATCTCCATAAGTGCCAGTGTAAACACATGCTTTCAGGCGAAATATGCAAATATCGGCCGTAGCATAAATTGGCCTAGTAACGCTTTGAAAGCAATGCCAACAGTTGTTCACACTGCTTCCCAAAGTGTTTCTTCGACACAGGAATCGCTTAATCGATAAACGAAGGTTCGATAAGTGATAATTCCCCCGAAATTATTACTCGGTAAGTTATTTCTGCCAATTTGAACGCTTATGCTATCAAACACCCTTTAATTACACTTAATGGCTCCCACGCTTTTATCTAAGATCAGGTGAACACATTTATTCAAGCCGCTAGAGTTAGTCTGCTTTATATCGCTCCGTCGTTCTCTATGAAGTAAAGCCGTTCAACCAACTTAAAACTCTTAGATATAATACCTCTTCTGCCAGGAATCCTTATTTTGTAATTCCTGATCATTTTGCGAATGGTTTCTTCAGAATACTTTGCGCCAAAACTAACTATGTCGATGCGTTTGAGATCTTGAACAGTTCTTCACACTGTTTCCCGAAGGGTTTCTTCCCCCATTGGAATCCCGTACACTAACGCGAGATAATTAGCGATAATTCGGCCAAATTCATGCAAATCTTAACCTTAACAACGTGAATATACATCATGACAACGGCGTCATAAAATAGCCGAGTCATCCAGTTTAACCAAGACGATTAACTTTATATTTTTTCAATATGTTTGAGATCTTGAACAGTTCTTCGAACTGTTTCCCGAAGTGTTTCTTCATCATAGGAATTGTGTACACTAAAGCCAGATAAGCCGTAATACGGCCAAAATTATTAGGGCTCAACTCTTTGTATTATAGATGCTGTGAAAACACAGGTTCATTCGAACGAAGACATATAGGTTCAAACGAACGCTTAGGCAATCGCACGACTCCCAATGAGAGTCAAGGAGTCGGAATTGAAATCGGTGATATTCCAAATATTAAATTTAGGGTTATGAAGGTGGAATGGGATTAGGTGTCTACGAGGCTTACTTTCGTTCGCAACACAGAGACAGCATACGATGGGGGTCCCAAAGGTACACGAGACTAGGGTTAGGGATCGTAAAGGTGAAAGAGGCTTAGAGGTAATTACTTCCGTCCCTCACATGTGCTACACGCTCGTCACGCTAACAATACTAATTACTTTTTGTACGCAACGCTCTTTGTTCTGCCTCGGAAAACGCGCGAAGAAGAGGGAGATGTCTTCGCAGAGGTCCGACTGAAAATTCACCAATGAGGTTCAAGTTAGTCTATCCGTTAATCACCCAAAAGTGATCCGTCTTAATGACTTTTTAACGAGGCGGCATCCCTTTGGGCACTGGAGTGGGGGGGATACCTACTGTTACAACCCCTATTAAGCGGACACCTCTCTTAAGCGTACGTGGACACCTATCTTGGGTCCCACCAAACAGAATAACCTCTATTAAACGGACACACGCAACTCAAGATTAACGGTTTCTTTCAACACTTACGATTTTACAAGACATTATATATTATAGGCGTTTTACCGTTATGTGGGAAAGTTATGACGCGACTTATTACTGTAGGACGTGGCTTATGTAAGACGCAAGCTAGCCCGTTTATACAAACAACCTCACGTCTAACGTAAGACCTGGCTTATACGTAAGCCGCGAACTAACCCATGTCCTATGTAAGCCGCATCTCAACCCTCCGCTGTTTGTTGTGAAGAGTAAAAGTTAGTCCCAATAATTACAGTTTTTCTAGTTCTGTACATCAAACTTTCCTATTAAATAAATATGTGGACTTATTTTAAGTCAAATAGTGCTGTATTAATTGTTTGACAGTAAAAACAAAATAAGTCTATAAAAAAAATTGTAATCCTGTGCGCACCCCCCTACTGTGCCAACCCCTATTAAGCGGACACCTAGACCGGGTCCCAAAGGTGTCCGTTTAATAGAGGTTCGACTGTAGTATAAAAGGTTTCATTTAGATTAACCATAATTATTCAGTTCCAGTCTTTACTTCATCTGAACCAGGGTTCGAATTAGTTCAGTAAATGTTGTGCATTTTTCCCCTGAAAACACAACGTGAATTGAATGCCTAAAGAAATTCTAGGCTAGGCGTGGGGTACTTTTGGTTGCAGTTGCCCTGTTGGTTTAAGAGATTGGAAAGTTTATAAAATCACTAAAATGCGTGACAGGATCAAATTTCGGCCGCCATTTTGTGCGGGTAGCTCCTGGAAATTGTGCGGGAAAGTGATTCATTCCCAGGGCACTTTAGAGCAGACACGCAAAACATGGTATCGACGACAATCGTCAATCGATCATTGGCTTTCCTTTACAATTTTAATAGCAATTTTTGCGTGGCTGAAGGAAATACGTACAATTTTTTCAATCTTTGGGAAATAGGACTGTTAACTTAACTTATAGTTTGTCAGAACTATTTGTTTTTTTTTGCACATCGTTTTGAAAAGTGATGTGCAACTGCCAACTTTTACTATTTGGGCCAAAACGATGTGCAAATTGCACATTGCACACCGTTAATTCGAACCCTGATCTTAACAATGCAGCAGGTTAAAAGCAAATGATGCAAAAAGAAACTTGATAATCAATCTGTCCACGCTTTTAAAGTGTCTATGAAGTAAAAAATTCGCCAGCATTTTTTTGCTTTAACGGACAAAGTAGCACGGCAAAAGCGTTCACTGAAAATTTCAAGTGAATCTGCTGCATAGTCTTCGAGTTATCAACTCTCAATGTTTGGCATGGCCAAATGTTTTTGGTGAAATCTGAAACGCGCAGTTCGTCGTATGCAGGTGTACTTACTATGCATAAGAACAATGGATTTGAACATTAATGATCCACCTGCATACGTCATATACCACATATATTCAATCCCAGTCTTTCCCTATTTTGTAACGTTAAACTATGCCAATGGACAAACTTTGAGAGTTGATAGCTCAATGACTATGCAGCAGATTCACTTGAAATTTTCAGTAGACGCTCCTGCCGTGCTACTTTGCTCGTTAGAACAAAAAAATGCTAGCGATTTTTTCACTTCATAGACACTTTATTTTAGATTGGTCAGAAGATTTTGACAACAGAGTACTGTAAATGCAGTATTTTTTTTATCCAAGGAACTGGATTGGCAAAAAAAGACTATAGAAACTGTACTAGATTTGTCAATCATCAGCAACACATTGATTATACTGTAAGTCTACTACCGGTAAGGCCAAAAAAACATTTATCATCAACAGGTTTAAAATGACCTGGTGACAAAAACAAGGAAATTTTTTTAAAGAATATTTTTTATTTAATAGACCTTTCCGCATGGCAACTACCGCTGATGCGTGTCTCCTTCTGATTGGCTGTTTGTTGTCCGAACTGATTTAACAGCCAATCAAATGGCAACACGCATGTTCGAACTTATTAAACAGCCAATCAAAAGGCAACACGGATGAGTGCTAGTTGCCGTACGGAAAGGTCTATTAAGTGTGAAGGGTGGGGACTGGGGATGGAATGATAGAAAAATATTTTCAGTAAATTCATGTAAATTACTCTGGTTTGTTAGACCACACACAACCAATGGTCAGTGGCAATACATATTCAATTCATCAAGCTAGGATATATAAAAGCTGAAAAATTGCTAAATGTTTGAGGAAAATTGGAAAGAAAACGAGTGACATGCACGTTTGGAGATGATCCGCACGGTGACGAGAATAATATTTTTAGCCTAAAGTTCTCAGAGAGTGTTAAGGATTATGTCAAGATTTTGTTCAGGAAGGTGGAAGCAAATCATCTTTGGCAGAAGATAATTTGTTTAAAAAAATAAAAAATAAGTTCCCAAATCTGAAATAAGCCAACATGCTATCCAAAAGGAGTCTTTCTATGCAACACAGAAGAAAAGAGTCAATCTTAATCAATGGTACAACTGGACTGTTAAAAAGAGAGGTAAAATTATTGAGAGAGCACTCTAAATTCATCTAGAGGAAAGAAGAAATACTAAACTTGAACTGCAAAGAAAATACTAGAATTGGAAGAGGCAGGGGGTGGTTCAAGGTATTTTTTAGCAAAACAATTAAAGCAAACCTTTCAAACCAAAGTCTTCGCTTTAAAGTAAAATTACTTACAAGCAGCTACATTAAGTCCAATGACATGGGCAGAGAGAGCAACCAATGATGAGAAATATTCTTCAAATTCATTGCTTTTGTTCAATATATCAGAACTCCTAAAAACATATAAAGTACAATATGTATAGCACAATGCATAATAGTCCCTACTAGATGGAATTTGATTACATTTCTTTATTGATCTTTGAACATTGTTCTCATGGGGAGTAGAGAGGTTTGGGCAGTTTTTCAGGATACTGGGAAAAATCGTGTTTTTTCATGGTGATCCGCAATCCGATGAAGTTTCGATGGAACGAAGCTTGATTGGATTGTGGATCAAACCACAACGCTTCTGATTGGCGCTAACAAGATTGGCGGATTGCAGGGAAGACAGAGTGATTTTAAATCCAAGTCATAATGCTGAGCTCTTCCTTGTACCGGTAGTCGTATATACTATACTAGTACATAAACTATAAATGCTTGTGATTGTATTACAGACATAGCAACTTATTTTATGACAAGATAGACCACAGACATGACTTATTGCAATTCGGCTATAGCTGAAATGGTTTGACTCAACAGATAAGACTTCAGATCATATGCACATTAAGTGTTGCCATTATTTGTGAACAAAGCTTCATTGTAATTGTCATGTTTTTTGTCATTCTTACTTTCCAGCTAGAGTGGGAAGAAAACAACCCACACAAAAAATACTGGAGCACCAGCAGCACTCCAGCCTCCAGCACTAGATTGTATGCTTCTTTGAGCCATCACATGCATACTGATTATTAGGGGAAGGGTCAACCTTCGATGCGCCTGTGGATTGACACTAGAATGTCAAGTGTCTTACTCTGTGTTTCCATAGTACACCAACCTTCCTACAGATTCCAATTTCTATACTTGCCTTGAACGAACAATGCAATGAGGATGCATTGAGAGTCGACGAGAGTTGTAACTTTTGCTCTTGTTTGACTCAGTTTGTTCACCAACTCTCATCAAATCAGTTCAGATTTCAAGAGAGTCAAAGTTTTGGTACACTGTATCAAAATTTCGTCAAGATAACTCTCTTGTCTTGCTACTCTCATCAACTGCCATCCTCACTATTTTTTTTCTATTGATTTTGAAAATATCAATTAATACCAATTGAATGGGATTTGTTCATCAATTGCTATTGATAAGGTCACAAAAAAACTCCATTTATTGTTCATCAATTAATTGATATTGATTGTTCATTGTTATTGATTGATATTGATTTCTATTGATTATCCATTTTATTGATTATATAGGTTGTGATGCCCAAGTCAATGTAAATCCCCACTCTCCCCGACCCGGGAATAGGGGGAATGTGTAGGGGATTCAGGGTCAAAAGCAGTTTTTGATCCTCAAATGTGCACTGGTAACCGGGGTCTTGGATGGGATTTTCAAATTTGGTATTCCAGGTGGGAGCAACGTGGGAGCAGAGTTCGAATTAACGCATCACGATTCGCAAAACGCGATGCACTTTTTATAATTTGCGATGCAAAAAAGGGAAAAAACTAGTAAAATCGCGATGCAACAACTCAAAACGGAGTTTTGTTTCCTGGCTGTTTGTAAATTCCCAATATAGTACGTAAGGAATACGCGCGCATATTCCTTGTCCTGTAGTTTTTCATCCCCTAGAGCCGATCGTCGTGTTCTTTAGACGTGGAACAGCAAATATTTCCAACATGTTTTCCACCAGGTTGCACATCCCATTCGAGCTTGGCATATTTTCAGTTTAGACATGTCATATTCAGCTGCTTTTACATGTTTTATCACGTTGCTTTGCGTTTTTTGGGTAACCAGTATGGCGGGAACAATTCAGTCGTTGAACTTTGGCATCAAACCATAATTCGATCGCTGCATGTACATATCAGTGTTGACATGCTTTTTGACAGATCAGACGTCGCATTTTTAGAGTCGAAAGATGGCGTGGTCGAACTATCACCGAAATGACGATGTCAGAATTGGAAAATGATGAAGCTGATCGCTGACGATGAAACCGAATAACTTTTTATATATCTACATCGCTTTAATAAATATAGAAGTTTTCGTTCGTTGTTCATTTTTATACGAATTTGATCGGGGGGGATTTTTCGAACAAATATTTTTGCGATGCACTTTTGAAACGTTAATTCGAACCCTGTGGGAGACTGAAACGTTGAAGTAGTGAACGTTGCGGTCATGTCCGCCATATTGGTTGATATTTCGGTTAAGAAACACTGTTGACAAACTGCTGAAAACCTGCAAAAATGTTTGTTTTGGCACTGGTTTTGGAAAACATTTGGAATCAACTAGAAGTGAACCAAGATGGTGTCCACTGTCATGTGATTACAAACGACCTATAATGTGGTTTTATTTGACGATGGTAGAAGGGAAGCAGAAAAGCACTAACCAGGGACATGACAAGTTGACAATGGGATTAGATTGTCCCGGGAGCAATTGTTTACCTTTACCATGTTGCAAGTCAAAGTCCCTGCCCTTTCCCAGTTTGGGGGAGTGGGAATTTACAGTGACTTGCGCATTACACTCCTGGAAAAAGTCATAATATATGGCTCATGTTAATATTACAAAAGATTCAAAAGGAATGGATAGCGATAGGAAGTACTGTCAAAATGCCAAAAGGATATAATCACTTAGCACCCATGATAAAACTGTGTGTTCATTTCTAAACAAAATGGAATGGTGAGTTTGAGAGTACAATGCCCCAACTCACAAGAACCGAAACCAGGCTAACCAGCATCTTCGATTTTAATTGCTGCACCAATTTATGAACAATATATAAAACTATTATTTCACCGGGTACCCGACAAAAGAAAAAAGACGCAATAGGTCTAGGTAACTTTAGAATCACTAATAATAAAAACAACAACTATTAAAGTATGATAAACGAGGATAAACATTAGTAATTACATTTCCGAGTTTCACTTTCTGCATCGCCATTTCCCTCTTAATTAAACCTCAATTCACATACACTAATATAATAAATAAAGCAATGTGTAGAATATTAAACCTTACCCATTGTCGACGAGTTTGCACAACTCAGAAGTAGTTTCTGGCGACGATCCATGCAAAATAACAGAAAGTATTTCGGCCACTTGCGACCAATCCGCCATGATGCTTCTAACTTCTTTGCCAAAAGATGCGCACAATATGAAATTGGCCTGGAACCGACCAACGCCTTTGTTACTTGTCGCGTGTCGTTTTGGAAATCCGTTGCTCGCGCGGGGCGGGGCTCGCGATGCCCAATAATATAATGGTTTGAAATAATGGCTTGCTTGTTGGGTTGTCTTGCATGGGGTCCTGTCCTGTATTGCCATTTTCCAGGTCATTGTTGGCAATCTCTCTTGTGGGTGTCTCTCAGTTTTGTGTCTTGGCATTAGGACTTGTCTCTAGGTCTTGCACGGGTAAGTAATGACTTACGTTACTATCTCTGTGATGCCCAAGTAATGACTCACATCCCGTATACGTAACAATACGTTACTATCTCTGCGATGCCCAAGCAATGACTCACATCCCGTATGCGTAACAATACGTCACTCTCTCTGTGATGCCCAAGTAATGACTCACATCCCGTATGCGTAACAATACGTCACTCTCTCTGTGATGCCCAAGTAATGACTCACATCCCGTATGCGTAACAATACGTCACTCTCTCTGTGATGCCCAAGTAATGACTCACATCCCGTATGCGTAACAATACGTTACTCTCTCTGTGATGCCCAAGTAATGACTCACATCCCGTATGCGTAACAATACGTCACTCTCTCTGTGATGCCCAAGTAATGATTCACATCCCGTATGCGTAACAATACGTCACTCTCTCTGTGATGCCCAAGTAATGACTCACATCCCGTATGCGTAACAATACGTCACTCTCTCTGTGATGCCCAAGTAATGACTCACATCCCGTATGCGTAACAATACGTTACTCTCTCTGTGATGCCCAAGTAATGACTCACATCCCGTATGCGTAACAATACGTCACTCTCTCTGTGATGCCCAAGTAATGACTCACATCCCGTATGCGTAACAATACGTTACTCTCTCTGTGATGCCCAAGTAATGACTCGCATCCCGTATGCGTAACAATACGTCACTCTCTCTGTGATGCCCAAGTAATGACTCACATCCCGTATGCGTAACAATACGTTACTCTCTCTGTGATGCCCAAGTAATGACTCACATCCCGTATGCGTAACAATACGTTACTCTCTCTGTGATGCCCAAGTAATGACTCACATCCCGTATGCGTAACAATACGTCACTCTCTCTGTGATTCCCAAGTAATGACTCACATCCCGTATGCGTAACAATACGTTACTCTCTCTGTGATGCCCAAGTAATGACTCGCATCCCGTATGCGTAACAATACGTCACTCTCTCTGTGATGCCCAAGTAATGACTCACATCCCGTATGCGTAACAATACGTCACTCTCTCTGTGATGCCCAAGTAATGACTCACATCCCGTATGCGTAACAATACGTTACTCTCTCTGTGATGCCCAAGTAATGACTCACATCCCGTATGCGTAACAATGCGTAACAATACGTTACTCTCTCTGTGATGCCCAAGTAATGACTCACATCTCGTATGCGTAACAATACGTTACTCTCTCTGTGATGCCCAAGTAATGACTCACATCCCGTATGCGTAACAATACGTTACTCTCTCTGTGATGCCCAAGTAATGACTCACATCCCGTATGCGTAACAATACGTTACTCTCTCTGTGATGCCCAAGTAATGACTCACATCCCGTATGCGTAACAATACGTTACTCTCTCTGTGATGCCCAAGTAATGACTCACATCCCGTATGCGTAACAATACGTTACTCTCTCTGTGATGCCCAAGTAATGATTCACATCCCGTATGCGTAACAATACGTTACTCTCTCTGTGATGCCCAAGTAATGATTCACATCCCGTATGCGTAACAATACGTTACTCTCTCTGTGATGCCCAAGTAATGACTCACATCTCGTATGCGTAACAATACGTTACTCTCTCTGTGATGCCCAAGTAATGACTCACATCCCGTATGCGTAACAATACGTTACTCTCTCTGTGATGCCCAAGTAATGACTCACATCCCGTATGCGTAACAATACGTTACTCTCTCTGTGATGCCCAAGTAATGACTCACATCTCGTATGCGTAACAATACGTTACTCTCTCTGTGATGCCCAAGTAATGACTCACATCCCGTATGCGTAACAATACGTTACTCTCTCTGTGATGCCCAAGTAATGACTCACATCTCGTATGCGTAACAATACGTTACTCTCTCTGTGATGCCCAAGTAATGACTCACATCCCGTATGCGTAACAATACGTTACTCTCTCTGTGATGCCCAAGTAATGACTCACATCCCGTATGCGTAACAATACGTTACTCTCTCTGTGATGCCCAAGTAATGACTCACATCCCGTATGCGTAACAATACGTTACTCTCTCTGTGATGCCCAAGTAATGATTCACATCCCGTATGCGTAACAATACGTTACTCTCTCTGTGATGCCCAAGTAATGACTCACATCTCGTATGCGTAACAATACGTTACTCTCTCTGTGATGCCCAAGTAATGACTCACATCCCGTATGCGTAACAATACGTTACTCTCTCTGTGATGCCCAAGTAATGACTCACATCCCGTATGCGTAACAATACGTTACTCTCTCTGTGATGCCCAAGTAATGACTCACATCTCGTATGCGTAACAATACGTTACTCTCTCTGTGATGCCCAAGTAATGACTCACATCCCGTATGCGTAACAATACGTTACTCTCTCTGTGATGCCCAAGTAATGACTCACATCCCGTATGCGTAACAATACGTTACTCTCTCTGTGATGCCCAAGTAATGACTCACATCCCGTATGCGTAACAATACGTTACTCTCTCTGTGATGCCCAAGTAATGACTCACATCCCGTATGCGTAACAATACGTTACTCTCTCTGTGATGCCCAAGTAATGATTCACATCCCGTATGCGTAACAATACGTTACTCTCTCTGTGATGCCCAAGTAATGATTCACATCCCGTATGCGTAACAATACGTTACTCTCTCTGTGATGCCCAAGTAATGACTCACATCCCGTATGCGTAACAATACGTTACTCTCTCTGTGATGCCCAAGTAATGACTCACATCCCGTATGCGTAACAATACGTTACTCTCTCTGTGATGCCCAAGTAATGACTCACATCCCGTATGCGTAACAATACGTTACTCTCTCTGTGATGCCCAAGTAATGACTCGATCACATCCCGTATACGCAACAATACGTTACTCTCTCTGTGATGCCCAAGTAATGACTCACATCCCGTATGCGTAACAATACGTTACTCTCTCTGATGCCCAAGTAATGACTCACATCCCGTATGCGTAACAATACGTTACTCTCTCTGTGATGCCCAATTAATGACTCACATCCCGTATGCGTAACAATACGTCACTCTCTCTGTGATGCCCAATTAATGACTCACATCCCGTATGCGTAACAATACGTTACTCTCTCTCTGTGATGCCCAAGTAATGACTCACATCCCGTATGCGTAACAATACGTTACTCTCTCTGTGATGCCCAAGTAATGACTCACATCCCGTATGCGTAACAATACGTTACTCTCTCTGTGATGCCCAAGTAATGACTCGATCACATCCCGTATGCGTAACAATACGTTACTCTCTCTGTGATGCCCAAGTAATGACTCACATCCCGTATGCGTAACAATACGTTACTCTCTCTGTGATGCCCAATTAATGACTCACATCCCGTATGCGTAACAATACGTCACTCTCTCTGTGATGCCCAATTAATGACTCACATCCCGTATGCGTAACAATACGTTACTCTCTCTGTGATGCCCAAGTAATGACTCACATCTCGTATGCGTAACAATACGTTACTCTCTCTGTGATGCCCAAGTAATGACTCACATCCCGTATGCGTAACAATACGTTACTCTCTCTGTGATGCCCAAGTAATGACTCACATCCCGTATGCGTAACAATACGTTACTCTCTCTGTGATGCCCAAGTAATGACTCGATCACATCCCGTATACGCAACAATACGTTACTCTCTCTGTGATGCCCAAGTAATGACTCACATCCCGTATGCGTAACAATACGTTACTCTCTCTGATGCCCAAGTAATGACTCACATCCCGTATGCGTAACAATACGTTACTCTCTCTGTGATGCCCAATTAATGACTCACATCCCGTATGCGTAACAATACGTCACTCTCTCTGTGATGCCCAATTAATGACTCACATCCCGTATGCGTAACAATACGTTACTCTCTCTCTGTGATGCCCAAGTAATGACTCACATCCCGTATGCGTAACAATACGTTACTCTCTCTGTGATGCCCAAGTAATGACTCACATCCCGTATGCGTAACAATACGTTACTCTCTCTGTGATGCCCAAGTAATGACTCGATCACATCCCGTATGCGTAACAATACGTTACTCTCTCTGTGATGCCCAAGTAATGACTCACATCCCGTATGCGTAACAATACGTTACTCTCTCTGTGATGCCCAATTAATGACTCACATCCCGTATGCGTAACAATACGTCACTCTCTCTGTGATGCCCAATTAATGACTCACATCCCGTATGCGTAACAATACGTTACTCTCTCTGTGATGCCCAAGTAATGACTCACATCTCGTATGCGTAACAATACGTTACTCTCTCTGTGATGCCCAAGTAATGACTCACATCCCGTATGCGTAACAATACGTTACTCTCTCTGTGATGCCCAAGTAATGACTCACATCCCGTATGCGTAACAATACGTTACTCTCTCTGTGATGCCCAAGTAATGACTCACATGCACTATGCGTAACAATACGTTACTCTCTCTCTGTGATGCCCAAGTAATGACTCACATCCCATATGCGTAACAATACGTTACTCTCTCTGTGATGCCCAAGTAATGACTCACATCCCGTATGCGTAACAAACGTTACTCTCTCTGTGATGCCCCAAGTAATGACTCACATCCCGTATGCGTAACATGACGTTACTCTCTGTGTGATGCCCAAGTAATGAATACATCCCGTATGCGTAACAATACGTTACTCTCTCTGTGATGCCAAAGTAGACTCACATCCCGTATGCGTAACAATACGTTACTCTCTCTGTGATGCCCAAGTACTCTCTCTGTGATGCCCAATAATGATTCACATCCCGTATGCGTAACAATACGTTACTCTCTTGTAATGCCAAAGTAATGACTCTGCACATCCCGTATGAGCTAGTAACATTACGTAATTACTATCCCTGCATGCGATGCCAACATGGCTTCCTCGCAGTGCCTGGGTAAAAGAGATGACTCGAAAGGACCTTTATGTTTTTGCCGTCTGGTATTTATTTTTCGTTAGGTTAGAGTTAACTACAGTCAGGGTTAGGTTTAAGGTTAGGATCAAGGTTAGGTTAGGGTTAGGATTGAGATTAGGGTTAGGATTAGAAGTTCTAGAAAATGTGAAGTCATCACTTCTAGCCTTCACCTGATGCCTCAGTACCGACTCACATCGAATCTCGCTATCAAACTCACATCCTGTTTGTACGACGCCCGTTGTGAATTTCGACGTTTGAAACGGACCCATATATGGCTGCCAATATAGCTATACTTAGTTATAATAAGAGTCGTTTTCGCTAAAAGTTGTTCTGGTAAATTAAATTAAACAAGACGCCCGCTAGGCGTTATTCGTGCTACTTAATCCTGCGCATGGAACTATGACGTAGTAGGGCATAGCCACTGATCTCAAAAATAGGACTGGATTGAGCTTTCTATTGTCTTTGAAGCTTGCATATTTGCATAATGTAAATTGCTCCGAGTTTACAAGCAAATCAAACTGACGCTCGCGAAATAGGTTTAGTGCATGTCTGGCCAATATAATTTCTCTCACTGGATAATTAGAGCCAACGGCGGCCATTACTAAGGGACCAAAGTCGCAGTAAATCTGTAAGTAGGACATGAATCGTTCAGTAATTTGAAAAATGTCTTCTGGTCCTCTTTATAGTAAAATTATTTTATTTTGTCGATGGTAAGAGCACATAATCCAACAAAAACCTCATAGGATCCTCAGTTGGTCCCTTAGTAATGGCGGACTTCCGGCTTCATTTTCTGAACAATAGTTCCTCGATCCAGTCTTCAGTCGAGATCACTGAGTATAACTGCGAGTCAGCCATTATTGCGACATGAAAGGAAAACAAGATACTTCCCAGCCCCATAACTGCACTTCAAACACTTCCAAGCAAGCAGCTGACAAAAACACTTCAGTTCGAACCACGCAATCAACTAGAAAGAAGGCACATGCATGCATGAACTCACATGCCTCAGTTTCGCAAAGCCTGTTGGGTCAATATTGCGATAAAAAAATAATCGCGAGTATTTAAATCAAGGGCTTGCAATGAGTGACAAAATTGTCAAGACAATGATGAAAGCGAGTATATTATTACCGCCACTCCCCATTCCAATCTAATATTCCACAATTATTACGTTTTAACACTTCTCTCGTGCAATTTAATTTGTTAACCTTTGTAAAACAACGTTGAAATTACTGTAGTTTTTACACAAAAATTATGATTTGCCATACGAATGTTTGATGTCTCTGGTGTTTGCTCTAGGCATTTCTGTGACGATGAATTTTCAACAAGGATAGAGTTCCACAGTCACAATCGCAGTCTTCTTAAACTGTCTATGCAATGAAAAATTCAGTTGCAAAATAACTCTTTTGTTTGAAAGAACTCTTGAAACTATAAAGACTATTACCATTTACAACTTTTTCATATCTCACTTCAATCTTGAGATATTAAGATTTGTTTAATATGTAAATGATCATACTTATGACATCACAATGCGTAATGACTTATTGAAACATTCTGCATATCTTGTATCGTTTGATGATTTGCATATTTGATGTCAGCACATACACCTGCATTTCAAGTGATTTCATTACATAATCTCAAGGATATATAAGCGTTTTCAATAAGTCATCATGCATTGTGATGTCATAAGTATGATCATTTACATATTATTTAATTTTAATTTTCTATTTTATTAAACTTTGCCTTACTGATTACAATAATATGCCAATACATTCATACAAATAAGTTAGAAGGCGGGGAAACCGCAACAGCTGAAGGCCAATTCTGTGGACCATTATTACAATATTTTGAATGATGTACAAAAACCTGAACAGGAAAAAGAATGAGTAGAATGAAAAGAAAACAGAAACAAACATACAAGTAAACAAACAGACAGACAGACAGACAGACAGACAGACAGACAGACAGACAGACAGACAGACAACAAGCAAACAAACAAGCAACTAATCTAACAGACAATTACACAAATAAACAGTCTGAAAAATCACACGAAGACCATGAAGGACACGAATGTAGTTTAAAAACAACAAGAAGGGAGCACCAATAGACTGCAAGCCGAATTACACTTGACACAGATTGTCTTCCATGCAAGTGAGCAAGTGTGTCCTCAGCGTTGAATGTTGAGCGCAGAGCAGAGTCATAGTATTATTAAATAAAAATTGTCAGAGATGTTGTGTCACGGGCACTTCCTTTGGTAGCGCGTTCCATGTCCTTGTTGACCTGACCAAGTATGATCTGCTGTACGTTGATGTTCTGCACAGTCGCTCCTCAAAGGTTCGTTGATCTCTTGGGTTTCTTTTCTTTGGGTAGGGTTGTTTTATCCAGAAGAGTAAGTCCATTCATAATCTTAAAGAAGAACGCCATGTCTAGGTTTGCTTGAATCAATTTGTCCTTGTAGTAGATCTCACAACGAAATGGAAGACGAAGAATATATTTCGTGGCGCGTCGTTGAACCCGTTCAACATTCTTGATCAGCTCCACTATATTAAACAAATATTAATATCTCAAGATTGAAGTGAAATATGAAAAAGTTGTAAATGGTTAGTCTTTATAGTTTCAAGAGTTCTTTACAACTGAATTGTTCATTACATATAGGCACTTTAATTCGCGCTTCACTCGTTATAACTGACGTTAATAAACTACAATACAGTTCAGTATTCCTTGAACCTGGGTCACGATCTTTTCGTTATTTCATGTATTTTGACGCTGTTATCAGCACTGCAGCTTGCTAAATACAACGAATCAGTTTCATTCGAAGGACGCCATCGTAACCTTGTAACTGTCGCCGTGTGACGCAATCTGATTAAACAGAGTCAAGGTATAAAACGTTATAAGTGGGGAAGTCACGTATACCTATATGAACAACTTTTGTGATTGGTTGATTAAAACAATAAAACAATAGAATCAACCACAAAGAAACCAATGACTAACCCTAACCACTTTTGTTCCATGTAGCCACGTATTTAGCCACGTGTTTTACCGTGTGGCTCAAAGAGAACATATCATTACTTGAGTAGACTTGGACTACCACAAAATCAGTGCAAAAAATCAACTAATAAACAATTATTGGATGAGGGTGAGCAGGGCCGCCGAGAGGGAGGCCTCCAATTTCAGAGGGGCCCCCAAATTTCAGAGGGGCCCCCAAATTTCAGAGGGGGCACCACATTTCAGAGGGCCCCCTAAAATATTTGAACTTTTGAGTTTTGGACATGATAAAGATTAAAGACAGTATCGCAGTCGATGGCAACTTGGGAGTAAGGGTCCTCGAGCACTGTGGAGCAGGAGCCGCACAAGGGCCCCCGACCTCAAAACTTTAACAGGCCATTTATTAAGGGGTCCAGAAAGCTCCACATCACTTCTTGAAACCTATTTTTGAAATATATCATACTGTATATGTAGGGGTGTCCCAGTCTCAGTAGCTTCATTACGCCACTGATTAAACATGTTCTTCTGTGATTCAATTATTTATCCAGCACCAAGAAAGTTTTTTAACCAACTTCGAGGTGTTTTCGAATTTGATAATAAACGCCTTTCGAGTGTATGATGTAGCTTCTCAAACGAACCAGTATTTGAAGAGAGATTTGAGGGGGATTTGGCTTAATTTATGGACATTTATTACCACATTTACCAACATCGTCTCGGTTATGATTTTCCTTTGTGTTGTAAAGCAGTATAGTTAAAACATGAGCGGCGAGCCGTTGTAACTACCCATAAACATCGGCCGCCAATATTTGATGCACCGTTCTATAACTACCCATAAACATCGGCCGTGGATATTCTATTCATTTGTAAAATGAATAGAATATATGATGCATACTTTATTTGGAAGTTGTAGAAACGGTACAAAAATATGATTTTAACTCCGAAAAAGCTCAATTTGAGCAAGTTAACTTCGATAAAACATTGATGTTTTATTAATCAATGTTTTATCCTGTGTTAAAGATGCTGATTAAATATTAATTTCTTTTGAATTTTCTTCAAGAATTATTAATGAATTTTACAAGTAATTAGGATACAGTGTTTCTTGGAAAGAGAGATTCGTCCAACCTGAAGTTAGGTTCCAATTATACAAAAGTATTTTTCCTGAATGAGTACCAACTGATACCAGATAGCTGCAAGACAATCAATCATAATAAGAAACAGTTAATAAAGTCAAGGGTGAATCTAAGGAGAGACCCACCAAACTGAGAATTGGGTCCAAACACAATATTGGTATACTTTGGTGCTGAACAAATTAGGCATACACGTGACTTTTGAACGTCCAATTTTGGTTTAAATATAGGCCCGGCAACATTGACCATCGAGTGTTTATGGCAACAATTACATAAACATCAAAAATATTTATAAACAAAATACGTTTTACTTATTATGTGATCTATTTATGATCATCGGAACCTTGACGTCAATTGCCCAACAAGGCGACTTTGGCATCATCTGCAACAGCTCAGCATCCAGCCGAGTCCTGTTAACTCGAACCTTGCGGGGGGTCGAGGTAAACAAACACGGATCAGATTATATTTTTTGAACTTGTTTTAAAGCGGCAGATTTTATGCGAATTAGTTTTCTGGATTTATTGGAAACATGATTTCTCCACTCAGATTAACGTTGACGGTATAAAACCTTTCAGTAAACAAGCCCCCACTAGAGCTATACAATGAACCACAATGAAGCTCAGATCTGCATCACAAAACATTTTTATGCGAAAATGCAATTCAATTTTTCATGATTTAGACCAACGAGCCACCTTAAAGTGTTTTCCTCAAATTCTGGAATTTGAAGCCCACAAGATGCTATTTTTGTTAAAAAATTTGATCTATATGCATGAATTTTCACTGTAAGATCATACAGGTATTACCTGTGCAATGACGAATTGATTTGTTGTTAGACTACTCCAAAAAATATCTAGGGCCTTTGGAAGAGATGTAATTGAACATTGTTCTCCCTCATTTTTCGGAAAGGCTAAAATATATGAAGGCATTGACATAATTCGTCATTCCACAACTCCGGTATTGCATGTACCACATATAAAATTTCAGACCCTCAGCACTTCCTACAGTTTCGTGCCTTTAAAAATGTTGTGTTCGCGGAAAATGGTGTGACTGCTACGCAATTAAAGATATGGACCCAAATCTTTTTCTTTGTAAATGCTATTTGACCATGTTAACTAATTATTTAAAAAAATATGACTATATAAAATTTGTAGTATGATAAATCGTGCTCTCAAAATGACTCCATTTTGACTATCGTGCCAATTAAGTCGGTAAAGTTCTTTTCGACATCGCACCAACTATGTAAAACTAAAAGGCATATATATATATATATATATATATATATATATATATACATTAAATATTACGTTGTAAAATCAACGTTACAATTATATAGTTAATTAAACAAGAGGTAAAAAATCAGAAAGCTTATATTTAAAAACTTCATGCAATAGTAAAAACATCTTAGTTAGTTAGGTTATAGACTAATCACCTATTACTATATTAGTTAGTAATATACGTATTTTTATTTGTAAAAGGTGTATTGAAATCTGTTATCTATAGGTTATAGTCTTTAGGTTTTCTTTTAAAAGAGATAAAATGGGGTTGACTTTTAAAGTGCCACTACGATCAAATTTTTACCTATCGATATTTTTACGTATTTATAAAGCAGAGCTGCTAAATATTACTCGGTCGAAACCGTTTTGCGATTATACGATGGTAAGTATTATTTTTCTGACTCCGAATCTGGAGTTGTTATGTCCGCCATTAATCGTTCATGTTCCGGACCAGCGCAACGAAGTGACGTCAGATTCTCAACGCGAAGACTCCACATGGCTAATTGTTCAAGTAAATCAAGGTCGTTTTTCAAATTCTTCGTCTGAAAGGCTGAACATTTCATCTACTTCTCCAAGAAAACAAGAAAACAAGTAACCTCGACTGAAATTCAGGCGTAGCATTGAGAATCTGACGTCAAAAACAATAATACCTTTTGAAATTGCGTGCTCACTTGGAACACATTTTTAGTAATGGTGGCGTAAATAATAGTGATTTCAGAGCTCATAATACTTACTACTTAATACCATTTTTTAGTGTTTTTTTACATCGATGATCACTTTCGACCCTGAAATACTATGCTAAAGAAAATCTAAAAGATGGGGGGACACTTTAATAGCTTGTGGCAAGCAGTTCCATGCTATAGCCATGAATCTGTGTGTAGCTAACTTGAGGAGATAGTTTGTTGTTGGTCTAGTGGTAGTTAGCTTGTACTGGTCTCGTAAATTATAATGATGGCTTCCCGGCTTCATTATCATGGTCTCGCATATTTGTTTTGGAGCCTGGCATCTAGTACTTGTTCTGTTGGCATGTTCCAATCTAGTCCATGCACTATTATTGCGGCTCTAGCGAACAAGATAAAGGAAATGGTATCGTTTTGGTCGACAGAAATATTTACAATAACAACATGTCTATGACGTCTCTATTATCCTGGCAGATAATTCTAACTCAGTTAAACCGATTCCATCCGACCAGCTAGCCTAAAGGTTACCATGAACCGAGAAACACATCTCCGAAACTTTCTCCTTAGTCTAAAGAAGGACAACACTATAAGTCTATAACTCCAACTGGTTTAGCTCCAACTGGCTCTACGCCAGGTATTTTATACGGCTTACCTAAGGTGCATAAGATTAACCTTCCGTTCAGACCTATCCTTTCCGCCATTTCTACTTTCTTTGTGTTTAATTATCTTGGTTTAATAAATTGTTATAAAAAATAATCAAAATGTATTTCAACATCAAAATTTATCTTGAAGCTACCATTTATGTGCTAAGAATGCTACGAAGACAGACTCGTTTCTACAAAACTACAACCGCTTTCCTACTGGCACGAGTATCTTGACTTACTGTTGTTCTTCAAGGCCATCAATGGCATTGCATATCGAGCGATATCCTACCCGAACGTCTTGTTCCCTTAAGGCTTATTAGATTCTCCGCAAATGTCAAATGCAATCTCATTTCTTATTAGAACAACTAGGACTTGGAACTCTCTCCCTGAACACTCAAGGCTAAATCATTTAAACTTTAAAAAATTTAAGAATTAATCACCATTAGACTATTATAATTATGCTCTATTATCCTGCTCTACGATCCTCGAACTTGGAAAACTGTCTGCCTAAAGTGCAACACATCGGAAGCCTCATTGAACCCACAACTTGCTGTTATTAGTTATTAATTTTTTTGTTGTGGTGACCCTGCTTCTTCTATGTATTTTTAAGAGGCGAAGCTCAATAAAATAAATAAATAATATCAGGGCTCAAAATGAGTGACCTAGAGATTTTTAACAACCTAAATATAATGCATTTACAAAAATATGCAAATTATCAATAACCTAAATATTTAAATATTTAAAGTCTAGACGCCTTAAATATATTTTTTATGCGAATTGAACCAAAAATAACTGCTTTTTGCATTCTCTTTAATACCGCCTTCACTACTTTCTCTTTTCCTAACAGAGTGACGAGCGAAGCCTTTAGTATTTCGTATATCCTCCCATTACATCCAGAAGAATATTGATTTGGTACACATGGAAATCTTCATATCTTCTCTCGAGTTCGGCTCTAACTTCTCGATATTTTCTGTCTTTTCTTCCTCTTTCTTTTGCACGGGCAACTGCATTCAATTGCTACCACCGTCTTTCTTTTTTGGTTAATTAATACCATATATGGTCTGTTACCCTGCTCAATTGATGTTATGAGTTGACTTCCAGACGAGAGGATTGGGATGTCCCGATATAATAATTGGCTTTTCTGTTTCTCAGTTTCGCAAACTTTTCATAAAAAATGACAATTCTTGACTGATAAACATAATATGTTTATCAGTTAAGAATTGTCATTTTTTATTTAACAATTACCTTTATGAAAAATAGATGGTGTGGCCATGGGCTCTCCACTTGGTCCTCTATTTGCCAATATTTTCTTAGCTTTTCACGAACGTACAGTTAACTCTCCCGTAAGCGGACACTCTCGGGAATCTGAAAAAGTGTCCGTAAGTGGAGTTGTCCGCTTATGGGAATAGTTCTCGTAAGCGGATACTTATACTTGAAAATATATGAGTTTTGTCCGCCTACAGGTGCTTCTACTGGTGACTTCAATGGTACTCGCACAAAATGAAACTTAGAATGTCTTAAAATGATTGCTTGTTTTATTTAGTTACTCAAGGCTTAAATAGCCAAAAACGATTTAATCTAAAAAAACTTTAACAGAACTAAAAACATCTTTACAATAAAGTACAGCACACCAATGTCGATTGATTTGATATCAATTAATGTATACAATTAAGTCATACATTACACAAAATATTTATGAATGGATCGACGACTACTTCATTGACTTCAGGTGCATGTCCAATAAGATGTCATTGGCATGTCATCATGTGCAATGGCTTGAGACATAATCTTGTCTTTCTTCGAAAGAATCGTAGCTATTTACGATTTACCGCATCCTAATATCTTTGCCAGCTGACATTTGAAGTGGTCAAAATACCCTGAGCGCATTTCGCAATGAATAATGTATGAACACCCTCCGTAATGCTCATACGGGTTTTAGTAATTGGATTATTTTTCCGGGGTGTCCGCTTACGGGAGTGTAAAAACAAAAGCAAAATCCAAATTATAATCACCAATGGGAGTGTCCGGCTACGGGAACGTATAAATACAGAGTTTTACTGAGAGTTCAAACGGGGTTTTGGAAAGGTGTCCGTATCTGGAGCTGTCCGCTTACGAGAGTGTCCGCACAGAGAGAGTCAACTGTAGTTGGTTAGCTAACTGCTCACCCGAATATAACCTATTTTCTTTCGCCATTATGTTGATGATTGTTTCGTTATTTTTCGTTATTTTTCGTTCTCGTGACCATGTTCGTCCTTTTCAAGATTATCTCAACTCACAACATCCTAATATTACTTTTACTAGTAAGTTTCAGACCAACTCTACATGTACTACCTTTTCTAGACATCTTGATTGATCGCTTCGATAGGTTCTCTACCTACGTTTATGGTAAATCAACTTTTACTGGTTTATTCACCAATTTTGATAGTTTTATTCCATTATCCTTTAAACGTAGTCTCGTCTATACTCTTCTTGACCGATATTTTAAAATCTGCATTTCCTATCATCTTTTTCACGCTGAAGTACTCAAGCTCAACAATTTTTTACTAAGTAATGGTTTTACTAAGTAACCGTGTTTTTTTCGATCGTTTGTTTTGTACCCCCAATAGCGACCTTACTTCTCCTCAAACAAATGTCGTTTACTTTTCTCTTCCTTTCACCGAATCTCACGCTTTACATCCCTTGAAACCAGGAAGGGTACTTTAATTCCATAGCCATGATTTGATCCCACCAGCTTGAAATCAACTTCAATCTACCCATTATAAGGTAGGTCAGTCCCATTAGCTGTTTTTAGATCCAGTTCACTTACCCCGAGAATTGTCTGGACAGTGTTCAATTTAGCCTTTGGTAAGTTCTTTAGGACCCAGTTATGCATGAGAAACAATTGATACTTGTGCTCCTGTATCCCAAAGAGCAGTAGTTGTTACCCCATTCAATGAACAATTCACATAACATTTCTTTCCCACTAATCGGACTACAGTTGCAGCTCTCCTGGGTGATAAATGACATGTGTATGTTCCTTCGTTCACTTGGTTTTTTTTTACTACTTTTTTTACTTACAGGTCTCTATTATCCAGTCCTTTTATAATTTCCAACAAATTTTCTTTCCTTGAGGATTTACGTAGCTCTAATTTTGATACTAATAATGTGTTTATGGCTAGTTTTGATGTGAACTCCCTTGACAACGAGACTCCATCGACATCATAGTCGACACTTTACCACGGCTTTTCTGTTTCTCAGTTTCGCAAACTTTTAATAAAAAATGACAATTCTTGACTGATAAACATAATATGTTTATCAGTTAAGAATTGTCATTTTCTATTTAACAATTTCCTTTATGAAAAAATAGATGGTGTGGCCATGGGCTCTCTGCTTGGTCCTCTATTTGCCAATATTTTCTTAGCTTTTCATGAACGTGGTTGATTAGCTAACTGCTCACCCGAATATAACATATTTTCGTTTGCCATTATGTTGATGATTGTTTCGTTAATTTTCGTTCTCGTGACCATGTTCGCTCTTTTCAAGATTATCTCAACTCATAACATCCTAATATTCCTTTTACTAGTGAGTTTCAGACCAACTCTACACTACCTTTTCTAGACATCTTGATTAATCGCTACGATAGGTTCTTTACCTCAACTTTTACTGGTTTATTCACCAATTTTGATAGTTTTAATCATATAATAATATGATAATAATATATCATATAATAATATAATAATATGATGATAATAATATGATGATAATATAATAATAATATCATAATAATAATCATAACAATAATCATATTCATATAATAATCATATAATAACATTGTCATATAATTACTTTCAAAGCTTTACATGGCCAGGCACCTATTTATATTACTGATTTACTAACTAAATATAAACCTACTCGTACTTTAAGATCATCTAACCGAAATCTGCTACTTGAGCAAAAATCCAATTAAAACTGTGACTCATGGAGACAGAACATTCTCAGTTGCCGCACCAAAACTGTGGAATTGATATTTTAAGTAGTTTTAAGTCAGCACTTAAAGGTCAACTATACCTTTTGAGGTTCTATTTTCCTCCGAAAGAGATATCATCTAACTTTGTAAAAGTGAAGATAAAAATGAATTTCATGATATAGTGCAGGATTTATTGAGGAGTATTTCTTCGAATCTCTTGTTGCACGACCGTGTTATGAGAAGAATGGCACTATTACCGGTATGACGTCATAGTGTCATACTGGTAATAGGTTTATTGAACAAAATAATATTCCAGTGCTTGATATTTGGTTTGTCACTTATCACTCACCCAAGAGTAAACAGTATTCCAAATTTCACTAAAATAAAACCAAAATATACAGTATTTTCTCGCCGTATGACATCATTATGACATCACTTACCGGTAGTACCAGGCTTTCTTCCGACTCGGTCGTTATTCAATTAAGTTTTGCAAAAGGGCTGAAAACTCGATCTTTAACAGATCATAAAAGTAGAACCGAGTAACCAATTTCAATTATTTCTTCGGTTTTGAATTGAACTTTTTGAATTCTAACGAAAAATAGAATAACCTCAAAAGGTATAGTTGACCTTTAAGACTTTACTTTTTTTAAATTAATAGTTTTTTGTTCATAGTGGTAATATATGTAGTAGGCTTTATCTTATAATGAAACTTTAATTAGTTTTATAAGTAACATTAAGAATATATTGTTGTAAGAGCATTGAGACAATTGTATAGTGCTCCTAATACGTATTATTATTATTATTATTATTATTATTATTATTATTATTATTATTATTATTATTATTATTATTATTATTATTATTATTATTATTATTATTATTATTATTATTATTATTATTATTATACAGGATAGCCGGACCTCATATTCTGGTTCCCAGCCAGTTCGTAAAACGCCAAATATTGCCGTCTTAATATATATATATACATACAGTGTAAACAAAGCATGATAAACATACAATCAAAAGTGAACAGTCACTAACGTCTTTGAATTAACCCACTCAAAATATTTCTAACTATGGACTCGCTTTCCATTAGGACGATTTTAGTCATCTCTCTGGTGATAAAATGAACTTCTTTTATGTCACTGAATAATTTCTGAACTTCCTCAATAAGAATCTTCGTGCCACCACCCAAACTACCAATAACCAGTGGAAGGATGTAGGTACAAAACCCTGGGCGTTGCTCGCGTATTTCAAATGCCAACTGGGAATACTTAACCATCTTCTCCCTAAAGGCGGCTAGCAGGTTCCGTTCCATGGGACAGGTCATATCAACTATCCAGATGGTTTTAGCTTCTATGTCTTCGAGTATTAAATCCGGGCGTCTATGGCTAGTCTCTTTACGAACTTTAAACTCAAAATCCCAGATAAGTTTGGCATTTCTATTCTCAAAGACTTCTCCTCTTCTCCATTTTTGCTTATACCACTTACAATCGTCAGGGAGTAGACATTTTCTTTTAGCCCAGGCAACAGCCAGATTCATAAGAGCGTTATTATGTCTCGTAAGATACTCTACGTTAGCAAGAACAGGACAGCCAAGGACCCAATGTTCTACAGTTTCAGGGAATCGGGAGCATAAACGACAGAGATTTGATTCAACCTCTAAACCTCTAATTCTCTTCCATTCGCGTGTTTCTATCATTTGCTCCTGAAGTTCAAATATTGTAGCTGTCTTGTGTGGATTCAGCCATGTACTAAGCCAACTGTGGCACTCCTGTTCCTGTCTGGCCCAATTTGAGCTTTGCCATTCTTTTTGTTTGTAATCACCGCATCTTTTATTAATGACAGTTCGCTGATATATTTCTTTCAGTTTTATCCAGCTCTTTTTCCAGTCAACATCCAGTGCTACACCATCCAGTGTGATTACCCCATTCTCAAAGTCTATTATGTGACACACAGCACGAACGCTCTCCATTGCCTCTTTCTTAATCGAGTAAAAGTCACGGTTACATTCCCGCTCCCAAGCTACCTTCATGTGCTCGTCCTCGGACATTGCCATATAACATGCAACTCGAATTTTTGTTTCCCTGTATACATCCTGCACACTTTTTAAGCCTCTTCCTCCCATATCTCTAGGCAGATATAATCTTTCATCACTGCACAATCTTCCATGCATTCTTTTCAAACGGAGATTACGTTTGATTATCATATCAATCTCGTTTAATTCTTGTTCAGTAACTTTACATACATTCATCGGATTCACACTTCTTAACCCCATAGGCCGCACCAGTATCATCACTTGCTTGCACAATAGTACTATTGACGGTTTCCAGGTCGTTATGGCTTTCTTGATAAACTTTTAGGTCATCGATAAATAAGCGAGTACGGGGAGTTAGTCGTGAACCTGGCAAACCCATTATGTACCCTGGTGAGTTTTGAAGAAGTAAGCCAATGGGGACCTCGCATAGGCAGTAACCTATTGGCGAGTAACTGTCACCTTGTAGAAACCCCCTGTGGAATCTGATCCATGTACTCAACACATTCTTCCCATCTATCTTCACTGAAAGTTTGGTTTTCCATCTCTTCATTAATTCCTTCATCACTTTTATTACATAACTAGGAAAGCCCATCCACTCGTATACCATTAGGACCCAGTCATGATGGACGAAGTCATAGGCCTTCTGGTAGTCATAGTATGCCACAGCCAAATTCCGGTGGTATTCTTTAACTTCACCCATTATGCACTCGTCAATAAGTAGTTGGTCCACTGTTCCTAGTACTCCTTTTCTACAACCAAGTTGCCCTTCATCCCACAACACATTTTCAAGTGCATCATCCATCATGTAATCAGCGAGTAGGCCAGTAAACAGTTTGTATAGCGTCAGTAAGCATATAATCGGCCTGTATTCTTGGGAGTTGCTGAGGTCTGATGTTTTAGGAATCAATGGCGTCCTTCCAATGGGGAGCCACTGTGGAATACTGTTCGGGTCATGTTTCCATTGGTTTATATGATTCGAACAAGAGTTGACCAAACTGCCGTAAACTTCTTCCACCAGAAATTATGTATTCCATCTAATCCAGGCGCTGACCAATTCTTCCTTTTTTAATTTTCTTGCTTAATAAATCAAGGGTGATACTAAATTCCCTGACTGATGACTAGCATCCACGGTTGTACCTTTGTTACCTGTTCGTTCTCCCATATACCTCCCCAGAATTGTTCAAATTTATCCATGTCTGGTGTTCTTCCTGTATACGTAATGGTTTCACAAATTGATTTGTAGAATGCACTTTCATTACTCATAAACATAAAATTGTTACGTATCCTCTTACTCTTTCGTTTTGACTTTTCCAAGCGATTCTTCTCAAACCTTAGCTGTTGAAGCCATTGTTCTTTGTTAATCCGAAGTTGGCTATTTGTTAATTGTTGGCATTTTGTCTTTTCCTTTAAAGATGCTATGATTCCTTTCTCTTTTTTGGTGGCTTTCCTCCTAACCTTCCTTCTGTTGCTTATCCATTCTCTTAATTTCTTTATTAGTTTATCCTTTTTCAATTGTTGTCGGTTTCCTTTCCCTTTTCCATTACTTTTGTTATAGGTATCTTCCTTTTCACACCCATTTGCTGGTTAATGGCTAGACCCATAGCGTATACACTATCATCAATAAAACAAATGTCACTGGCATTATTTATGTGCTTTGCAAGGATGTTGTTTGCAGCTTTAAAATCTCTTGGTTTACTTTTACCTTCATGCAGTAAACATTCCCTTGGTTTGTTTTCTATATGCACAACAGATGTTACTTCATCGAATACCTGCCTGAATAAGATATTCAGTTCTGCTTCCTCTCCTATTAGAGCTTCAGTCATATCTTCTGTTTGAGGCTCACCAAAATCTTGTTCAATCTCTATTGGATCCTGATCATGTTCATTACCGTTTTAGCTTTCTGTTTGGTCTGTGGTGTTAACGCTCGACACCGTGTCCGGATGTTGATCCACGTTAGTGGTTTCAACACTTCTTTTGCGCACGAGTACCAAGTTCATGATCTCCTTCTGTTTTTTAAAATTTGAAGCATTATCACGGAGGCGCTGTTTCGAAATCCAGTTGTATTGTGGAAACTCATCATCCCATTTTTCTTTCATAACGTCCATGAATCCCCTGCCTTTCATTCTAGCTTTTTCGTCAATTTCAACAAGTCGCACCTTTAATTAAGTTTTCCATGTCATTCTCTTTTCAATACTCTTATCATGGTTATCAGTAATATTGATTTCCATCGTTCTAGCATATGCAGCTCGAAATGTGGCTGCAGCATTTCGTAATGACAAGGCTGATTTCTGCATATCAGGGTGTTCATCATCCCACCTTTCCATTACACGTTTCATAAACCCTTTTCCACGAGCCCTTTCATCAGTATCTATCTCCACAAGCCTTCTTTTCATAGGAACTGTCCACTCAGATGATGATATCACATCATTGTGAGTATTATTATCACGATCTCCATTATAATCAGCATTTAATGCCACTGTTTGATATGAAGACTCGTGTCGGTTGGTGATTGATTGGTTAATTTGATAATCATGATCATAATTTGCCATTATTATTATTATTATTATTATTATTATTATTATTATTATTATTATTATTATTATTATTATAAGCACTTAACTTAAAGGTTATACACGAACGGGAGGTTTCAAGATGGCTGTAATCCTAGCAACGACATCTAGTTTACACAGTTAGTAATTGGTTCCTAAAAATAGCCATGATGCTAACCCTAAAACGTACCGTAACACTAATCTTAATTTTGGAGGTCATCTTGTAATCTACTCTTCATGCATACCTTTTATTCATTTAATTCCCTTGAAAAAACATGAAAGTTTTATATAGATGAAATTCTTACCCAGACTGGTAGGGAGTAAAAGACGAAACAGCAACAGCAGTTGCAGCTTCTCCAATATCTAAACAACTTCCAGCTGGCAACCACCTTCCATCCGTATCACCTTTACCCCAAACGAAAACCTTAATAAATTTGGACAAGGAAAAATAACTATATAAAGCAATTTCGTTTTAATACGAACAAACATTACTAATCAAGCAACTTTTCGGGTGAAAGTTTATAACGCTTTCCTGAATTAAGAAAAAATGCCGTACTCTTAGTTAATCACAATGAAGTGAATGTACACATTACAGACATAAATTCAGATATTAAGTCAATACAGTACTCAATAGACTGGGTAACCGCAACAGCTAGTGCCAATTACTGCGGCCCCAAAGCAAGTACGATTTAACAGTCATTTTAAAGACACAGCGATATTCAATACACATTAAATTTACTACGATATATACTAAAAGCAACACGATGGTGGATTCATAAGGCTTCGAGCTTTTGTTGCATTTTAAACATATGCTTTTCCATCGTACTTCGTGGGTCGCCTATGTCATTACAAAATGTAGCAGTTGAATAGTAACTTCCTGAAGTTTGAGAGAGTGATGCTTTTTGTTGTAATGGTTTTGGTAGTATGTTCCATGTTCTTGTTGTCCGAATTGTGTATGATTTTTGATATGTCGAAGTATTAGATTTTTTGGTTTGATATTTGTCGCAGTCAGGGTTGGATGATCTTGTTTTTTTTTGTGATGTTGAGGAGTTGGTAGGGTGGCCTTGTTGAGGATGTTGATGCCGTGGTTAGTTTTGTAGAAAAATACAATGTCTAGGTATTCATGCCAGTACGTTAAAGGAAGGAGTTTAGTCGTAAGTAGTCGTTCTTCGTATTTAATGTCACAAAGGAAGGGTAGATCCAGAATGAATTTCGAAGCCCGTCGTTGAACACGTTCAATTCTAGATATTAATTCTACTGACTGCGGAGCCCATACTTGAGATTTATAACCCAGCTGCGAACGGACTAAAGAAAGGTGTACTGTGGTTTTCGTCGTATTGGGGAGTACTTAATGTTCTTCAGCAGTAATTTGTATTTGAAAAGGAATTATTTCGAAAAGGTTTAACCTAGCTTTTAACTTAAATACCTTTTTGTCCCTGGAGGCAGTAAAGAAATAGCAATCATCTGTGGTCCATGCACACGACCAAATAATCCTTGAATGTCCGCTTGATTTCTTGTCAGTCTTTACAATAAGTCTGTAAAAAACTAAAACAAGGTAGATCAATTAATACGCATTACGGCTACAACAATCCACCGTGTGTTTTCGATTAATCACGATTTGTTCTAAGGGTTTTTTATCCTGTTTTCTTCTCTAATAAAGTTTACTTAAAACAAAAACATTTTTATTAGTAAATTTCTGCCATAATGATTAAATATACTAGACATACCTGTAAGCACGCTTCTCTGGCTTAAAAGTTTTTTTGAACGTAACTTGAAAAGTTACTGTCCATGACCCAACGTTTCGACACTCCAATCTAGTGTCTTCATCAGGGGTGATCGTTGTAAAGTTAGGATCCCTATTTATACCTTCATAGAACTGATGACGACGTGTCGTTATCTATTAACAAGATGCAAATAAGTTTCTGGTAATAGAAGGGTCGCCAGTCGCCACCTATCTATATGAACAGGTTTTTGTGATTGGTTGATTAAAACAATAAACAATAGAATCAACCACAATAAACCAATTTCCTAACCCTAACCACTTTTGTTCCGTGTAGCCAATCACAAAACCTGTTCATTTTAGGTACGTATTTACCGTAATAGAACACCGTCATCGCGATTCAATGGGACGTGGGCGCTATTCATATTATGCCAAGTCTCCAGACAACGTAACCTTACAACGATCACCCCTGATGACGACACTAGATTGGAGTGTCGAAACGTTGGGTCATGGACAGTAACTTTTAAAGTTATATTCAAAAAACGTTTCAAGCCTGAGTAGCGTCAAACTATGTCTGATTTATCACGTGGTTGCGTCCTACTTTTACATAATCTTTGTTATAGTCGTGAATTGTTAACACGTCATCAACTCAACAATCAAAATCAAATCAAATACATTTCAATGAAATAGGGTACGTAATTGTATATAGTTAAAAACTGTACCTCCCTTATGGCCCTAGTCAACACCCATAACTAGCTGTTATTACTCGACGTTTATTTCTTTTTTGGTTTTCGTCAAGTTAACACGAGGAA
The DNA here is from genome assembly GCA_035772405.1 of Chrysogorgia sp. JL179-B06. Taxonomy (NCBI): domain Eukaryota; kingdom Metazoa; phylum Cnidaria; class Anthozoa; order Scleralcyonacea; family Chrysogorgiidae; genus Chrysogorgia; species Chrysogorgia sp. JL179-B06. The sequence continues at coordinate 1,297,303 of JAYKKM010000182.1, read as the reverse complement.
AGATACAACACGGTTATGACGCCCTAGCCAAGGTGTCTTCCCCGTGACAAATTTAAATTATGACAACTTACAAAATTTAAATTATGACAATATGACAACCTGCTAACAACAAACGCATATTACCTACAAATTCTGAAGTTTAACGACTCTGTATTTCTTAATGAACCACACTTTAAGCATATCGAACGCCATGCAAGGTACAATTAGAGGGTTCAATTAGAGACCCCTCTAATACTACTCCATTCCAAAGGTTTTACTCCCAAGGAGAGTTAAACATGCAAGAGTGCTTTTGGCTTAAAACTTCAGATTTGACATAATCGTTAAAAGAGGTTCAAAATAAGATACTCATACCGTTATTTCCCTCTGTGGTTCGTTCAAATAAGGACCATGTTCTATCACGTGAAACAGAAAGTAAATATTTTCCAGAAGACGAAAATGCCATTTGTGTGATCGTGAGCGTATGAGCCTCCAAAGAACCAATCGATTTCCACGAGATTGTATCCCATAATAAAATGTTCGCATGATCCGCTTTAGTAGCCTAAAAGAAATTTCTGTAACAGTCAACTTTTTACTTGTTTAACTAGAAATACGTGCACGCAACAACCCCTCGCTAACTTGCAGTTTAAAGGTTTTACAGTGTAGATAATAACCCAATCGTTTGCCAATTTGAATATATTTTAAGTGAACACTAAATCCTCTTATGTTGTCCTCGCAAGAACGCTCTCGCAACTCACTGCGAGTTGGTCAACATTAGATAACATTAGATCTTTTCCTTTAACGCTTTTCTAATTTATTCCTTCATCGTGTTGTGTTAATCTGTGATGACACGTCCTTTGTTCTTCCGTCGTCTCGCTTTCAATTTCCTTTGTCACACTTTGTCACTTTCTATTTATGTAACAGTTTAGCTATATATTTTATTTTATTAGCTTCGCCATATGTAACTTACATACAAATAATACACACAATAAACAATAAGATTAACAATGGCAGGGAATCCACAACAGCGTTAGCCAATTAATATGCCTCCTTCATTTATTGTAATTTGTCACTCTGATGATGTTACGAGTTTAGTAACGAAACGTTAGTAATACATTTTTTCTTTTCAAAATTATGTTGTTATGGCTCTTTTTAAAGCTATTTGCTGGGCATTAATATTCATAACAAGATTACGATTCCCGCCTGGTTCCTCCATTGCGACGATTTTAACCATCCACCTAAGCTCCAAAATCGAGAGGCCTGAGAACGGAGTTCACAGAAAGTTGTTTCAGGCCCAGCTCTTCATTTTGGAACAGAGACGGATGGGATCTAAAGGCGGATTTCCAGTCCTCGCACGAAGCAACTCGCAGCTCGCTGCAGGTACTTGCATGGTTTCCACTGTATTTCCACCACACGCAGCTCGTTGCGATAATGCACTAGTCAATTGAGACTACGGACCCCGACCCCCGCGACTATGCGGGGATTTTAACATTTTTACAGTGTTAAATATTGGTATTTTTACTGGGGGAATATTGGCTGTTAAAGTTCCCGCCCCTATGGCCCAGGTACTTTAAAATTTCCCATGACTGAAGCAAATTGTGAAGGTTACGGAGTCAATTAATTGACCAATATTTAACACTTTAAAAATGTTAAATCCCCCCCCCCCTATCCAGGGGGGCGGGGTTTCAATTGACTTGTGCATAACTCGCGGGGTTTCAAGACTGATAAAGCGATAGGCGAGTTGTTTTAACAAACTTCGAGGTGTTTGGATATCCTGATGAGCACTCTTCTGAGTGTTTCAGATATACAGTAGCACCTCAAACAGTTTTCAATTTGTTTTGTGAAATTTGTTTTGATTCGTTATATTTACTCAGGAGTACTTGGCACGAGTAAAAAATAGTTCAAAATTTCCAACTATCAATTAACTGCCACGTGGGCTAAAACACTCGCAGCGAGCTTGCAAGTGCTCGCAGAGAGCTGCGAGTTGCTTCGCGCGAGGACTGGAAATCCGCCTTTATACCGACCGCAGTGAGCTGCGAGCAAGTTCTTGCAATGACTGGATAAGAGGCTTAAAGGTGATGTTACAACTTGCCCCGTTGCACAGTCTAACATACCTTGCAACGGCGGAAATCGTTGCGACACAAGTTGCTGTAATCGTTGCAGAACGTATAGAATCGAGTTCTACTTTTTGCAATGATTGTAGCAACATCTTTCAACGTTGCGCAATGTAACATTCTCATGCATCTGCAAGTAATGCAACTCGTCCCGCAATTTTCCTCTTTGGCGACTCGGCGCGCATACGTAGCTTGTAACAAACTCAACGATGGCTAAACTTTGTGAGTCAAGTTGCACGAAACGTTGCTTGGTGTAACACTGCGCATTTCATGCAACTGCAACGCAGAAGATTGAGTAGTTGCGAGACAAGTTGTATGAAACATTGCGCAGTGTAACAGCGACTTAACTCTGAGATCTGTTAAACTTTAGAGCTTTTGTTGTCTGAATTCAATTGTTTCATAAAACATAAATTATTAAAAAGTAAATAGCCAAAACTGTTTAATTTTTGGGAGCAGTATCAGCTAGTACACAGAACAAAACAGTGGGAAAGTCTATACCGGCGTTACTACCAACGGTACTTGTCATCCTAACCCTAATCCTAAACCTAATAACCATAACCCTAACTGTAATCCTAATCCTAACCTCTTATGGACTGCAAGTTGTTCTCTTTACCCGCATTTTCCTTGGTTAGCACAGCAACAAAATCTTGTTAATTTGGTAGAAACAATCAATTGAAGCCAAGTTACAAACTTCATAAACCATGTAAACAAAAACCATATTTTAATTCACATTAAAATCAAATTGAAATAATTAAATGATTTAGCATTATAGCCACACATCTGCATAAGAGATTGGATAGAGCATCTATTATCTGAAATTGAAGCTGGAAGTAGCTCACATGCAACCTCCATATTGCAGACCACCTTCGGAACCAGTTTTTGGGACCTATATAGTCGGCTGGCTCTCTGTAGGGCCTATAACAATAGCGTTCACGATCATCTGATATATGGCACATGTTAGCTGGTTTGGCTTTGGCTTAATGTGTTTGTGTAAACACCTTTGTCCTGGATTAGGCCTGGACAATGGCAGTCCTAGGCTTGCAATGTATATTTTTACACAGCTTTTGTAGAATATACTTTATACTGAACAATTGGGTAGGTTAACACTCACTGTGTCAGGGGAACATGTTAGGGATTAAACAAGTGGTATCACCACACTAACAACAAGCATCATCCTGAATTAATGTATATATTGGTGAAATTATTAGATTAAGCAATATCGTTCTTTGTTGCATATTATGGGCTTTTCTCATTTCATCTTTTTGAAATATGTGTTACTGGTACTTGTACACCATTGAAATACCGGTTCATGTATCTGTATAATTAATATTAATAAAAACAACAAAAGTCTTCTAACAGAATAAAAGGTTTATCAAGCTTATCGGTAGTCTCTTGGTCTGGGATAAATTTATGTATTGAGTCTTTTGGTATCTGTTTATATAATACTGACAATTATACAATAAGGAACATGCAGGTTACAGTTCATATTACAGTAGGGTACATGTATGTACATATGTGCAAATCAGTATTGTAATATTTCATAGGTTATGCAGTCTCATGAATATGAACTTCACTTTGAGTAAAATTATGAGTATTACTGTTATACTGTATAAATTATATTACTGTTAAACATGCATGCTGATTATTATGATGATGAAAACCATAACTGACATAATTAATTTTAATGAAATTAATGTTATATAATTATAATTAATAAAATTAATTATTAATTTCAATAATCAAGAATTACACAATTAGTTTCTAACCCTGTCTTTGAGACAAGTTAGTGTTGGCAGACTTTCCCACTTATGTTCTGTTCAGTGCACTACTCACAAATTGCACACACAAATTGCATCCAAAAAATAAGTAGTTTGAAAATCTGTTCAGATTGGCAAATGAATGATTTACTTATTTTCAAGTAAAATAACTGAGCACTACACTACTAAAGCCTCAAAAGGTAAGAGGGCGAGGGGTTGTTGCGTACACGTATTTCTAGTTTTACTATATAGTTTTACTATATATTTAAAGACAGAGAATATCTGACTTTGATAAAAATATTTCCAACGCAACCAGGTGATAAATCAGACATGAATAGTTTGACGCTACTCAGGCTTAAAACGTTTTTTGAACGTAACTTTAAAAGTTACTGTCCATGACTCAACGTTTCGACACTCCAACATAGTGTCTTCATCAGGGGTGATCGTTGTTGATGACGTTAACGATGATGACGTTATCTATTAACAAGATGCAAATAAGCTTCTGGCAGTAGACCACCGTCATCGCGATTCAATAGGGCGTGGGCGCTATTGAATGAAGACACTGGAGTGTCGAAAGGTTGGGTCATGGACAATAAATTTTAAAGTTACGTTCAAAAAACCGTTTTAAGCCAGAGTAGCGTATGTCTGATCAGACATTGATTTTTGAAGATGCGAAAATAAATCAGTTGTCGAAGGTATCGTGTACTTTAGCACACAAACTACAGAGCGCAGATGGTTTTACAGCATTGAATCACGATAATCGGCCACATGTGAGATTATCACTAATAATTCACATGTGTTTGATTATCGAATTTAGTGGTGGAAATCCATATAAAACACTGCTTTTTATATAATAATACTAGATAATCACGCGCAACCCTTTTTATTTCTTAAATAACAGCGATACAACTTACCTTGCATGCAGAAGCAAGAATATTTGAACTTGGCTCGTAAGCCAAAGAAAATATCTCGTATCCATGACCATATCTAAACAAAATATTATGTACTTTAGGGAAAGTGATGATTGCAATAATGAGATACATTAAAGAATACTTAAATTATTACAGTTTTTACTAATTATCAGATATCTTGATTTGAAGTGCTCAACCATTGAATAAAAATAACTCACAACTGTTTTAATTTCTAATCATGTACTATATTTTCCTGTAGCGATCAGAATTCTCCAACGAAAGCATGTGTTTTGTGGAGGAAACGCAATCACTCGACGCTCTACACGCCTCTTATTACTCGGGCTACCTGTGGTAGCACTGATTTTGGGGGTTCTACAAATTTACAAAATTGCGCAATATTTCCCGTCAGGCTTGCGAACCGTGAGTAATGTTGCGTGGTCAATAGCCTAGTTCTTTCTTTTCAACCGCTTTTGGTCGAGTTGTTCTCTGACTCTGTTGGTAGATTTTGAAAATAACTGACTTAATGTAGCTGAGGTTCTATATAAAGACACTATAATGAATGCCAAGTTAGTTATGAATACCAAAAGTATACATATAAATGCCATACGTACAAAAGTGTTGATCAGATATGTTATTAGTTCCAAATCTGTTTTCAGAATTGAAATCGAGTAAATATTGACCGAGATAACGTTCAAAAATCTACGACGAAGTAAGCCTTCAGATTGCCGATTAATTTCTAGATAGAGATAGATAACTTTATTTCAGTTTCAAAATAATAGAGTATAAAATTATATATATACTGTAAAATAACCTAAAATGACAATTTACACAAAGGGATAATTATAAAACTAAAAATTAATATACAATAAATAATATACAATAAATATACAATAAATTTATGTATGTGTTAGCTACTGCACAGAAATAAGTGTTTCAATATCTTGTTTTCGAATTTTTTGTTTAACAGGAATCCACTCTCCTTTTTTCCAGTCATTAGGCCATTCACTCTGTAAGATACATGTATCATAAAGTGCAGTGAGGGGTATTGAAAGTTCTGCTGCACCAATTTTCAGAAATCGTGGAGGGATTGAATCCCACCCAGCAGCTTTGTTTGGGTTTAGTTGTATCAGTGCCTTTTCTACTTCGCTAACTTCCAAGGGTCAACAAACCAAATTCTTCTACATTAATTAATTGATTTTCGATTTCAAGTACACTACAAAATCCTGTTCATCTTTCTCCAGTTCTTCTTTTTGTCCAATTCCTTCAGCAATATTTGAAAAATAGTTACTCATAACTACTGATGCTGCATCCTGATTCTTAAGTAAATTTCCAGCTTCTTTGAGATGTATTTCTTTGCATCGAGTATGTCCCTTCGTATCCAAAAATGGCATAAACGTCTTATAAAAATCTTTGGCATTTGATTTTAGTGCTTTAGATTTCTTCACCCAATAATCTTTTATTGCCTTTCGTCGTTGCTTGGTGGCTTCATTTCTTAACTTTCGTTTTAACTCCAAGTTTTCAGTTGAAGTACATAAACAGGTTTTTACGAAGTGTATGAACGTTCTCGTAATATAATATACACGTATGTTATATATTCAGACTCGGTAATTCCAAATCTATTTTCAGAATTGAAATCGGTTAAATATTGACCGAGATAACGTTCAACATTTACGATGAAACGGCCTTTTCCGATCAACAAATACATGGCGTGTGAAATCTTAAAAAATCTTAAAAATCTTAAAAAAATCTTAAAAACTCGAAACACAATTTCCAATTTTTCATCTTTATGATTTTTGTATTAAAATATTACCACACATGTGCTATCATGCCTGTGGTAACTCGGTACCTTTTTTTACTCTCCTTGATATTTTAAGGCTATACATTCGGACTGTTTTATCTCATAACTTACAGTTTTTGTACTTCTGGCCATAGTGTATTCTGTAACAAGTTATTTTCTGTGGGAGGCTCTGAAAAGATAGCGTCAAACCATCAACAGCTGAGTATTAATATCACATTCATATTGTGTAGAACATATTCCAGCGAAAACACAGTTTTGCACACAACGTACTACAGTTGCGAAAGACTTGTACATTTGAATAAAATAAACACCCAGATAAATAACTGTTCCAAATATCCCAATAAAAATTCACTGAGAAGCCTAATTCATGAGGAAAACACAAAGGAAAATCATGAACGTATCGTGTCTTTATATGTGATAAAGATTCGTCCTGATTTACATAAACTTTTCCTTGAATCACTGGAATAATTGGTAAACATGGTTATTTAGATGAAGTAGTTTTTAAAGCCGTTTAAAACACTCACAGCACGTGTTTTGTCGGGTCTAAAACACTGCTGCTCGTGTTTTTAACTATATATAAACACTGTAGAACAAAAATAACACGGCAGAGCAAAATTAGCTCTCACGACAGAACAAAGTTAACTCTCACGGCAGAGAAAATTAACTCAGGCTAGTTTATTTTCTGGTCATCGGCTGTCAGCTGCAGAGGGTAAGTACATCATTTTATGGGATATCGTGGATCTGCACATAAAAATTACCTTCCCCTATACAGTACCAACCTAGTCTCCCTTAGACTCACTTGGCTTCCTTAGATCCACTTAGTCTCCCTTAGACACGCAGACTCCTTAGCCTCCCTTTGATTCGCTTAGCCTCCTTTAATAGCCCGCTTAGACCCTTTAGCCTCCCTTATAGACCCACGTAGACTCCCATAGACTCCCTTAGATTAACCAGGTCTTCGAAGCGATGGGGGAGGGGAGGGGAAGGAAAAGGGGGAAGTATCAAGCAAGTGAACCCTTTAGAAAGAGTGCAAATGAAAGCAGCATGCTAAAATTACAATTAGATTTTTAGATCTAGGTATTTATTTTATAATCTATCTTTACCTTGGGATTGAAAAGGAGAAAATGGAGCAGGTTCTTCACTGGCAAAAGCAGACGCTTTCATTGGACGCTGAGGATCCTTCAAATCACTTTTTAAATTTTGTAAATCATCTACCATAAAAGCATACAAATAAATCATTTTAATTATTAATTTTAATTATTTGTTTTTGGTTATTAATATTTAATATTAATCATTAAACGGCTAAATTAATCAACAATATTCCAAACCATCATTCAAAATAGTGCATGGTTATTCATTAAATAGTTTCCTAGCGCAGCTATAGGAATATCTCGGAGTATATTTCGCAGTAGAGTGAAACTGAAGTCATGCATAGGAAAAAAACATTCGGAACATCAAATACCGTTAATAAAAGTGATTCAGTCATTACATAATTAACATTTGACCCAATTTAAGTCGAAAACGAGTTCGGTGATTAATTTTTTGTATACCAAAACACGATATTGACTGGCACTCGGCCGAATGTATCGCCTTTAACACAAACTACAAACAGCGACTTACATTAGAAAGTTGGTATACCAACTTGGAACATAAACCACTTAACAGATCACAACAATTACCGACACCATACAAAAGACTTCTTCGCACGTAGTCAATAGAGGTATGATCTGGAAACGCGGCCAAAGTCTTTGTTCTATGTTTTTGTTCACACTTGCTGAACACATTGTATTTTCCGTATAATGAACCACGCAGGCAATAGCAGCGTTTGGGTTTAATCACTCAACCGTGCTGTATAAATATTAATTAACGTTAAACAAAAAACTTGTGCACTTTCAGGGCATTCTCAACATAAATCGCAGCTTGTTGTTAGACGCTTTGAAGTTCGCCACGTTTCCAGACCATACCTCTATATTGACTATGGACAAACAATAGACCTCTTTCATAATGGCGGCCAGTCTAAATATTCTTTTATATGGACGCAAATTAGCCTTTCTGGCCTCGTTACAAAGCAAAGATTCTTTGGAATTACAGACACACTTTACAAATTACAAACACGCTTTACTTGACTCTGAAGATGATCGCCACTGAGGCCGTCGAAACGTCAGTCACCAACAATAGCCTTTCTCAAGACTACAACAACCTGGACGATCAACTTCACACATCTAATGATACTCCTAGGTTCAAACCATTTACTTTAAAAATAACTACTTTATATATTGTATATGACTTAACTAGTATAAATATATATGAATATATATATATATATATATATATATATAAATATAAATATAAATATATATATATATATATATATAGCGCTATGAAAATACTCGTAACACATTTTAAAAGTTGAATAAACTATGTCAAAACGCCGCCATTTTGAATATGACCGTGACGTCATGTGCTGGGAAGTGTTGTATTTTGTACTTTTGTGCTACCTATCGTGGGGCCATGTATTGCCCAGTTTATGTTGTAATACCAATTACTAAAACAGTCTTTGAAATTCGCGGCGGCATTTGGCAATTGCCGACGTGATTGCAGACGTGAATAACGAAAATAGCGTATCACGTCGGCACTTTTTGCCGTCGTGAATTTGTTAACAACAAGCAATTTTATCCGATTATTCTTCACGTAACTTCGGGGTCGCCACCTATCTATACTATCAAGTTTTGTGATTGGTTGATTAAAACAAAAGAACAATAGAATCAACCACAAATAAACCAATGTCCTAACCCTAACCACTTTTGTTTGTTCCATATAGCCAATCACAAAACCTGTTAATTTTAGGTACGTATTTACCGTAACTTTGTTCTGTTCTTTCAATTCCTCGTACAATTATCTTGGACACGAAAATAATAATAAATAAGATTCAATAATCTTCTTCGTAAATATTTGTTTTTTATTTCTTTTACTTTCGCTCAGTTTCTTTCGGATTGTTGTGACATTTTCCTTCGTAAGTTGAAGACACTCATCTGTTATATCACTATCAGAGATATTTGACTACAACTAAACATGAACTGTTTTGCCGCCGTGAATTCAAGTATTGCCGACGTGAAATGGATAATAGCGACCTTCAGATTGAGTACGAGTACGAGTACGAAGACGATCTTTTCTGCGCAGTGGAGAAACAACAATGGAAAAGAACCATGCGCAATGGTAAACTCGTCTTCGTACTCGTCTTCGTCCTCAAATATAAAGGTCTCTAATGACGAATTCGCGACGGCAGGTTTTTGCCGACGTAAAAAATTCTGAATTTCAAAGACTGCTAAAATAAGGTTGAGAAGAGGCTTAATTTCTTTGCATTTCTGCCAACACTGACCACTTTACCTAGCACATGACGTTACAGGTCATGTGATAGAAAACTCTAATTCACCTAGTTAATACGCTTTATGAGTATTTTTACAATCTCAACTTCCGGTTATTTAGGTCACAAACTTTGATCTAAAAGCTAGTTATTTTATGTTGCCAATGTCCTTTAAGGTAGCAAGATCCCTCTGAATACATTTTTAATACCATACAATATAACAATTAACCCTTACAACCATTTGATAGAACATATGACAAATAATATTTCCACACAAAAAGTTTGCATAAATTATGCTAATTAGCTGACGAAATGGCCGCCGATTGGTCAAAATCGGGATATACTTCAAACAAGATTTCTCATGCAGTTTTAGAGATAAGGTCCTGAAAGTTTCTGAGTTTATAGCTTATATACTAAGGCATATTCTGGTGGTAGCATTTTCAATATAAACTTTCAGCTATTTTCTGACAAGCTTTTTTTTTTTTTTAATTTCCACCACCTAAATTATATTAATTATGTCAGATAATTCAACAAGTATGAATCAGATTCAAAATTCCTACCACAATTCCCTAGATATTCCTGTTAGGAGGCTGTGGTGAAAATTTTATTGAAATATATGGGAAAATGAGGGAGAAGTAGTGTTTGGAAAATGGCAAATTTGTTGAAAAATGCATTCTGGTAAATAGCTGAAAACAATAGGCAAAAATTTGACATTTTTAGTCAGTGATGTATGATTCAAACTCACCAACATCATCATAGCTACGCTAGTGAGCACCACTCTCATACACATTCCCTTCCTTTTGTTCATTTTGATCTTGGAAGCCCTTTTTCACTGCCCGCAGATGCTTCCGATTAAAAATGTATTCAGAGGGATCTTGCTACCTTAAGTATAATCAATAGGTAGATTTTAAAATAATTATGTAGATTTTCCTATTGATCATTACACAAACAAGAACAAAATATTTATTGGAAAAAATGTCACCGTATTCTTTTTCGAATTGAATGGGAATTTAGAATTTGAAACGTCACTATTGCCATAGCAATCGCTGAAATACCCTGAATTCGCATTTTCCCCACGTTTCAAGAAACAAGAGGGAGACAGCTTAAATGTTACTGAATTGAGTTTGAGTTTATTAAATTTATCACTCTTTGGTTAACGGAATACCCCAACAGGCTAGAAGCCCAATTGATAAGACCCGAAAGTCTTACCATCTGCTGATATTATTGCAAAGGTAACACTTTCTTCTCGATTATTTTTAAGACCCTGATGGAGACAGCTTAAATGTTACTGAATGTAATTTGACCCAATGTTTCGACACTCTGGTCTAGTGTGTTCATCAGGTTCACTTATTTATACATTCACTGAGTTGTGAGCATATCGCCAACTCAATGTGCGTATGAATACGTGAAGTTTTTACCGTCAAATACAGCCTTATTAGAGAGCCCTAACACGGGAACACTGGCACCGAGCGGTTGGTGGTTGTTTATCTAGACACAAAGAAAATAAATGCAGTCAAACAATTATTTAAACACAATTTTGGAAAAGAACAACACTCCATCAACACATCTCACTGCAACATGAATATTTTGTTTAAATAAGTGAATATAATGAAGCACATGAATACAAAAAGAAGAAATTGATAAACTAAAATAGTTGGGATTCCTGAAAGAGTTAGTCCGAGTTTAGGCATGTACATTTGAAATTAATTTACAAAGCTTTTTAATTTCACGTTTAGTTACTTTAGTTACATCATCGTCCTCCACGCCAAACATCGCCCGCCGCCTGAAGTCTTGACACCGTTCAAGTTGCAAGTGCACCCGTGTTAGCCTCTCCATTCGCTAAGAACATTGATGCAGTCTACATGGATAGTACGTTAACTTTACACAAGCAAATAACAGAGACATGTAAATCAGCATTCTATTCTATAAGAAACATATCTAAGATTAGGAAATTTCTAAACTTAGACACAGCTAAGATTCTTGTGCACGCTTTCGTTACATCCAAACTGGATCATTGTAATTCATTGCTATATGGACTACCTAAATATGAAATTCAGCGCCTACAACATGCCTTAAATAGTGAAACTAGGCTGATAACATTGTCGCACAAGTTCGATCATACAACGCCGCTATTAATGAGTCTGCATTGGCTGCCGATTGAACAGCGCATAGAATTCAAGCTTCTTCTCTATACATATAAGGCACTTCATGATATCGCGCCCAGTTACATTAAGGATTTGTTGGAGCCCTATATGTACCCAACCGCCATTTGCGCTCCGCTAAAAAGATGCTCCTAGGCAACCAGCATATAACCTTCATAGTTATGGCCATCGTTCTTTTCTCAGTCTCAGCACCGTGGCTGTGGAATGCTCTGCCATTTGAGTTAAAATGTATAGTCCCTCTGTTAACAGTTTTAAAAATGGTCTTAAAACTTAAGAGTTTGATGACTCCGCCGCCGACGTAAGAGAGTGTCTATCGATCGAAGGATCGTTCGGCGACTCTACTCGACGGTCACTATCGTATAGATCTTCTTTGGAAATACGAATTTCCCTGCTTACCAGACAACAGAGTATCAGCGGAGAAGAGGCTAGCGCTTTTAATGAAAAGGCTACTTAGAAATCGCGACCTGTTAGAGAGATATAAGGAAACGATAGAAGGGTGTATTGCAAATGGCCATGCAGAATTGATAGACAAAGAGAAGGTCGAATCGAGAGAAAATAACCATGTCTGGTACTTGCCACATCATCCCGTCACTCATCCCCAGAAGCCGAACAAAGTTAGAGTGGTCTATGACTGTGTAGCAAAAAGTAGAGGAACGTCACTAAATGACCAGTTACTCCAAGGCCCAGATAATACTAATTCGTTGATTGGAGTTCTTCTGCGTTTTCCGACAAGACAAAATAGAGGTGATGTCAGATATCGAGCAAATGTTCCACCAAGTACAAGTTAGTCCTAAAGACCGTGATGCGTTGCGCTTTTTATGGTGGCCAGATAGCGATTTCTCTAAGGAACCAGCCGAATACCGAATGAAAGTTCATTTGTTTGGCGCCACGTCGTCCCCAAGTTGTTGCTCGTATGCCCAAGACTGCAGATGACAATCCACCTCGCGTGAGAAGAACTGGTAGTTTCCGTAACGGAAATACCAGTTAGCCTCACGCGAGGTGGGTTTCGAATCACCAAGTGGATTTCCAACAGTCGGGAAGTTCTTGAATCTGTGCCAGAAAGCGAGAGACCTTCCGTCGATTTAGATCTAAGTGGCCTTCCAGTCGACCGAGCTCTGGGAGTAGACTGGAACGTGGAAAACGATACTCTTGTATTCCGCCCCAACAAGAAGTCTCCTGAAACCAGGCGTGGGATTCTGTCATTTGTAGCGTCTATGTACGATCCGTTAGGTCTCGCTTCTCCCTTTACTCTTCCAGCAAAACGTGTCTTGCAGGAGCTACTGTATGCCGTTCAAAAATTGGTTGGGACGTGAAGCTGCCCGAAGAACTACAGCTAATGTGGCGTAAATTACAAGACGACTTGCAATCTCTGCGGAATGTAAATATTCAGAGGTGCTACTGTACATGTACAAGCCTACTAACTCAGCAGAAATTTGTTCGTCAGAGCTACACCATTTCTCGGACGCGTCCACGGAGGGCTATGGGACTACATCATATCTGCGTTCGGTCGATCGTAAAGGAATCATCCATTTCAGTCTCGTTCTTGGTAAATGTAGAGTCGCTCCACTGAAGACCGTGACAGTACCGAGGCTCGAGCTCACCGCAGCAACGCTTGCCGTTAAGATAAACGATCAAATTTGTCGTGAATTGCAACAACCAGTACATCGTGTCTTCTATTGGATTGATTCTACCGTCGTTCTAAGATACCTGCATTAATCATTATTATACACCTCTAACTCTGAGAATTAAAAAAACCCAGTCAATGCTAACACTTTCGACTTACATTTTCATCTTCTATCTTGCAGAGGAAAGTGAACTTTTCAATGAAGCTTTTAGGCGCATCAAATACTCGAATGACCTGCAATGATACAATAGAACTTAATTCAATCAATTAAATGTTAAATTTGTCAAAGAATTGATATCCGTCATGATCAGACGTATTAAACGATGCAGTAATGTCGCAGAGAATTAAGTACATAAATTACTTATGCCGAAAAATTGAAGGAAATATTGTTACCCAAGAAGCAAAAAAATGAAATATTAAAAGAAACACTTTTTTCGTGATGTCTTTCCTTCAGACAATTTTGTAATTATTTCAATGGTTCTTATTTCGCCAGAACGTTCTAATTTCTTTTCTACGCGCTATCAAGTAAGCTTTGGACACGGGCTAAATCCAACGTTGTGTATTGTTTGCTGGTCGCGATCAGTTTGTTTTGCATTTGAAATGTTGGGGCGTTGGTTGTGCGTTGTCGTATAATTAACCAATACGATTTTACTAAGCAAACTAGAAATAGCAGTATTCAAACGCAATATATTTACAATTTAATTCAATGTTTCGTGTCTACTCTTGCAGCTGCGTGTTTTCAAAAATTTTGGTATTAAAGTAGAGCATGTTAAAGGGATATGGCAATATAAATTAACTTTGTCTCATTTGAAAGAACTCGTGAAATGGTATAACAAGACCTTTTACAATTTTCCCTTATCTTTTTTGGTTTTCAAAATAATTTGACGAAAGACAGCGTGCTGTCCGCCATCTTGGAATTATTTTCGATATGCGTGTGACGTCATAAGTAGGGTAAAGTGAAATTTTTATCTTGCCAACTTTACGACATTATGAGCCAGAAACTCGATTATGTTGCACTATTTCCATTTTCAATTTAAAAAGCCTTCCGCGGAAATTCGGTCACCTGTGACGTCACCAATTTCCTAGTTAATTAGGTCAAATATTACAACAAGATGGCGGATTGTAGATTTTGTCATAATTATCTGAAATATTTCAAAAACCAAGAAAGATACAGAAAAATTGTAAAAGGTCTTCTTATACCATTTTACGAGTTCTTTCAAATGAGACAAAGTTAATTTATATTGCCATATCCCTTTAAAGAGGGATAATCATATTCATAAACTAGTAATTTCTATGAGAAAGTGAAGTGCTGCGACACTGCATAGCAGTTATTGTAGATCATAAGTGAAGAGGAAATCGTAAATGAATGTGACTGCTAAATAAGAAAAAGCGACAGCGTAAATTTCTTGCTCTGTAGTCGCCTGTTCTATATTTATTGTTATGTTGTTTGTGCAACGGTTTGTCGTACTTTAGTGCTGTTTAGGCCCGGTTTAGCCGTCGAACTTCACGTACCTAACTCAACGCAAATTAGCTCAAACAATAGATTACACTCATTTACATTGTCATTGAGTTCGGCACATGTGAAGTTCGACGTCTAAAACGGACCTTAGGTTTTGTGCGTGAAATGCAAGCGCTTTTACACTTGATCGACCAAAATCGTTCAGTTGTTTAAAGTTAGCGACGCATTTGATTGTTTTTCCCCGTTGGGCAATCATTTTGGCTCGTTAGGCGATTGTTTTGCCTTTACCTCATTCGGGAGATCAGTATTTGTCACCACAAATGGGTGTATTTTTGCTTGTTTGTGCCTGGTTAGGCCAATAGTTTGGTCTTGTTGGTTGAACGTTCTCCATCGCCAAAAGATAAGTCATTATGCATGTGTGACGAAATTCCAGACATTTGCATATCAAACAAACTGATATATCTCAAAAAGAAAGCAAAGAAACGAAAATCTTCAAAAGAAGTTACTTTATCATTTTAAAAGTTCTTCCAAACAAGACAATAAAACATTTTGAGGTTATGGACACTTTAAGTGTCTTCCTAACCCTCCCACCTCGATTCCCTTGATGTTATCCAGTTAATGTGACTGCTGACCAACAAGATTTCATGCTCATCCTCGATCATCGCCCGGGTTATAGCAAACCCCAACAGTTGTCGGCAAATCTTTTTTCGGCAAGACAGCAAATTACTGTTCGAAAATCGAAATCACGAGATATACAGCAGAGGAAGTGAAGTGTGATTAACGCCAGGCCTTTCTATACTATTCTTTTAATTAAACCCCACTTTCATTGACCCCTAGAAGCCAATATACCGATAGTTCCATCTCCTGTGAGTCGGAGTTTTTGGTCGTTTTGGTAGTTTGGTAGTTTGGTCGTTTTCGTAGTCTGGGTTTGTTTTTGAACGACCACACCCAGTGACCACGCCCATTTGTCGGCAAAATTAATTCTCACCCCCAAAACCCCCCCCTGCTCAATCCCCTTCGCGACGGCCCTGTATATGAATGCTTAACACGTTGCTTCAATTCGTCAGTCGGTCGGTACGAAAACCCCACACACATACAAGTACCTCCCTTGCAGACCTTGCTCTCTCTAATTTTTTCGTTAGAAAAACACACCAGAACAATTAATGAACGCAAGTTATTGTAGCAAATAAGTTGTATTTACTATTATAATTAGTTTTATAGAATACTTTTGTAAGCGCATTGAGAGTTTTAAATGCGCATTAAAAACGTATGTTATTATTATTATTATTATTATTATTATTACCCTTAATTAAACCACAATAACTATTCAGTATAGGTCAAATAAAATATACTGTACTTTTTCATCTGCACCAGATGCAAAGCTGTATCTTGAAATCATCGCTAAGCACTGCATGTTGTAGCCATGAATTTGAGGTCTGCTTATTTCATGCCAGGTGGTCTAAAATCAAAACAATGCAATTACATCAACAGCTGAAGCTGAATATTTCAAAGAAATAAGAGATCACAAAAATAAGAAGTTAACGCCTATGAAACGAAAATTTTTATTTGATATTTTCGAATGAAAAAAATTCAAAACTAAGATTCTGTTTTAAAATATTGTTTAAAGTGGCACTACGATGAAAATTCACCCCCGTTTTTTAGATTTTCTTTAGCATAGAATAGTATTTCAGGTTCGAAAGTGATCATCGATGTAAAAAAAAACCTAAAAAATGGTATTATGAAGTAAGTATTTTGAGCTCTGAGATCACTACTATTTAGGCCACCATTGCTAAGAACGTGTTCCAAGTGAGCCCGCAATTTCAAAAGGTAATATTGTTTGTAACGTCAGATTCTCAATGCTACGCCTGAATTTCAGTCGAGGTTACTTGTTTTCTTGTTTTCTTCGAGAAGTAGATGAAATGTCCAGCCATTCAGACGAAGAACTTGATCATTATGGATTTACTTGAACAATTAGCCATGTGGAGTCTTCGCGTTGAGAATCTGACGTCACTTCCTCACGCTGGTCAGGAACATGATCGATTAATGGCGTACGTAACAACTCCAGATTCGGAGTCAGAAAACTAATACTTGCCATCGTCGAATCGCAAAACGGTTTCGACCGAGTAATATTTAGCAGCTCTGCTTTATAAATACGCAAGGTAAAAATAGGTAAAAATTTGATCGTAGTACCACTTTAAGTAAACAAATAATCCATTGGAAAATCCCTTTTCATTTACTCTTTCTATACCTGATATATGCGATAAATTATAAGGCGTCTCAGACGATTAGTGACGTCAATACCTTTGAAAACACTATTGTTTACAACTCGACCACAGGAATTTTGCTATTGAAAATTAACTTTAACTACCTGCAAAGGTATTTACGTCACAGGTCTATTATGTACATATTTCTGGTCGCGCGCAATTTGTTGCATAAAGTTCATGATGTTTGATTGAGGTTTTGGGATGTAAAAAGACACGATATTAAGTTTTAACAACAGAAACATATTTTTTAATCCTTCATCAATAAAAATTTCAAATAAAAATTTTCGTTTCATAGGTAGTGAAATGAAAGGTACCAAGAAGTTAATGTTAAGGTAGCAAACACATTGCCCTAACGAGCAAATACGTTAACAATACACTGTTAAACGGTGGTACAACCTACAGTTTATTTAATGAGGGAGGAAATTGCTAATTCCATTCGCCAGTCCATATAGAGTTAATGTTCTTATATTCCAGGCAATTACCGTATTTGCGAATCGATAAATACACTTTCTGTTACAAGCTGTGGGAAGTCGATCAAATTATCAAATGGGAAGAGAAACTAGCTCATATTGATCTTTAGTCTTACCTCGTATCCTTGTCTTCTCCAGGGTGCGTGAATTCTCGTAGTTTGATCTAAACCTAAAGTCACAAGGAATTCCCCACCTTCTGGATCCCAAGCAAGATCCTAATGATAAGAATGAATAAGGAAAAGAGTAATGAATAAAGAAATAAAGAAAATTAAAATATTATGCATAGCAAGGAAGAAAAATGTGTTCTCAGTCGGAATTGTATTGCTAGTGATACGTTCTTAAACAACATTTTAACCAGAAACGAGTCTCCAGTTTGCCAGTGGCATGATTTTGTGATTTGCTTTGAAGGATATTAATAAAACAGTTTCCAAAGCAGTCAAGTGAAATATATTGGACTACACAATCACTATGACAAGCATAGTATGAATCATAGTCAATGGGGTATGGTCTGGAAACTCAACGAAAGTCTTTGTTCTATCTTTTTGTTCTCCTTTATGCAAATTTGTCCACGTTGACGGTTAGTGAACACGTTTGGGTTCAATCGTTCAACCATTCTGTTTAAATATTAATAAACCTAAAACAAAGGGTTTGTGCACGGTGAGGTACAGTAAAACATAAATCGCAGCTCATTTGCTTAACAATGTTAAAAAACTCATTAATAATTCATGAGGAAAACACAAAGGAAATCAGTACCATGTCGTAGGTTTTATATGTGATAAAATTTCATCCTAATTTACATAAACTTTAGCTTTGACTTTTTAACTTTAACATCGATTTTCAAAATTATTACGCCAATGAACTTATCAAATGGGTCGTTTTTCAAGCCGTTTAATAAACTCGCAGCACGTGTTTTATCAGATATGAAACACTCGGGCTACGCCCTCGTGTTTTATATCTGATAAAACACTGCTGCTCGTTTATTAAACAGTACTTAAACTCTTTGAAGTTTGTCGAGTTTCCAGACCATATCTTGATTGACAAGCATAGTGTGAATGTAGACACGTTATCCACGTTATCCATCTTAGTGTTGGTGAAAGGTAAACTGTCCTTTTATGCCGATTGAATTACAGACTCACAAATTAAGATGTACATAAGGAATATTTAAATTGGTCACTATTATGAAAGAGGTCTATAGTATTTTCATATTTTACTCTTTAATCTCATTGCCATGCAACATCGACTTTGAGCCATTGTTTCGTGAGCGTCAATCAAGCGATAAGTAACAACTTTAGTAATGAAATTTGAAATAAAGTAGGAAAATGACACGAACAAGGAGATTAAGGCCTATGTCCGACTGAATAATGGACTTCATCAAGATAATCTGCTGGGCTTTTATATTCATATCTAGATTAAGCTTAAAGCTGATTTCCATTCCGTGATTTCCGTTGTAAAAATTGAAGGTGGCCGAGAGCTCAGAAGACAAAAATCGCAAATTAGCCTTTTATATAAGATTCACCATATCGTTAAATTAAAGGGGAACTGTAGTCAAAAAATAAATTACTTTTAAACAAAAGACAATTAAGTATGTTTAGAAATGTTAATAGTTTTACGGTATCTGCTCTTGTACTCGAGAAATAACGTTTTCATTCTCGTATTTTATGCTTCTGGACGCCGCCATTTTAGAGTTTGCCCGACTGCTCAACCGATATAGAGCGGCGATTTTTCTTTTCAATTTTGACGTCATTGAGTGCTTGTCTTTTGTTCCTTGCACTGAATGACGTCAAAATTGAAAAGAAACCCCGCTGGTCATCGAGTCTGAGCCGTCGAGCAAAATCTAAAATGGCGGCGTCCAGAAGCATAAAATACGAGAATGAAAACAGTATTTCTCGAGTGCAAGAGCAAATACCGTAAAACTATTAACATTTCTAAACATTATACTTAAAGGTGTATAAACATTATACTTAAAGGTTTCTGTTAATATCGTTTGTTTACATTGCATTATATAAACATTGAACATGAAATATTGCGGATTTGTTTTCCACGCTTGAGCTTTTCCGCCTAAAAAGCGTGTTATAAGAAGCTGTTCTGTTCCTAAATGTTGATAATATATTAAACTAACACTCGGCGCCTTCGCCACCTTTGACAAATACTCGCTTTTGAACTGTCGCAAATCTATTCCGTTAAAGTTTGTTGACATATGGAGTTCCCCACGTTTGAAATATCACACATGCGCAGAACGGACTTGGCGGCACCTTTAAATTGCCTTTGTTTAAAAGTAATTTATTTTTTACTACAGTTCCCCTTTAAATTAAATTAAATTAAATCAAATATTCATTTCAAAAACACAGTGCTCCGCTGTTTATTCTTACCATAATACATGTTGGTTATGGTCTGCCAAAAAGCTAAAACTGGTATATAGGATGAATACAACACTTATAGGTTAAACATACCTGCACTGGACCAAAATGACCACTGACAGTCACGGCTGCTTCCCACGAATATACACTCTGTTAAAAAAAAATTACGTCAGCTTAACTCTTGGTCACTCTAAATCTCAATTAAAGAGTGTTCTCGTTTGATCACGTTTCTCTTTTTGCCATTTTAAAACGGCTCAAAACAGTTTTTCAAATTTTGGGGAATATGGAAATTTGATACTGTAATAGATTTTGAATATTTAAGCTTCATTCGCCAGACACTGCATTGTACCCATAGATTAATATTTCGACTTTTGGATTCCGTTAATTTCAGTAACATTGGGTCCGTTGATGTGGCGAAACAGAAATAATAAATTTCATTCAAAATGGCCTATTGCTTCACGTATTTGGAAAATAAGCACGGTGACACTCCCTTTTTTCATTTATGTGTTTTCTTCAAGCATGGACGATATATATATATATATATATATATAGTAAACTTAAAAACTTTATTGTCGCTACTCGGAGTTTCACGCTTTACACGATCATCAGGCAAGGCAAGTTGCCTGATGATCGTGTAAAGCGTGAAACTCCGAGTAGCGACAATAAAGTTTTTAAGTTTACTATATACCTGCTCTACTGTTTACAGTATTGAGCACTCTTTTATCCTTAGCCAACATTCTATCCGAAAATTTGTCTTGGTATATATATATATTATATATATATATATTATATATATATATATTATATATATATTATATATATATATATATATATATTATATATATATATATATTATATATATATATATATATATAATATATATATATAAAATGGTAGGAGCAAATCTCGTACACATGATTGGCTAAACCCAACCGGTAAGTTCAGAGTACGCCCTTTTGCGTGATCCGTTTTAATTGGCCAATATTCGTTGGGGATAAAAACGGCACGAACATGGCCATTTAATTTTTAAGTACATATAAGCAAGTTTTTTTTTGAGTAATATAATTGGCACGAATGTTATGTGTTTAGACTGCTCGGTAATTCCAAATCCGTTTTCAGAAAAGGGGCGAGGGGTTATTGCGTATACGTATTTCTAGTTTGATAGATAAATGGATAGACAGACACACAGTTGGATGTTAAGATCCCAGGGTGCACATACCGTCGCATCAGTTTGTTTTTGCCACATGTGTAACGCCCCTTGGTAACTATGCGCCAGGATTCTCGCTCCGTCTTGGCTGAATAAACCACCATAAAAACCCAGTGTGTTACCTCCCACTTCTCCGACGCGAACCTGCGAAAATAAGATTTGAAGAAATTAACGAACCAAAGTACGTTAGTACGTCAAACTTGAGGATACTAAGGAAAAGAACACAAAATAAGTCAAATTGATCAACACTCTTCTCAAATGCGACAGATATTTTCTCTCGAATTTGGTAAATAACTTTACAGGTTCCTTACAGTTGTGCTGCCATGTTTTCGTGATAACGATAACGCTTCCATAGTTTACTTGACCAGACGGTTTAGTACAAAGGAAGATCTACAAACCGCGCTAGGTTTCCTGGCTATTTAGTTGAAACGTTTTAGCATTAATAGTCCTCGTTATGAATTAAAATTTTGCGCCCCGTACATTGAAAGTCAAAACTTGAACTACAGTATCTTGTTCAATCAATAAAACCTTTTGCCCAAATAACATGTTCTGAATTCTATGCATGTATTTAGTATTTTATATTATAGTATTGTTAGGACTACTTGTATTGTTAGAATATTATTATGTTATTAGAATAGTATTTTCGTACTCTGTATTATCATGCGCATGTGAGCATATTTCTATTGAACATGCGCAATATAAATATTAAATTAAATTATTAAATAATGGAAGTTATCTTTGGAATGTTGTGTGACTTGTTAAGTAAATTATTAACAGTTCTCCAAGTTAGAATTATTATACAGTTGATCCCGATAATATGATTGAATTGTATATGTTTTTTTATTTTTCTAGTACCTATTGTTTCTATAGTAGCTGCCCAGCCATACGATGACTTGATTGCTTTTTTCTCCAGGAAGTTTTTACGCCGTTTTTATGAAGTTTGTATCTTATCCTCATCTGAGCAACAGACACGAGTCGATAAGAGTTCATGAACTCTCAAATAGGAACTCATGCATACCAGCTCACATCGACTCTAGTCCTCGTTTAATCAGCTAGGGCATGCAAATTCGCATCCAAATTCGCATCCAAGCTAGCCTGCGAAAGCGTTTAGGGATTGGGGGCCGGCACGAAAGACCCATGTTTTTTTATTTCTACGTCCACCAGAGGACGCTAAATACTGATTGGCTATCTCAACTGATTAGTATTCAGGGGTTTCCTGTCAGGAAATAAACATTTAAAAATGGCGACTTTAGAAAAACCGTGTTGGTAGATTATTTTCTTTCGAAAGCTTTAACCGATCTTCAGTTCGTTGCTGGTCGTAGCTTTAAATTAAAACAGGAACAAAACGTTGCTACGAGGGAGCTGCTGGCACGAAAATATGTTTTGATGGTATTACCAACGGGATTTGGCAAGAGTTTGATTTTGGATTTGGTAGAGTTACCAGACGTTCGTGCGAGCGCGTGATTATCAGTCGGCAGGGGAAGCAGTTATATTATTGTGATTTCTACCTTGTTCTTGTCTTCAGGTGTTTCAACAATGCTCTCTGGGCCTTCGGAGAATTCCTTCGACGTTTCAGAATAAAGAGACTTACGGCTAAACGTATATAAGTGGTGGTTTCTACGTTGTCTTGTATATCAAATTTCTTGGCCAAATCCCATTCTGGAGTTACGGTGTTCGGTAGTCAGATGTCGCCTCATTCTATCAGGGCTATTAATGTTATCGGTTGGTGGAACATTGCTGTCTCTTTCACATGTGTTAATACTGATTTCGTAAAGTTCAAAAGCATTTCTTATTTTTTCTGCAGCAAGACCTACAATTACAAACCCGCTCGGAGAAAGTTTCACTGCGTAGTAATGCAAAGCCGATTGATTTACAAGCCTCAGCCAGAATCAACTCTGTGCTTCCTTGTTTCTTTCATTCAACACGTCAAGTGTTGGATGAATTCCAAGAAGAGAGAATATATCTCTGGACTGTCCGTAAATGTGTTCAATGATCCTAAATCATTTTGGAGATTCTTTAAGAGTAAATCCTCAAAATCCTCTATCCCTGACGTGATTAAATTGAATGGTCAGAAACTTTTTTCTGCCGAGGAAAAAGCGGATGGCTTTAACCAATATTTTGCGTCAGTCTCAAAGACGCTTTTACTCAGGATATCCCGCAAACGCAACCCTCCAACTCATTCCTACTTTCTTAACAACGGACCAGTCAAGAGCATAACTAGCCAAGTAGACATGGGTGTGGTTATCAGCAATGACCTAAAGTGGTCCCCACACACGTATGCTTGGTTTTCTCCACAGGAATTGTACCCAAATGACTGATATTCGTTGCCGCAAGCTTCTTTTTCTTGCTCTCGTCCGATCTCAACTGTCTTATGGTAGTGAGATCTGGGCACCTCAAGGATCGTCACGCGATCTTGCGATCCTTGAGGGTGTTCAAAGACGTGCTAGCAAATTCATCCTTCAGGATTATGAGTTGTCATATCCTGAACGTCTTAAGAAGCTTAATTTACTTCCGATATCCTACTGGCTTGAACTAAAGGATCTCGTTTTCTTTTTTAAATGTAAACAAGGCCTCTTCGACCTAGACATCTCCTCTTTCGTCACTTTTTCTTCTCAAAGCACGTCTCGCACCCGTTCAAATAAGGACAACTTGCTTCAAGTCAACCATTGCAGGACGTCTCTCTATAGGAACTCTTTTTTCAACCGAATTTTCCTTCTCTGGAACAATCTCTCTCCCACCATTCGTAATAGTTCATCCGTTTCCTCCTTCAAACACAGACTAACTGTTTACTACTCTTCTCTACTACACTCATCTTTCGATGTTAACAGAATGCGCACTTGGAAAACCTTCTGTTCTAAGTGCCGCTCTTTCAACTTAAGCTGTTGTTCCTAATTCGTCATGTCTTCTGTAAACTGTATATTTGTTCTGGTCTTTATTTTATGTATGTTATGTTTGTTTTCATTAAGGTCGGTCTTCACATGGGACTACTCATGTCCTGTTGACCTTACCTTCAACCATATATTTAGTTATTCAAAGTTTTTTCTCTAATTTAATAGTTTTTATTCTTTCGCATTTATATATGGTTGTAAAGTTAATAAATAAATAAAAAATGTCTACACGATTGCTTGAATAAATTTTCAAAATAAATCTTGTTTCCACCAGATGCAGTCAAGCTTTTTACGGAGTTTCAGACATGGATATTTCACGATTCGGAAGTGAAATGTTTTCATCATTGAGGAAAGCCCGCTAGTTGCTGATTCGTTGTTTTTGACAGTTCTTCATGTGGGCGGAAATCCAAAAACATGGGTCTTTCGTGCAGGCGTTCTCTCCCCCCCTAACGCCGCCACGCAGGCTACATCCAAGCATATTAAATAACCCTTTCATCAAATCACTTGCTGGTATATACTTACTTCATCCATCCACACGCCTGATTGTTCATCTAACCTCCAAATAACGATTGTTTTATCCATGGATGAAGACATTAGACAAAGTGGTTGATGCAGTTTGTTTCCTGAAATAAATTAATCGAATGCTGTTGTAAGACAAATATTAAGGATATATGAGAAAAATTAAAAAAAAATATCGAGGGATGTCTGTAAATCATGCATGACCCTAAAATATTAAAGAATTATTACCCGAGAGTCAGCTCTGTCATGTTGAATTATACCATTAATAACACTGTATGTGTTTCTAATAACTCATCTTCAGATTAATTGACGTATACAATCAATCATATTGCCAATGTAACCAATAAAATGCATGGGAGATAAACAAACTAATAATTAATGAGATGCGAAAATGATAAATCATTTACTATTTTTTTTATCAGTAAACACACTGAGGGGGGTGGGGGGGCGGAACTAGTCAAGGATTAGCAAACGAGCTCAGCTATATAATTAATTCAGATACAGCATCCAAAAACATGCAGTAACAATAGGTTAGAGTTTCCTGTAAAATTACGAAATATTTCGTCCCAGAACGTTTGAACTAAATTGGTCATATATGCATGGCACATATTGAAAATATCAGTTTTTACAAGTCTGTGAACAAACTGTAACAATAGCGTTATTTCACCGAGCGTCTTGTTATCTGCAACCTTACAAGGCGAGCCGGATCGAATATACAGATCGGATGCGAATAACTATGTTAACAAACTAATTTGGTGATGAGCTATTTTAAACGAGTGTAACGAAGATAACGTTTATGTACATTAGGAGAAATCTCTTACCGATTAAAAGATATCGATTAAATATTAATTTATTTTGAATTTTCTTCATGAATTATTAACGATTCTTTAAAAATCATTAGAAGCTGCTTGATTTCTTACTCAACCTGCATCATCGTTGCTACAATCAAGCCGGTATCAAGATGTGTTCGCACTGCTTGTTCCCATCAATAACTTGATTGACTATAATTTTAACTTAACTTTTAATAGTAATATACACTCTCTTGGTACTAGAAGTAAATCACATTTACATTTGCCAATAATTAAAACAAACTGTGGGAAGCCGAAACTGTCTTACCAACCACCCAGGAAGCGTATACGGTGGTTTTCGGTGGGATCCTGTTGCTATGCGTGAGACTGTACAATTAATACGTTTTTACGCGTGCATGTAGTACTAATATGCATCTTTTCAACAACTGAACTTGCAGGCTGAGTATCTGGACAACAACTCAGTAAATTAAATAAACTTATAAATCAAGCATGGTGCACCAGAGGTAATTATGTCTGTTACATTATTCAGCTTACCTTGTCGGATTTTTGGGTGCCATGACACGCCATAAACCCATCCCTCATGGCCGCTCAAAATTGTTTCTAGTGTAACGGAGAAATCTAAAGAAGCACCTAGCAAACCAAATGGAGACAAAACATCAAAACAATTATAACTGCAAAAACAATTATTTTGTGCACCGTGTGCAACCGAGGCGCTTTCCCCACATGTTTTTCCATAGACATAATGTATGTTTACAGAACCATTCAAACATTCGTTAAAGTGCCTATGAAACGAAAATTAAGTTTATCTTATTTAAAGTGCCTATGCAATGAAACATTCAGCTATAAAATAACTATTTTATTTGAAAGAACTCTTAAAACTATAAAGACTAGCCATTAGTTTTGCAAAGATTTGTTTAATATGCAAATGATCATACTTATGACATCACACTACATAATAACTTATTGAAAACGCTTATATATCCTTGAGATTATGTAATGAAATCACTTGAAATGCAGGTACATGTGCGTGGATGTATCCAATGACATCAAATATGCAAATCATCAAACGATTCCATGTGATAATGATAAAGTATGCAGAATTTTTCAATAAGTCATTATGCATTGTGATGTCATAAGTATGATCATTTACATATTAAACAAATCGTAATATCTCAATAGTGAAGTGAGATATGAAAAAGTTGTAAATGGTTAGTCTTTATAGTTTCAAGAGTTCTTTCAAACAAAAGAGTTATTTTACAACTGAATTTTTCATTGCATAGGAACTCAGAAAATTATTAGGAATGGTAATTTAGAGCTCTTTCATATCTCTCGTCGTTCTTGAGATATTTAGACTTGTGTGATATGTAAATGAAGTAGCCTATGACGTAAAGAGCTTTACACATTTTTAGGAAATCACGAAATTAGAAATAGTAAATTAATTTGGCATCACTATTTCGATGTAATAATGTTAGGTTTCATGAAGTGTTGTTTTGTGCAAAATTTCAAGTAATTTCGTAGAATAATATACTTGATTTTCTAAAAATGTGTAAAGCTCTTTACGTCATAGGTTACTCATTTACATATCACAAACCTCTAAATATCTCAAGAGTCAAGACATGGTTTTTGTTAAGTGCCGGTCACCGGTCAAATTACACGGCTACTTTACTCGTTTGACCGGCTACTAAAAATATATCCGCCATCTTGGATATTCCATTTCCGAGTTTTGGCCGAATGTCCTGGGTACGAATGGGTCTTCCGCCATCTTGGTTCCGCCAACGAACTGACGAAGGAGAAACGAAGGTAAATCTGCACCATGACATGTTTAATGTAGATTTTCCTTGTTAAGGTCACAGAATTTCGGTAAAACCCTACTAGTTTCTAAAATTTCGAGATATTATGTAACGTTTTCTGACCTTCAGAATTCTATAAAATCTTCCTCCAGAATGCAGGAAATGGCATTTTAGAGGGTCTACATTTCAAAAATTTCCGGGGAGCATACCCCCGGACACCCAAGAGGTTTCTCGCGCCTTCGGCGCTCGACGTTAAATCCGTGCCCGCCTACTTTTTAAAATTCCTTCCTACTTGGAATCTTAACAAAAACCCTGCAAGAACGACGTGAGATATGAGAAAGCTCTAACTTACCATTCCTAATCATTTATGGAGTTCATTAAAATACGACAAACTTAATTTTCGTTTCATAGGCACTTTAAGGTGAGACTGATCGTTTATGAATAGTAAGGTATAAAGAAAGAAAAAGAAAACAAGTTAAAAGAAAGGGTGGCGGGCTGGTTGGCTATTTTGTCGTTTTGCTTGATTAATTGGTTGGTAGGAGTCAAAGCATGCTCCGGCGTATACGAAGTAATATATAAACACGGCAAACGTAGTCTACAAATCATTTATAATACCGATTTTGGACTATTGTGATATTGTCTGGGTCA
Organism: Chrysogorgia sp. JL179-B06; assembly: GCA_035772405.1. Taxonomy (NCBI): domain Eukaryota; kingdom Metazoa; phylum Cnidaria; class Anthozoa; order Scleralcyonacea; family Chrysogorgiidae; genus Chrysogorgia; species Chrysogorgia sp. JL179-B06. The sequence goes on along the minus strand of JAYKKM010000182.1, from coordinate 1,269,189 downwards.
ACTGTGGAAAGACTAATTCTATTCAATTGGAAAAACTTCAAAGGAAAGCTGCACGTGTAATTATGAAATCTTCTAGCAGTGATGAAGCATTAGCTGACCTCGCCTATGGCACCCGTGAACGTCGTCATGAGATCTCAAAAGTAGAACTAGGCAAAGCAAATTATTATATTTGTCAAAAGTCAGATTAGAAAGTACTAAAAAGGCTTGTTATTATCATGGAGGTGTAATTTATAACATATAACATATATTTATGTATTTTAGCATGATAATTTATTTTGTATTTTAATTTTTTAAATAAATGTTTTACATACATACATGCCGGCTCCATGACAACGCGAGCCGAAGTGGGAGCGAGGTCATCGGATTTGAATCCTTTTGCATACTATCATTCAAAATTATTGATACAATTGGCCAATAGGTGCTATAAAAGCAGCACCGTAAAGGAATCAACGTTATGAATGATTAAAACATCGTTTATATTCAGATATACTTACCATTCCAAATTGCAGTGAATCTATTGGAAGTTAACTTCAGATCTTTGATTTCACTTTCAATGTTATTCGAATTGGACTGTGAAGACTGATCACTTGCTTGATCGTTCACAATCCTCCACACTCGAACAGAACTATCTTGAGAACAGCTGGCTAACAACTGATCGCCACCACAGTCTACAAGGTAGCAGATATTCATTCATTAAATTTCCTTTATGCTACTATTCGAAAACCGATACAAAACTAAAAGATGGGTATAGAGAAAAATTAGAGCGTGAAGAAAGACTTGAAGCATTAGAAAAAGGATATCGGATTTATACATAACAAGTCTGGCATTTTGAAGAGACGACCGATTCTTTGTTCGGGTTAAATGGGTAAAAATTCCCAAGGACCAAAACGTGTTACATTCAAGACTATTTTAAGAAAGAATGTATATTACTAAGACATGATAATACCAAGAAAAATCCAGATCCAAGAGCTGTGGCTAAATTATGTTTAAAGAGCGAGTGTCAGGGTAGTGCTTTGCGCGCTTGTTTTCTTCTTGGCGGCCATTTTATGGGACGCCTATTTCATTTCACAAACGAATCCGTCGATATTTGATCAATCCTTCTTATAAATTATCCATTTTCAAGTTTTCTAAGAAGTAAATATACCTGAGTGATCAATTATTGTGATATTTTTCGTAAAATTGATAATTTACTATAGTAATATTTTCGATACATAGAAGCTGCTACGAGCGCTTCGCCTCCGAAGCGTGGAAGACCGGGTTATGCTGCTGAAACAGCGCGAATAAGTTTGCGAATGGAAGTGTTTGATGAGTGACTAGTAAAGAAATATATTTTGTTTCTTCTGATGTTTTGTTCATTTGAATTTGCAAAGATTCAGGAACTAAAGCCATCCGGGCCAGCTTGTTCATCAGAAACGGCGTTGCGCGCGGCCGGCAGTGGTTAACAAACAAGCGAACCGCAACTGTTCAAATCGTCTTGAACATTAACTTCATAACGCCCCGAAATCAGGATCGGACTCCAATTTCAACATTTCCAAATAAATCTAGAGTTCACATGCAAATTATAGTTCTAACGATGCGATGCACTGCAATCAATTCGTATGAAAACAAAAACACAAGCGCGCAAAGCACTACCCTGACACTCAAACTTTAACAAGACGCCCGCTAGGCGTTAATTCAGGCTACTTTTGGGCTGGCAGCGCATGGCTTACTGTATATATCTATTTTTCGCCAAATTTGTCAGTTGTCTGAAGTTTCCGGTTAAATTTGTTCAGCTAAAATGGGCCCAGTTGTCTCTTAGCTACAGTCTAACTGCTGTTTGGGTATTTAAATTGAGCACAATGAATGTGTTTTAAAACTCCTGCAAATGTTTGTGGTCAGCCGCCGTCAGAGTCAATTTGGGAAATCGTATTTTGTTAGTTCTATGCTTCATCAACTTGACGAACCTTTTGACTCTGTACCGTCAAAAATTGTCTATTGTTACGGGGGATATTAAGCAGCATTTGATGAAATGAGACGAATAATACCAAATATTAACTTTGTCGACGGATTTCCGGACAATTTACACGCGATATGACGAATAACAACATTTGTCACAGTGGATGATTTAATGATTTGATAAAGACCAACCATGTTGAATTTGTTTACCCATGGTTCCCCTCATCGTGGCACATCTGTCATGTATTTAACACAAAACCTTTTCCCACCGTGCAAGCAATCTATAGCAACATTGGCTCGTCAAATGTACCCTAGCGATGTAAATTATATGCTAGAATCGTTTACTGATGCAACCATACGGTTATCTGATGGTTGATTTACATCAATTAACAACGGAAAACCTACGGTACGACTGCGAACGAATATTTTATTAAACTTATTAACCCAATTATTATCCCGGCATTACCAATATTTTATATACTGAACTCGTGACTAGGCTCTCGGTAACGGCCTCCGTGGTCATACATCGCAGGGTCATGGTTCAATCCCATCCGAAAGGCCTTGCTATTGCATTTTTCGCAACTGGTGCCGGTTTGGTCTTAAAATGTATATATTCCAACACTTTAAAATTTTCATCGTAATAATCAGGCGGTTTCCCATGTCTGTCAAAAAATTATCCTTCTCTGATTGGAAGTAAAAGGCAACCCAATGCGTTCTAGGTTTATTACTTGGATCTGTATTCAACACGAAGCCATATGGAAATCTGTCTATGTCTTTAGGCAGTTGATCCGATGGAAAGACACCACAAAACATTTTGTGTGTGGTATGTGTGTTCATCAGTTTACGTGGTTGTAGATTACGACACAGGCAATGAATATCGCGAAAATAATTTTCCCAAGGGAATGGGTTATATGCGTTTGATTTAACGCCAAACGTGTGTGGATCCTCTATACCTATAATTTAACGGGATCCAGAAAGGAAACTTGTCACTTGAGATTGAGTTCTGCCCCTTGCGAACAGCCGTAAACTTTATTTGTTACGGGGAATTTGAGAACCTCAAATTGATACAAATTGATTCGAACAGAAACGTAGTAAAACTTCGACAAACCTTTCATTTCCGCCAAAAGATAGCTTCATCGGTTTGAAAGGTATGGCCTAATCATTGACAGTGTTAGTGAGAGAAGAAATGTTAAAATGTTGAAAATTGTACGAGTCTCATTAAACGCGGCTCTTTCTTTAGGAATGGGTTTCCCGCTGGAATAACAAAACGCTTGCACTCGACACGTCAAATAGGGTAAATGACTGGACCTCAGCGCTGCTTCGTGAGCCAAAGACACACTAGGGTTGACTTTCACTTTGCGGACTTTAAGATAGGTGTCAATCGGCTTCACTTTAAAATCAGCGTTGGCTACGCACGACATTAGACAAAATTCGGGACTGCTAGGACTCATAACGATCTTCAAATCAACATAACTCAACAAAAGCTGTTCAGAAAAATACACATCACAAAATATAGGTCCGGCCACTTCAACAATTCCACTTTCCTTGCTAAACTCATATCTGTTTTTCAGTCCCTAATTTGCTGCAGCGCCGTCTTTAGTCGGGTCTGGCTCACCCATTACACCAGCAGTATATTTGTAGAAAAGGCCCACTGTTAAGTTGCTATTGCTTCGCTGATAGTCCATAGTCAAAATATTCTCAAGGTAAGAACGGTATGCATAGGTTCCAATAGCCCGACTGAATTGCTTTCATTTCATTTCATTTCATTTCATTTCATTTCAGAAATACGTCAACTTGTTTAAACAAACTATGAAGAAAATTGTTCACTGGCCCTACTTTCATATTTGCATCAAGATCCGATCCATCTACTTTTGTTACCTTTTTTATTACCAACATTGTCTATAGACAAATCGATATAGTCATCTGTCCAGTCGGGAAAAATGAGATAGAACCACCATCTGACACCACATTTTACCAGACTGACTTGTGTCGGCGGAACGGAAAATAAATCAAGTTCGCCTTTTGTACATTCTACCGAATTAGGGTGCAGCAAAGCCATATTTAATCAAAGATATCCTCCACACGAGTTGTCTTTCGTTTCTTGACCTGTATGAATGTGATGGTGCAGGGAGATGAAGTCTTTCTCTTTTTACCTTTTCTTTTAGCGGTTCGTTTTTACCCATTTCATGTTTAACTCGATGCTTGTTAATTGCATTTCATCGGGCAACATTTGATGGTTCGCCTAATCGCGATGTCGCAGATTCTTTACTGTTTTTGCAAGCAAGGATATCGCAGGCAAATTCGCGCCTGAATTCAGCGCAATGCTCCCTAATGTCTTTGTGCCACTTTTAACAATAGGCACAATTGTTCTTGTGACACTTCGAAGAGTCCACTTACACCATACCCCATTTTCCCACATCCAACTTGCCACGGATTACCTCTGAAAACATTCATACCGTTTCTCTGCTGTTGATCCAAATAGCGTATGTAACGATCTGTAGGATATCTTTACGTAAAGTAGGGTGAATTTTGTTGTCTAATGAAGTGTTGCGAACACCTTTCCACGTTCATCTCTTAAAAGAATCTCAATGTTCCCAAATGATTTTATCTGTACAGGTGCATTCTGTATATTGCTGTAGGTTCTATAGTTACTACATCTCCCATCTTCCCTTCAATGGGGACAGATTTTAACAATTTCGCATTCGTATCTCCCACTATACTTGTGGTTACAGAGTATGCTATACTTTGTATTCATATGCATGATTCACAAAAGCAAGTTGCGATTTAATACTGCGGTGTACGCTGTAATTGTAAGCATACACCAAAGCAGGTAACATATGGTCTTGAGTGTGCTAATCAATCGTTCGACGATTTATTATGCTTTGGTCTCATTAAAGGTATTACACAATGGATCTCTTCAATGTTCATCAGGGATTGAAAATGTTTATTCAGTCGATATCTTGTCAGGCTTTAACAGAATCACGTTAAACGTGGATACTAGTGCAGCAGATCATATTTTGAAAATACGTCGATACACACCAGGAGATATCGATATCTGTCGTTAAACTTCTTTAATGACTGCTCGTCGGCTAAAACATTTGTCATTGTTCATCAATACCCTCACCAAAACATGGTTTCTTTCAAAGTTCCGTCGAACCGACTTGTGTAAAGTGTATGCATCCTTCAAGAATTTGCTTCCGACTCAGATCATAACTTCCCATCATGATACAAACGTTCCATCACTTCCATGCCTCCAAAACCATCAGAACGTTTCGGGTCAAAAGAAACACTTGACAAATACTCACCAATTTTGTCCATTTTGTGTTGTCATGGTCACACTTTGTCTCATAATGGGGATTCAAAGAATTACCTTTTCACTATTAAAGATCACGGTTTATAAAATAACATGTACACAACAAGCGCTCTGATTGGTCAATATCCATGTTTGGATAAGAGTATCCAAACACGGGAATTTCGAGGTCGATCTTGTACACACAAAAAGCAAATCATGCCGACCCATCATCGTTTTTAAACATTTATTAACATTCTATACATATGTACAATAACTATAAATAAAATATAGCAATCTTCCCTGTTAATTTTCACAAGATTTTGCAAAAATAGGCCGAAATTATAAGTATTTAAAGTGGACAAAGAAACGCTAAAGCGAACGATAAATTCCCGTATAATTTATAAGGGCGACGTTTACGTTATTGAAAGTTTCAATAAAACCCCAAAACAGAACACTTTTATAGATATAGTCCACAAAGAGAACATGGAAAAGGTGTAAAATGTTTATTTTACCTCTCGTCGGGCAGGATATTCACGAAGAAACCATTCATTTTGTTCTTGTAGCCAACAAAAAATCACCGAACAACACTTCGACAGTGAGATAAAACCACAAAAAAGATTCTGTGTTGTAGAATATGAAGGCTAGGCAAACTCACAATATCACTTTACATCTGCAGCAATCAAACAAAGTTAAACGGCATATTTTCGCGATTAAATCCATCTGGAAATATCTTTTTCATCTTTCTAAGCATGTTTTCCTGATGTTTTCACCACTTCAAACTTATTTTTGGCTGTCTGCTGTGAGCATCATAAATCATGATAGAAAACCATCCATGATTGGCCGATTAGCTTAGAAGAACATGAAAGACCTCCCCTGATTGGTAGTTGACGGTTTTGGGGAGAATTGCAATGTTGATCTAATTATATTATATTAATACCTTTTAGTGATATTTCTGTGTGGTTATTTTATAAAAGAAATACTATAATGGTTTTCCGTGTTTGGATACTCTGATCCAAACACTTGGGATGTTGCTCGACTTTCGAAAAGCTAAAAACACTCGCCTATCGGCTCGTGTTTTTTTACGCTTTTCTCAAGTCTCGCAACATCCCGCGTGTTTGGATCAGAGTATCCAAACACGGAAAACCATTAGGTATTTCTTTAATCATTTTACATTTCCCAACTCTTGTAGAACTGTCGTCTCAGAAGACGCAACGCCGGACGTAATAACCGCTTTGAATAACGTCGAACTTTTTAATAGTTTTGTTATTATAGCCCATCTGCAAGTGACTATCCAAATTTAAATCATTACAGCCAAAGCTGATACCAATCCTAAACATTATGATTTATGTTTATACTAAACATGTTATGATTTTTGTTTCTCTTGACTTTAGAATTTCGCGATTTACTATAACACGCCCACATTTCGAAATTCTCTCAATCCGAATAACAAGGTAGAATAAAAAAGCGAACCAATGCAATAAACTTTTCAAAGGGTCATCACCTACCTATACTATCAAGTTTTGTGATTGGTTGATTAAAACAATAAAACAATAGAATCAACCACAAAGAAACCAATGTCCTAACCATAACCACCTTTGTTCCATATAGCCAATCACAAAACCTGTTCATTTTTAGGTACGTATTTACTGTTTTCAAACGATTTATTGATTAAAATAGTAAATTACACAGTTGGTTGGTACTTTTGTTTACAGAAATATCTGCACGATGAATCGTTGAAATAGCTTGGTCTGCATAGGCTGTCCATAGATTACCATCTTTCTCCATCTCTATACATGACTCTAATTCTTCCAACTGCTGAATTTGTCTGTGGACAAACTCCGTAAACATAAGATCAAGGTCAGGAGTTAGAGTTTCTTCAAAATCAATCTCATCAACTGATAATTGTTAATAATAACTAATAATTGTTCAAACAGGTATGCCATTGGCAATACTTAGTTTCATAACACGTATTGACAACCAAGTAAACCATAATGTGTATAACCATAACAATTAATGTGTATATAGACAGCAGACAATGCAGGTCAACCAATAACCATTCACATGCCCCTGGGTCCCACGGCTAGCCTGGAAACTAAAATTTAGGGGTAAGAGCTCCTGACAAAATGCTGACTAAGGGGTTCTATAGCTGCAGGATACCTAGTCACGGGACAAAGGCATCCAAGGAACATGTTATTTTCTACTAATTACCATGTATTACATCACCAGATGTTTACTCTAACTCTTTACCTATGTTGGCGAAATTTATTGCACGGATCCAATCCTCATGGCCGACCAGTTTTAAAGCACGAACAAACTGTAAATATAAAAGTAAAATGAGCTAAAACATGCACTGCAGCGAAAAAACTAGCAGGTCATCCGGACTTTCGTGACTAAGTTTATGAAGGTTCTCTCATTTTGCCGAACTATCCCTCTAAAATCTACGATGAAACAGACTTTTCCGATTTGTGATCAACAAATACAGGTCTGGGGAGGGTTAGGATGAAATTCTAGGCCGGGGTTTAGGGTCATGATTGGGGTTAGTTTTGGGGTTTGCATTGGGATTTACGATATCTGTAAATATATATAATATATTTATTTATTAGATTATTAGAGTTCATGCTGGGATAAAATAGCGGACGTGTGTCTTAAGACATTTTGCTCCAGGTTGTAACTCTTTGTACAGCATTTTTTCTTTTACAAGTCTCTTTTCTTTTGTAATTAAATCCATGGTTTGATATTTTAATTTTTTATATGAATTTTTATTCAATTATCATAAAATATCCGAATTAGTAAAGCTTTGGAACATAATTTAAAAGTTACTGTCCATGACCCAACGTTTCGACAATCCAATCTGGTGTCTTCACAGGAGATATAATAAATAATATAATATATAATAAATAATATAATAGTAACATAGTATTAATATATAATATAATAAATAACATATAATAATATTTAACATATATTATTATATATTATTTATTATATATTATTATATATTATATATTATATATTATTATAATTATATATTATAATTATATATTATAATTATATATTATTATTATATATTATTATTATATATTATTATTATATATTATTATTATATATTATTATTATTATTATTATTATTATTATTAATATTACTGTTAAATTTGTCAATCTCTCGATTAGTTCACTCGGTGTTTTCTCAAAAGAGTGTACCTCCTTTATAGCAATATTAAACGATGTAGGAGTTGATGTGAAACACCAAAATTATTGTGTGAGAAAAATGATATCTATTGCCATCCATCAGAACAACTTATTATATCTTTTGCTGCAGAAATAAGGAATGGACGAATCCTGATTTACTGAACTTTTAATTCTCTTTAAGTGACTTAGTTGTGATTCAAGTAGCCGATTGTAAATTACCTCTATGAGTGAGATTCACAATTGTTTGTTTAGAAAAAATTCATTTAATAAAGTTTCCATTATTATTATTATTATTATTATTATTATTATTATTATTATTATTATTATTATTATTATTATTATTATTATTATTATTATTATTATTATTATTATTATTATTATTATTATTATTATTATGGTGGTATAGGTATCAAACGAGTCTCTGACGTATATAGAACAACGAGATTAGCGTTTATGGTAAAGATGTTGAACCACCCAGTAGAACAGTTCCGTAATGTTGCGAGAGAATCACTTATTCTTGATATGAAGAAGAGGAAGGTTGATAAAACTGTCAGTAGTTTTAATTTTCTTGGATATGAGCTCAAACAAGACGGTTATTTGAATTGCCATACGTCCTTTGGCTGCCAGTCTGATTGGCCCGACATGCTTCGTTATGCTAGAAAATTGAATGTTGATGTTGTGTTTGTCGAAGATAGAGCAGTAATCAAGATTGATGATAATTACTACGATGACACCTGTGCATTACAGAAGGTTCTTTTCAAATTAACGGTGGAACGTGATCTTGATAGAGCGAAATCTCTTTCTATTCAGGGACCCTTTCTTTGCCTAACGGATATTCATTTAAAATCGTCACATTCTATTCTTTATAATTGGAAAATCGGTGATGATTTAGTTAAATTTGCGATCAAAGCCCGATTAAATTTGCATCCTACCAACTTTACAATTTTCATTTGGAATCGTGAACATGATCCAATGTGTCCATTTTGTCGACAACATACCGAGAGTATGGCACACTTGATGAACGGATGCAAAGAATTTCATAATTATTACAATCGTCGTCACAATCGAATAGCAGACAAAATAGCCGATGAAATCAAACAGAGTTGTCCCCGTAGTCGCGTTTATTCAAACAAGTTGTTGGAAACCGTTTTCCCGGAATTTCAGGAGCAGTTGTCATTGTTTCGTCATCGAAAACCAGATATTTTAGTCATTGATCCGGTGATGAAGTCATGTATTGTGGTGGAAGTGACCGTTTGCGGTTTGCTACGATCTTTATTTTGGTTACGCCTTTGATGGGAAATGTGAGAGATACGAACCTGTTTGTAATTTTCTGCGTAGAAGGAATTGGAGCGTTAAACTGATTGTTTTGTGTTTTGGATCCCTCGGGTGTATTAAAAAGGATGTTTGGCGTGGAATGAGAGCTTTGTCAATCGATAGAGATGATGCAAAGAGACTGCTGAGTTGGTGCTCGCTATCAAACTTAATTATGGCAAATTATATATGGAGACATAGAGTAAAGAAACTAGTCTCATGACTATACCTTATCCTTTTCAATGTCAATTTGAATGACTACATATACTGTATATTGCTTTGTTGATACTGTGTTGTAGGTTTGATACAATTTATATGACTGTCGCATGCCTAGCATATATATTTATTGTATTAGAACTGAGCAGAGTGTTCAGGTGTTAGGGCAGAAAGGAAAATATTATTATTATTATTATTATTATTATTATTATTCGTACAATTGGTATCACTATTTGTTAGTGTTTGATCAAAACCCGTACCCAGACTCCGCCCACGGTTTGGATTTACTGCTGTTAATATACTATAGCAAGTTACCACTAAATCTGTCCACAACTTATGCGATTTCACTCATGCAATTCAAAATAAAAATTTTTTTAATTTATAAATTTTGTATCAAAAAACAGTTATGCAGGAAAAAAACTTACCTTCAAGTCAATTTGAGTAAACAAATGAACGGCCGCATCTTCGCAACCACAGGCAACAACAGGAACTACATAATTTCGATATAAATATCATTTTATAATAACGATTTACCCGTTTTCGTTGGTCAGTTAAAATATTTCTGTATTTGTTTTCGCAGGTTAAATAGGTTTGAATTTGTGGACACTTTTCTCGGGTGTTTCTTTGAGTATATTCACAAATCTTTGGGTATATTAAACCAAAATCTTATCCCGGCATAACCACCACTATATATACAGAACTCGTGACTAGGCTCTCGGCAACGGCCTCCGTAGCTCATTGGTCAGAGCACTGTACTAGCATCGCAGGGTCGCGGGTTCAATTCCAGCGGGAAGGCCTTGAAGTTGCATTTTTCGCAACTGGTCTCGGTTTGGTTTTGAAATGTATATATTCCAACACTCGAAATATTCCTTCACCATAAATCCTTAGAACATGTAGTTTAATTGATTGAAATACCAAATATTACTTCGCTAAAAGATAGTTGTCCTTATACCACGACACAGCTCGTTGTCCTTCCATCTCTAGACTGTCCCTCACTGTATCGAAATATTTCCCCGTTGTATATAGTTGATGGTCGTCGGCATACATTGCCACATCTGCATTTTTTACATGATAACTCATGTCATTCTGGAAGAGATTCCATAACAACGGTCCGAAGGATGATCCCTGAGGACATCCTCTCACCATCTCCCTAGCTCCACTTACCTGTTATATTGCCGAGTTAAACTCTATTCGTACGATTTTCAAAGAACGATCTCGTAAGGTTCTGATTTTGATTTTGGATAACGGTTATTTTTCAAACCTTTAAACTAACTCTCATCCTAATATTGAACGTCATACTATTAACCCTCGAACTACTACTTTTCAATCTTCCCGCGGAAACCATATATAAAGTATACTTTATAGTGATCACGTTTAATCCACGCACACACACATACATGACATATATACATATTTTCAAATACATATATGGAAAAAGTGACTGCCCCAACCGGGAATCGAACCCTGGTCTCCGAATCAACGTTTCGGCGCTCTGACCTTTGAGCTAATGAGACACGGTCAGAACAGTCAGTGATTTTGCCATATACATATTAAATTCGCCGCTTTCACTTAACACCAACAGGCAGACATCGCATCCAACCATAATGTAGAGAAATGCCTCTCGAGCGCACTTAGATGTCTGCCTGTTGGTGTTAAGTGAAAGCGGCGAATTTAATATGTATATGGAAAATCACTGACTGTTCTGACCGTGTCTCATTAGCTTAAAGGTCAGAGCGCCGAAACGTTGATTCGGAGACCAGGGTTCGATTCCCGGTTGGGGCAGTCACTTTTTCCATTTATGTATTTGACAATATTAAATCCTCTCATATATCAATTAAATATACATATTTATTAGTTGCTCCCCAAAGGGGCTTTTCAGCACTAATTTACATATTAATCTATATACATATTTTAAAACATTGATTATAAAAAAGTTTAAAGGACAACTATACCTTTGAGGTTATTCTATTTTTCGTTAGAATCGGAAAAGTTCAATTCAAAACCGAAGAAATAATTCAAATTCGTTACTCGGTTCTGCTTTTATGCATGATCTGTTAACGATCGAGTTTTCAGCCCTTTTGCTAAACTTAGTTGAACAACGACCGCGTCGGAAGAAAGCCTGGTACTACCGGTAAGTGATGTCATAATGATGTCATACGGCGAGAAAATACTGTATATTTTTGTTTTATTTTAGTGAAGTTTGGAATACTGTTTACTCTTGGGTGAGTGATAAGTGACAAACCAAATATAAAGCACTGGAATATTATTTTGTTCAATAAACCTATTACCAGTATGACACTATGACGTCATATCGGTAATAGTGCCATTCTTCTCAAAACGCGGTCGTGCAAGAAGAGATCCGAAGAAATACTCCTCAATAAATCCTGCGCTATATCATGAAATTCATTATTTCTTCACTTTTACAAAGTTAGATGATATCTCTTTCGGAGCAAAATAGAACCTCAAAAGGTATAGTTGACCTTTAACAATAATATACAAAGAATAACTATATAACAGGATATAAAAATTGATAATAAAATAATCTATTCATTTAAGAAGTTCAAAAGAAGTTCACCCACAAAATTTGGCAAGTTAATGTAGCAAATAAAAACTTAATATATAAAATGTTTAAAAATGAGAAAATTTTGAATTGAAAAATAGAGAAGAGGAACATGTGTAGACATCCAACTGAATGTTTATTAACAATACCTTTTGTTCCAGGCAACGTTGTAACAGCAACACAAAACGCAAAACCTCCATCAAGATACAAAGTGTCAGTGCATTCAAAGCTTCCTTCAAAAGAAAAAATGATATATCTTAAAGGGAAACAACATGTTTCATATGATTACCGACACTACAGAGTCAACGAAAAATTTTGGCTATAGATTTTTCGGGCGGAAAGCATAATCGCAGTATAAATACCGACGGATAATAGACGGTTGCAGGCTATCCAAAACTAAATGGGGCGGTAACGCAATTGCGTTACCGCCAGATTACGTTGGGGGAAACGAAATATCGTTTACGCAGATCTGTTTTTAGGGAAACGCGTTTACGCCACCGTTACCGCAAGCGTTCAAAATCGTCCTTAAAGGGCTATTTGTTGAAACTTTTTAGTGAGACACTCGTACCTGGCTCAGCCATCATTACTACATGGGCTTATAATAATGAAAACGGAAGATTATATGACACAAAACTAAGCCGATCTTCACCTAGTTCTCGCGCAATGATGGGATACAGAGTCTGTAAACTTTGCTAGTACATATATGTTATTGGCTCTGTTAATAAGCCATTTATTATATTATAGCCCTTGTTTTCAAAAAAGCACTTAGTTTAACTTTAACATTGCCAAGTTGTTTACATCATTTGAAAACTAAAGCCAGTAAATGACTCAAGCACACGGCACGTTAGAAAGGCTTCTCTTACTTTTCATTGGCTAAATAAGAAAAAGAGCAAACGGCTCCATTTATATAATTAAAGAACATTCTGGCAAAATAAGAACCATTGAAATAATTACAAAAATGTCTGAAGGAAAGACATCACGAAAAAAGCGTTTGTTTTAATATTTCACATTTTTTGGTATTTCCTTCTGCGGTAACGTGATATCGTTACCGTAAAACTATGTTTGCGGTAACGCAGCGGTAACGCGCTTTCGTTACCGCAATTTTGGACAGCCTGGGTTGTACGTCGGCTATCAGCCAATCAAAATCGAGTAAAAATGCATAATAGTAATAACAACTTCAGAAATTCTCAAACGGAACAAAGACCAACTAAAGCAATTAATAAAAATAGGTTCGCACAGTGTACATGTGTCGGCATTTTTGCGTGCAACGAATTTGAAATATGAAACTAAACCAGTAGCAAACCGTAAATAAAGTATTATTGACAGAAATGTGAATGTAAATTAGTTTTGATTACAGCTAAAGATGCTTTTTAAAGATGCAGAATTAATTTAGTGGCTAATAACTTCCTTGGGAGAAATTCTGGTGTCATGAAAGCTCTGTCTTCTATAGCAGTGGCACAATGACTTGCTAAGTTTTGAGTAGCAGTGACACAATGGATTGTTAGGTTTTGAGTAGCAGTTGGCACAATGGCTTGTTAGGTTTTCAGTAGCAGTTCACACAATGGCTTGTTAGGTTTTGAGTAGCAGTGGCAAAATGACTTGCGCAGTAGTAAATAAGTTTATATAAGTTCTTGCAATCTACACTCTACTGATCAAAAGTGCCTGACCCAAAAGTATGTCTGTCAGTGCAAACACAATGGCTCCGATAAAAAACAACAAGAAAAGCAATTGAAGATAAGTAGTGAAACAATACTTATCCTGCTTGCTTGGCTCAAAAAGCAAAGTTTCTACTGTGTTCACAGCGTGACAGAGCGAAACAAAATGGCGACCTTTCGGCGAACGTTCGTATACCGTTCGTTTGAGAACGTATATAACGACGAGTACTTCATGTTAGATCCACTTTTACCTGATATACACGTGTCTGGGATACTGTGCTGCATGCAAAATTATTTTTGGGATCACTTTTTTTGGGCCCTTGATAGCCAAGCAGATGGCTTCCCATGGAAAGTGATACCAGAAAATTTCTGCTCAGGGGTGTAGGGGTTAGGATTAGGGTTATTTAGGGTTAGGTTAAAGTTGTTTCGGGTTAGCCAATCAAATGGCTTCCCATGGAAAGTTATCCCCCAAAAATGTCTGCGTGCCGCATTGCCAGCCACAAACACTACCACAAGAGTCGATTACTAAATGTGCGGCGTCATACGACTAACGCCGACACAAAACTATAGTTACACAGTCGAAAGACACACTGTTAGTCAATCAGTACAAATTCTGCACCACAGGAAAATAAGCGAGACAATGATTATCTTTAGAAGATTAATAATAACGACTATACCTTCTGAACCTTTTCTCTTCCATATCTTAACCGTCGAATCTGCAGATGCAGTAACCACTAGCGTCTGTTGTTCATCTATGCTTTCGGCAAGTGTTATAGCATCAACAGCAATAATGGCACCATTATGGCCATTCAACGAATCACCACGTATCCACTGAACAATGACACAATTAATATACTCAATAAAATTTCAGCATAAAGCTCCATTATTATATGGCTTGGCTGGTGGCCGGTCTTAACGCAGCTCTTCTGCAATCTGATTGGTTGCTGAGCGGTCTTCACAACCTATTTAGAGCTAGCGGTAGCCTGCAATGCAGGCTCTTGGGGGAGGGAAGCTAGCGGTCATTTTAAAACTGAAAAGTTTTTAAAGTGTTTATGAAACGAAAATTAGCTATTGCCCAACCAGTTTATTGTTTTGTTTGAAAGTAAGCCTTAAATAATAAAGAATGGTGGTGACAGTTTATTCATATCTCATTTAATTCCAAAGTTATGATACATTTTGGAAATTGAGGTATGACGTCACTGGTTGTAAACGACAAGTTAGCAAAAACAAGAAAGTCTCATATCTCGAAGGGGATTTGACAAAATAAGTTGAAACTTGTCAAGGTTAGTTTACTGTGTTTAAATGGTTGCCATAGCAACACGATAGTTCCCAGGTCTCTCTCTTCTAATTATCACTTTTTTCCAACAAGAATAAAAGATTTTTTGCGATTTCCACTTGTTAGTATAATTCGTTTAGGCATTTTGATAGTTTAAATCGTTGAAATAGTACAGACATGCGTTAAAACAACTGTATAGCTAGAATTATGTGACAAGTAAGAGAGAGACCTGGGAACTAGAACTAGAACTTGCAAACTTGTCAAACACAACCAGTGACGTCATACCTCAATTTCCAAAAAGTGTCATAACTTTGGAATTAAATGAGATATGAATAAACTGTCACCACCATTCCTTATTATTTAAGGCTTACTTTCAAACAAAACAATCACTTTAAACGAACTCCTAAAATAACGAGGAATAGTAATTTAAAGCTCTTTCATATCTCACGTCGTTCTTGAGATATTTAGACTTTTGTGATATGCAAATGAATAACCACCGACGTCACAAGGTTTGCAAATTAATTTGGCATCGCTAGTTTGGTGTAATGATGTTAAAGTTTCACGAAGTGTCGTAATGTACAAAGTTTCAAGTAATTTTGTCGAATAATCTCAAAGATATACCTGATTTTCTAAAAACGTGTAAAACCTCATGACGTCGGTGGTTATTGATTTGCATATCACATAAGTCTAAATATCTCAAGAACGACGTGAGATACGAAAGAGCTCTAAATTACAATTCTTCGTTATTTTAGAAATTCATTTAAATACTAAAACTTAATGTTCGTTTCCCAAACACTTTAAAAATTGCGAAAAAATTGAGGAAATATGAGACATTTAAAAGAGCCATATAATAAAACCCTTATTAACCTTGTTTGGACGGTCTTTACGGAAAAATTATACCCGCGGTCAGGATAATTTTGTCGTAATGACCTCCCGCTCGGTCAATAAGTGTTTATTAAAAGCTATATAATTATCACTTATTTACTGAGACCGAGGGAAACAGTGTGTTTTGTGGACCCGAGACCGCCGTTGTTGCCCGAGGCGAATATAGTATATTAGTGTCAAAGTATGAATAATTCACCGGTTATTGGAGTGAACTTTGAAACCAAAACTATAAAACAAAACTATAACAGCAAAACTATAAAATGAACTTTGGAACTTCACGGTTGACGCGCATGCGCACTGCACCCATTCTATTGTGGACCGGTCAATAAATGTTCTGTTATGGACCGGTTGCCTCGTTGCCAGGGCAATGCACTAAACACGACGTTTTGCGGACCGGCACGTGATACGCTTTTGTCCAATCGGAAAACAGAAAAATTGAACTTTGACACTAACTATATAACAATGTTCATTATAGACCTCTTTCATAATGGCGGCCAATCTAAATATTATTTTAAATGCATGCAAATTAGCCTTTCTGGCCTCGTTACAAAGCAAAGATTCTTTTGAATTACACACACACGAACGAGGTCAGAAAGGCTAATTTAAATGAATATAAAAGAATATTTCATTTGGGTGCCATTATGAAAGAGGTCTATAAAATCAGTTGCTTCTTCCATAAAATAAGTTTCTTATCATTGGCCCGTAGCGGTGTTTAGACAAAAGTATATAAACAGGGATTTTCCTATAATCTATAGTCCCTATAAGTACCTATACGTACCTATAATCCCAAATACGATATTACTGATATATATATATAAATATATATATATATATAATAGATAAAACAAAGGTGTTCACTAGATCTCAAGAGTGCTCAATACAAATAAAATGTAGAGCGATATAAAACTATGTAAAATGGGTAAAAACGGTAAAAGGTTAAAATTACTGCAGTTTCACGCCTTAAGCGATCATCAGATTATTCTGTGGGCAAGGTGTTTGTGGCTTTTTATGGAGGGCGCGTTGAGAAATATTGTTTGCGTAGTATTTGTTCTCGTGTCGGCATTTGGCGATCAATTCCGATCTTTTGTTGAGTAATGTTGATCTGTTGTTATTTAAAATACAAAACTTCTCGGTTAGGCATAACTTGCAACAACAGATCAACATTACTCAACAAAAGATCGAATTCCATCTTGTGCGACATTACAGGCGGCTGAAGGAGTATTCAGATTTTCGGCAGCAGATCTCGTACTTACGGGACCAAAATGGTGAAATTGTCGGTAATACGGCGATACTACAATATTTGTTCCAGGGGAAAGAACATGATATTAAAATTTTCCCTCACGGTAATGCCAAGCAGTCTAAGCCATACACACGGACCAAACCGTCGACCATTAATGCGCTGCGGAAAATCTTAAAAAATACAATCCGAGTGAAGCAGTTGCTAAAACGCGCAAAGAAATGGGAGGTTGTTTTAGTAGCGCATCTGAGGCTAGTTTACCTCGAGGGCACACTCAGGCGTACGACACGAAGCGTTGTAACACTTCAAGTACATTGTCCACGGGGGTGCAAAAATCAAAAGATGAAATGACCGCGCTTAATTGGTATGCTAATAATAATAATAATAATAATAATTTTTAATATTTATATCGCGCAAATTTACATGAGAATATGATCAAATGCGCGTGACAAAATATAATAATAGTAATAATGTTAAAATATGCTAAGATAAAAAAAACAAAAAAAACAAACAAAAAAAACAACGGATAAATCTATGTACAATATGCAATTTGAAAAAGATACGTTTTCAATGAAGACTTAAAACTATTAAAATTACTATCCCGTCTGATAAAATGCGGCAAAGCATTAAAAACTGTAGGAGCTCCAAAACTAAAAGCTCTATCACCTAAAGTCTTCTTCGTATTTCTGTTATTAGCTGGCTCTATCAATAGTTCATTATTTCTACGTAACTGATAAATACTTGGTCTCATCACTGTTACTAATTCACTAATGTATGATGGCGCTAATCCATGTATTGCTTTAAAAGTCAATACAGATATCTTAAAGATTATTCTCTCTTTGACAGGCAGCCAATGAAGCTCATATAAAACTGGAGTAATGTGATTGAAACGAGAAGTACCGGAAACCAGCCGGGCTGCCGCATTCTGTACACGCTGTAACTTATTTACAGACTTTGCTGGAAGACCATAGAGAAGGCTGTTACAGTAATCCACTCTTCCCATGATAAAAGCATGAACTAAGGTTTTAGTCGTGTCAACGGAGAGATATTTTCTAATTCTGCGAATATTATGTAGGTGGAAAAATGCTTGTCTGCATGTATTGTTGATATGGGGTACCAAACACATATTGCTATCAAACACAGTCCCCAGATTCCTAGCAGATGCTACCGGTGTAATATTGTCATCGCCTACAGACAGTGAAACAATGTTCACTTGTTTTAATTGTTGCCTTGTACCGATAATTAAAAACTCAGTCTTGCTATCATTCAGTTTCAACTTGTCCGTAGTCATCCACGCCCGTATTGCCTTAATACATGTCTCCATCGCTGCGATACTCTCTGCCTCACTCGCACTGTTCCCTGGCTTGAACGACAAATAAAGCTGCGTGTCGTCAGCATATGCGTGCGCAGTTGGTAGGTGTTCTTTAATGACGTCGAATAATTTACTCGCATACATGGTAAAGAGCAGCGGTCCCAAACATGAGCCTTGAGGTACGCCGCACGTTAATGGAAAAATGTCAGAGATTCCATCTTTAAATGCTATTCGCTGACATCGTCCAGATAGGTAGGATCCAAACCACTTCCACACAGTTCCAGTAATCCCAAAAGATGTTTCCAATCGGTGCAATAGAATGTTGTGATCGACGGTGTCAAACGCCGCACTAAGGTCTAGAAGAACAAGAAGCGTAACCTGCTGACAGTCCATGTTCAAAAGTATGTCGTTTTGGACCTTGAGGAGTGCGGTCTCAGTGCTGTATCTCTGCCTATATGCGGACTGAAGCTCCGGGAGTAAGTCATGCAACATCAAATGGTCATAGGTCTGATCATAAGCTGCTCGCTCAGCTAGTTTAGAGACAAACTGCAAGTTACTGATCGGACGCAGATGGTTGAACAAAGCAGCTAGTCCCGGTTTCTTTAGAAGGGGTTTTATTAGAGCCTCTTTCCAATCAGTTGGAAAATATCCATTACTAAGCGAACTATTGACTAGATGAGTAATTACTGGTCGTAGTAGTTCCAGACAATCAATCACTAATGGCATTGGCATTGGATCCAAATCACAGTATTTCTTGGGTGAGGCCATAACCAGAGCTCGAACTTCCTCTTCACTGAGCAAACGGAACGACCCCAGGGTAACACTACCATCAGATGGCACGCAACGATCACTAGGTACAAGAGCACATGATTCCTCGTCAAGAACAAGCCGATCCACATCAGAGCGAATCTTTGAGACCTTTCGCACGAAAAACTCCCCAATATCATTACAAAGCGCAATGTTGTTGGTATAGTTTGGGAAGTTTAATTCATTCTTGGTGGTTAAAAGTTTACTGACCGCGCGGAAAAGCTTACCTTGGTTTTCACTATTATCCGAAATGAAGTTAGTGTAATATGTTTTCTTTGCCTTGTTTATTAAATAAGTCACACGATTTCTAGAAGACTTAAACACAGTAAAATCAGCCAGTGACTTGCTTTTCCGCCACACTCTTTCAGCCTTCCTGCGTCGTCTCTTTGCTGCGTCAATATCCGCATCATACCAAGGAGCAGATGGTCTCGCCCGAAGCACTTTTGTCTTTAGTGGAGCATGTCGATCAGTCAATTTCTTGAGAGTTAAGTTGTATTCATGTACCAAAGCGTCAATGTTCTTCTCGTCTCGTCGATATTCCATCTCACCATAACGGGAGGTACACAATGATGTTGCTGCCAAATCCTTTCTGAGAACATCACGGTCCACAGACTTCAACTTCCTATAAGTTATTTTGCGATACGATGCCAATGACGTTGGAGCTGCAAGACGACAAACAACGGCCGATATAAACCGATCAATGCTCGATCTACCATCTATAATATCATCCGAGAAACGTGTAATTACTAAGTCAAGGGTGTGGTCATTAACATGGGTAGCTTGACTCACATGCTGCCGCAACCCAACCGATTCAAGTAAATCACAAAACTTAACAGAATCAGGGTCTTCAGTGGAATCAACGTGTATGTTAAAGTCGCCACAAATCAATAGCGGTTCCTTGCACAGTAACAACGGTTCTAGATGACTAAAGAACTCAGCCAAGAACACACTCACGGGTACCCTGTGTTCATTTGAATAAGGAGGTCGGTAGACAACAAGAATGCGTAGTTGATGTGCAGACGATGAGTTGACCAGCCACTCAGAAAACTCAAATGATTTCTTGTTCCCTGCATCCACTTTTGTCACGCCAAGAAAGTCTCGATACAACAAAGCAGTTCCTCCACCGCGACGCGTGCCACGCACGTGATCAGCCATTTCGTAGCCTTCAGGACATAACTCAGCTCGTACCGCATCATCATCCCTACCCAGCCACGTCTCCGTAATTGCAAGAATATCGGGCATGCAATCATGCGCGATGTAGTCGGCGATATCTCCGGTCTTATTCCTGACTGAGCGACTGTTGACTAGACAAAATTTAAGAGAGTTATTATGGCAGTTCGCGGATATTTGAGGCAAACAATCAATACTAATTAGATTTGTCCGCTGCGAGCGATGAACAGTTTGAATTTTTAAAAATCTGGAGGAGGAATTGACCGATTTTCCAGCACGAGTACGACGGGTTTTGAGAAATCCTTCACTTTTTAAGGAAATGTAAAGGTCAGGTGGAAGGGCATATTTAGAACTTAAGTTGAAAAGCTGTTGTCTTGAATATGTAACTTTAACAGCAGGGAGGTTTAAACTTGGATGACCGTTGGCGTTGACAAGATTTGAAGGCGGTAGGTTTGAATGAGTATCAGGACCAGGATTACTTTGTATATCCATACAGACAGTAAGGTCCATCCAGAATAAAGAGTGAGGAAGAGCCAGAGTTATTGATCCATGTTTTAATGTTTTACAGACAGGAGTAGAAAGTTTAAAATTCGATTGAAATAATACACGTTTGAATTGTTGACGGATGTTGATGAAGAAACATAATTCAGAATAAATCTCCTGAGAATCAATGGAAATCCAAAATATACATCGCTTTTCATCGGAGAGGTGTTTAGAAACACATTTGTTTCCAAAACCAAAATAATTAACAGTGGCGAAGGACAAAATAATTAAAAATATACGGAGCGCGAAATTCGAGAAGGCAGCCATATCGCTATGTGATGGAATATTCCATTATGATGGGTATGCTAAGACGGAAGGAAAGAATTTCGTGCGTATGCAAGACATCGCGAGCCTTTAATAGTTGTTGCAACAGACAAACAACTTGACGATGTGGTACGATTTTGTACCAGTGACAAAGTAGATTTCAGCTATTTGTCAGTTGATCCAACTTTCAATTTCGGTAATTTTAGTGTAACTCCGACATCGTATAGAAATCTGCTTCTGAAATCGCAAAAAACTGGGAAAACACCTGTATTTATTGGACCAACATTTATACATCACACCAAACAGCGAACGACATACAAACAGTTTTTTGATAAACTAATAAGTCTTCGACCGCAGCTGCACGACCTTCTAAGTTTTGGAACCGATGGAGAGACGGCACTGAGCGATGCTCTAGCCGAAGCCTTTCCTTTGGCAATTCATTTGCGTTGTTTTCGTCATTTTCGCTCTAATTTGCAAACATTTTTGTCAACGTTGTCAACGTTGTCAGCAACAACCCAAGAGTATTTTGACGAAATTTTTGGTAAACAGGAAGGGAACGCTTATCAGGAAGGTTTGCTTGATGCAGTCACTGACGACGATTTCGACGCCAGATTGCTCTCTTTAAGAGAATCGTGGCAAGACGTGAAAAATGTAACGCGGACGACTGCAAGCTTTACAATTGGATGCTAGACCGGTCATTTATGATGAAAGCATGCATGATAGCACGTGTCAGGACCAAAGCTGGTCTGGGAAAGCCCCCACAAAAATGTTATACAAATGACAGCGAAAACACAAATCGGCGCTTGCGAGACAAGACGAAAGGGCGTGAGCAGGGAGAAACCTCTTTCGTGCGAGATGTTAAAGAGCTGATCGAAGACAGGCAAGAAACAGAAGTCGTACTTGCATTGTATGGTGCGTCGGAGAAATACGAGCTTCGTGAATCATTTCGCAACTTCCAGTTGAGCGGGGAAGAGTGGTTCAAAATGTCGGAAGATCAAAGACGGAAATACGTCAAAGAAATTTATGCCATGTCCATGGAAGCCTTATATTCGTCAACCGAAACAACGGCAGCCGCTATTTTTGCTGCAAAAAGTGACACACACAGAAATGTTACTCATCAAGACCTATCCGTGGAAAGCTCGTTACTGTCCAAAGCATTTGATAACTATTTTGTGCAGTGCCTATGGAATAAAGCAAAACGTTTGCTCGCAAAAAAAGAAAATATTTTCGAAGCTCCAAGTAAAGATTCAGAAATTAAGGCATTTTCTGTCGTGTCAGAATCATCGAATGTACCAAACTACGTACAGATTCACGCCAATTTCAAGATTACATGCACTTGCAAACAATTTCCGCCAAAGAAAATATGTTCTCACTGCGTCGCTGTTGCTGAGAGGGAAAACGTCCTCCAAAAATTGATCGAACGTTTGCTGAAAAATAATCCTTCGTCCAACATGTCTCTTGTAGCAACGATGGATTTAAACACAAGTCGTTCTGGGAGAAAAGGTGGGGTTCCAAAAAGAAAACGCCGCACAGCTGAAACCGTGACAAGTGTAATAAATCCTTTTTCTGGTATCGTTACCGCGGGAGAATCAGAATCATGCAATTCCAGCTCAGCGTCGACGACTCATGCTCCACCAAGACTTCAACCCATACAGCAACTTGACCAGCAGCAACAACACTATCACCAACACCAACAGTTGTTGCAGCAACACCAACAGAACCAACAACAACATCAGCAACAACAGCAACACAACCAGCAACAGCAACAATAACAACAAGTGAAACAACAACAAGTGCAACAACAACAACAACAACAACAACAACAACAACAACAACAACAACAACAACAACAACAACAACAACAACAACAACAACAACAACAACAACAACAACAACAACAACGAATATGGCAGCCATATCTCACGCAACCTGCAATACAATTTGGTGTACATTCGACTGCATCCCAACATGGTCCGCAGACTCCTGTTCCACCTGGGGTAGCCCTGCCGCCAAAGCCAGGAATACCAGAGTCGAACAATCCTTATTTTCTTGCCCAAATAAGAGGAAATATATCCAAATGTTCCGGCTGCATAGGTTTGTTCAAGGGAACATGTCCTCCACCTCCCCCTGATAACAAGTTTGTGATTGGTAGAAGGGAAAAGGATTGGTTTCCCTTCACTGAGCGCAACGGACAGAAATACTGGAAGTTAGGAAGGGAGCAAAATCATTACTACCACATGAACCCAAGATGTTTGCTGCTGCGCCACCCATTCTTTAAAAATTCGCAAGTGCATAACTTGATTTCTGCATCTTCTGGTATACATGACATAACACCTGAACTAATTTCAGCACTGAGAACAAGGTTCAGTAATTAGTTTTTTTCAGAACAATTGTGCAATATGCGTACAAACGATGACAAGTATCAGTCAAATTTGAGTTAAACTTTACTCTTTATGTACTTCTAACCGCCTTATAAGATGACCAATAGACATTTTGGATGACGGCGTAATGTAAGTAAAAATGTGGAAATTTTATTTTTCAACCTTTCACTGTTTTGTAGAGAACGGCAATTGTGTTCACATGACTAGCAGAAATTTTTATTCATACATAAAATCTCTTTTGAAAGCAAATATTTACGCCCAAACGACAAGAAATTTTGATATTGTTCAATATGTCCTCCACAATGGACACCAATAACTAAATCTAGTTTACATTGCCTGAATTTTATTAATTCCTAATAAAACCTGTGGTGCAAAGTATAAAACATGCATGTTTACATTTTTTACATCTTTCTTGTGGCTTGAGTGCAAATATTTGCATCTAAAGGAGATTTTGGACATGAATAAAAGTGTATTCTCGTCACGTGACCAGTAAAAAATTGCCGTTTTCTCTAAGACAGTGCAAGATTTATAAATAAAGTTTTCACAGTTTATCTAAAACATCACCTAATATCCGTTTTTAGATTCATTACATGTCTAGTATAGCCTCTTTGCAGTGACGTTAGAACCGGTCACTTTGAAGGGCAATTTCAAACCCCACTGTTTACTTAAAGAATAATCAATTTTTTTGCTTGTAAACTAAATAATTTTCAATCATTATTTGATCTGTTGGACAAAGAAGATTTCAATTTGCCCTCCAAATTAGACGTTGTGACTTCATGTGCAAAGGGTCTATTCTAAAATGATTGAAAATTTTGTGCAAGGAATTTTACTGTATTTCGCGTTTTTACTGTATTTCGGAGCGATAGGTTTTAGCGGTAAAACAGAGGATTAATTTTATATAGATGTGAGATTTTTAGTAGAAAATTCCCATTATCACCAATATACAAGACCAAACGTCAAACCGCCCTCTTGAAAACACTCAACAATGGCGGGCTGATAACGAACTAGTCGGGCCGCAAATACGTTTGCAGCACTGCTTATCATTGATCTTATAATGAACTACATCTTTAACAAATTAATGGTGCATTTGATAATTATTTGTCCTTGTATATTGGTGATAATGCCAATAACATGACTTTTGTCGGGTCATATTGTTTATTAATTGTGGCCCTTGTAGCATTTGAACATACGCAGACCACAAATAAACAATATGCCCTCCAAAAGCCATGTTATTCTCTTATTTACATATTTTGCATGTCCTCAGTCACTAGTGAACATACTAACCTAATTTCGTTCAAAACATGCCTAAAAACACGATCAATCCATCCCCGTACACTGATTTTCGAGATGATTACATATTTATGAAAACATAATTTGTTAACATAATTATGAAAACATTTGCTCTCAATCGAAAATATTGGAGCAAATAACCTTGAAACTCATGACAAACTCTTTTAATTTCAACTGTCTTTAATTAGTTCTTTCGATGACAGACATTTTCCAACGCAAATTACTGCATTTCCTTCAAATATCTGCAAAATTTCACGCTCTGATGTTTGAAAACTTACTTCGGATTGAATGTAGCGGTTATGAAATAAATTTTGACAGAAATGATAGTGATATTAAATTTATTATACAACGTTCATCCTAACATCATTTTCAAGTTGAAATTATTTATACGTTGGTGGGCTGGGCACTAGAACGGAACCACTGAGACCATGTAACCGTGTGGGAACTGGG
The DNA here is from genome assembly GCA_035772405.1 of Chrysogorgia sp. JL179-B06. Classification (NCBI taxonomy): domain Eukaryota; kingdom Metazoa; phylum Cnidaria; class Anthozoa; order Scleralcyonacea; family Chrysogorgiidae; genus Chrysogorgia; species Chrysogorgia sp. JL179-B06. The sequence continues at coordinate 1,243,416 of JAYKKM010000182.1, read as the reverse complement.
ACTAGAAAATAAATATGCTCTAATCCTAACCCTACCTAAACCATACCAACCCGGTCTCTTCCCTTAAATTAACTATTATCCTTAATTTACAAATCGCTCTAAATTAAGGATAATGGTTAATCTAATGCTAGAACCCAACCCCAACACAACAAAGATCCTAACCCTACCCCGTCTAATGGGTTTTCTAACCTAACCCCCCGTCAAAATGTTCTCCAATCCACTCCCCTACTTGACTAGCTAAACTTATAAACAAGTGAGAGATACTAAGCTTGTGGGATAGTAATTGACTAACATACGCATGCGCGACTCTCACGATCGTTTCTAAATTAACCATTACCCTTAATTTAGAGCGATTTGTAAATTAAGGATAATAGTTAATTTAAGGAAGAGATCGTGTTGACCATACGCATGTCATTTAGGTTAGGGACTGAATAATGAGCATATTTATTTTCAAGACCCAGTTCCCTCACGGTTACATGGTCTCTGTACATGCGCAGAGCGTGCAATTAGTGGAGAGCGTGCGGTTTATACCGCAAATGAGGGTAGATAGATAGATAGATAGATAAAACTTTATTTAACGAGGGTAAAACCTGGTAAGCATTACGCTTATCTTCCCCAGGGCCCTCACACAATAGTCAATAACTAAATTTACAAGTGAGTTATATATGATAATATACATAGAATAGAAAGATAAAAACTAAACTCTAAATAAAATAAATTGGGTTAAACTAATTATTATACAATTTTAAATATGAAGATTTAAAACTAATTAATGAAGAACAGTCACGAATTTCACGGTCTAAATTGTTCCACATCATTGCTCCATTGTAAGCAAAACTACTAGTAAATATATTCTTATGTCGTCCACCTGTTAAATATAAATTATTTCTAACTGATGATCGTGTTTTTCTTTGATGACATTCATGTACATACTTAAACATGTTGTGCATGTACTCTGGAGCTAAATTATTTAGGCTCTTATATACCATTGTTACTGTTCTGAAGCGTAAACGATCCTCCACCCTCATCCACTTTAAGGTTTTAAAAAGGTTTTCACTTGGAAATCTCATATCAGTAATATCCAGTATTAAACGGGCAGCTCTTTTTTGAATAAGCGCCAAGTCATGAATGTGTGGAGAACATTCCCAAATAATCGAACAATAGTCCATATGGGGTAAAATATGAGCATTATAGAAGATCTTTCTTGTTTCAACTGGTAAAAATTTCTTTATTCTTCTTAGTAAAGCTAATTTAGAGTTTATCTTGGAAGTAGTATTCTTGATATGGTTCTCCCATGAGAGGTTCTCATTTACACAAAGGCCGAGAAGTTTTTCATTTTTGCTAGAATCTATAGGGTTTCCACCCATGAAGACTTCCAAGGTTTTCTCCTCTTCCTTTAGAGATTGTCTTTTTTGCCTTGTGGTTATCAACATGGACTTGGTTTTTTTCGGATTTGCTAACATGCAGTTGTTTGTACACCAAAGTTGAACATCATCCAAGTCACAGTTTAGTTTTTGATTAATTTCTTCAGTAGACTTGCCAGATGCTGTTATTGTTGAATCATCTGCATACATCTGAATTTCGGTATTTCTTAATCCCATTGGTAAGTCATTAATGAAGAGAATGAATAACATAGGTCCAAGAACAGAACCTTGTGGAACTCCAGTTAAAACAGGTAATTTATCTGATGCCTTTCCCTTAAACATTGTACATTGGGTTCTGTTAGTGAGATAAGATTCAAATATGTTTAAGCACTTAGGTGAGCATTTATAAATCTTTAATTTCGTCAAAAGAATTTTGTGGTTGATCAAGTCAAAAGCTTTACTCAGGTCCAAAAATATAACACCATTCATTAGATTTTCATTGATTGCCGTAGTCCAAGAGTTTATCATATTAGCCAAAGCTGTTTCACATGAGAAAGATTTTTGGAAGCCAGATTGGGAATTAAGTAGGAGTTGGTGATGTTTCAAGAAACCAAAGAAATGAATATGTATGTGTCTTTCAAAAATTTTTGATAATGAAGATAATATTGAGATTGGACGAAAATTTCCAAGTTCCTGAGTACTCCCTTTCTTGTGAACTGGAATAATTTTTGCTGATTTCCATTCATGAGGAAATATTTCAGTTTCAATTGACAGGTTGAATATCTTAGTAATTGAAGGTGCAACTACGTTTGCAGCAATTTGAAGAAGTTTGGGTGGAAGACCGTCAAGTCCAGTTGCTTTATTGGTTTTCAAATGCTTAAGTTCATGTTCAACAAAGTCGACTTGAACAGCTGGGATATCAAAGAATGATTCAGTGTTTACTTTGCTATTAACAAAGTTTAGCAAAGTATCATGACAGTCTTGTACATAAGTAGATAAATTCATGTCAATTAATGATGCAATGTTGGTGAAAAAGTGATTAAAACGGTTTGCTATCTGTTGTGGGTCAATTATGGTATCCAAATCATCTTTGATTGACACAGGGTCTGCAGATTTTGGTCTTGGAGCTATTTCATTCATAATTCGCCACAGGCGACTACTATCATTGATGTTCTCTTCAATCAGATTTCTATAATAATCCTTTTTTGCTGTTTTAACGAGTTTATTAACTTTGTTCCTTAATTGAGATTTATTGACAAAATCGTTAGATCTGGTTGCAAGATCCCTCAGATGTATAGCCTCAAGTATTTCATCCGTAAGCCAGTCAGGTTGTTTTAGTCGCTTTACACGGCGTTCTCTAATGGGAGCATGATTGTTTGCAACATCAAGAAATAATTTTTTCCAGCATTCAAGAGCATCATTTGGGTCATCGAATACATCACAGATACTCCAAGGAATATTTTCAAGATCTTTTAAAAACATTTCTTGATTAAAATGTTTATAAGACCTGAATTGAATACAAGAATGTTGGGCTTTTTTTGTGGCTGAATATTTCTTCCTTGAAAAGCTTACTGGAAAATGATCTGATAGTCCAATTTTTGCAACTTTTGTTTTACGGACATGTTCTGGATTTGTTACATAAATGTTGTCAATGCAGGTTTGAGATAATTCAGTGACCCGAGTTGGATCGTGTATGAGATCTGTCAGAGTATAAGAGGCCATAATGGATTTCCAATTTGAGGGAACAGCTTTTAGATTATCTATATTGAAGTCTCCCATCATTATAATTTCTTTACCCTCAAGATAAGCTTTTTCACACATTTCTGCAAAATCTGCATACCAGGAACTTGGAGATTGAGGAGGTCTGTAAACTGTTGCAATCAAAATTGTGGGTGTCTTTGGAAAGCTAAGCTCAGTCCATACTGCTTCAATATTATCATGTCTCAGGTCAAATCTATCTTCGCAAGGAATATTCAATTTTGCATAAACAACTACTCCTCCATGGGAATCATGTATTCTGTCACGACGACCCACTACTTTATATCCAGGTATTGCAATCTGTTCGTTAGTGACTGTTTCGTTTGTCCATGTTTCCACAAATCCAATTATAGAGGATTCCTTTGGGTTATTTAACATAATAGCAAGCTGATCAATTTTGGGGTAGATACTCTGAATATTCCAGGAAGTAAAGGTTGTCCCTGATGGCAAGTCACTAGCAATCTGTGAAATTTTAGGGTTTTGATCTGCGGAGTTGTTAAAATTTCCATTACATATGTTTCCATACGTGATGTGTGCCAATTTATTGCCAGTAAATTGAGTAGACTTGGCTCCTTCTGATAATATTAACTTGGAGAGTAGATTGATGGAGTCAGGTGTCAAAGTGGGTAGATGTTTCAAGGGGATAATACTTTTGTTAACATTAATTTGTTGTGTGATACTAGCATGAACTGTTATATTCATCATTCGTGTAGAAGGGCAGCACAAATAATTGGAACTAAGTAAAGCACCAACAGAACCGAACCAAATATAACCAAAAAGCAAGATAGTAAACAATACCTTTGGAAGTATGTCCGGATATAAGCTTGTAGTTGTAGTATCTTCATTTGGATATTGTTTGTCAAGACGTAGCCTCTTCTTCCTAAGATGAGTGTGAAATAGGCCAATTTTCATTCTGTAATTCGGTAGATCGACACACATTGATTGGTATCAAACTATAGATAAGATAACCCAGAGATACGATCACTTCGTCAGCTGAATTTCAAAAGATTTCGTCGTTAAAAATGTTCAAATAGCAGAGTTTCCAGTAAAGAAAACCACCAATAAGTAATAAAATAGGTTCCAAATAAGGACTTCCAATAGTTTCTTAATAAAATAACAGGATAGTTGCAGGCAGATTGATATGGATTGAGATCTTTTACTAAGCAGCCATTTTGGCCGCCATCTTTTTGTGACAAGTTGTTGACGAGCTGCTAGAAAGAATGCGCATTGCGTTACTTAATCCTTTAGTACTTGCGCTCGCCGGCACGCGCAGAGGTATAGACGCACGATATCCAAGGAGATATTTACACACTTCATTCATTTCGATATTAATTCCGTAGTAAAATGTAATACCTTACTAAAAGGAATGGTTCCAACTTTATATAAAATGTATATTTACACACTACTTGGAGCCAAAACGCCGCAAAATTACACATCTCTTTGAATCCAGGGCCTCTCTGAAAATCACTAATGTGAGAGAGTTTATTATTATTATTAATATCTAATATTTACTATAAAATATAATATTTTAATATAATATTTTATATTATTTAATATTATTATTTAATATTAATAGTTAGGATTCCAGACACCAGATCAATTATTAATTTTAATAATCAATTTATTTAATAATTAAGGATAATAATTAAGATTCCAGATTCCGGATTCCAGATTCCAGATTCCGGATTCCGGGTTTTCCAGCTTACCGTTGATTGGAGTGGACTGTCGAACGCGTCGATCAGGTTTCTTCGTTCCGTGGTGGTGGTAGGATTAGCCCTGGCCCGATCCATCACGCTATTGATCACGAAGTCTCGCATGGAATGGATGTCTTTTGACTTAGGAAAGACGGAGTCGCTTCCGTCTTCTGCGTGAACGAGTTCGCCATACTTGCCAGGATTCCTTACCAATGTTCTTGCTATGTGGTACTGGCAAGCTATCGCGAACATGGCTCCACCCGTTTCGAACATTGCGTCAATTGCGTTGTCCAGGTGTTCGTTCTCTTGGTAAATGAAACGCAATGTCTGCAGAACGTCCCGCGAGTTGGTTCGCCTTCATAATCTTTGCTGAGACGGGAAAGTGGGTCGAGGAGATTCTTGAATTGGGTTTCAAAAAAACTGGTTGATTGTGGGCTTAGCAAGCCATATTGGTTTAATTTGAGTAGTTGAATATTTTTTTCGAGCGTTTCAGCAAGTTATGATAATGCTACTTTCGGACGGACAAGCCATTCACAAGTGAATGCCTTTATCCATCTAAACACTTTCTCTTCGTCTGGAGCACTTAAGGTTTGGTAATGTTCCAAAGTTCGTATATGTTGCGCGCTATACAATCGATTGGGTGACACTACAAAGCTATCTCAGGGGAGGGTCATAATTTCTGGGGTGGTGTTTTGGGAGGGCCAAGATTTTTTGGACCCAAATTCGAGGGAGGGCCAACATTTTTGGGCCCTCGTTTTAGACATTTTACCGGCCTTCCCCCCAATAATTAATGACCACTCCCTAAATAATATACATATTCTGCCAAAATGTTTTATGATTGCAGCTTTGCGTTGATGGTTTATTTGTCCGAAATGCTAATGAGTGTGACGTCATAACAGGAATTTGACTTTCTTTTCTGCCTTCCGTGTAAAAGACTGGTTGAGGATTTGAGTGAAAAAGTCAATAAATCTCTAGTATACGGTATAGCATTCAAGTATATCATCAACCTCTTGAATTAGGTCACATTTCTCTGGCAGCAGAACTAGCATTTCGGACAAACAAACTTTATACAACATCAACGCAAAACTCGAATCTTGAAACATTTTGGCATTCACGTGTACTTTAAATGTCTGCTAATTATTTTACAAAATAAATATAAAATGTATATACTGTGATATAAACACTAGGGATATGGCGAGACTTTACGCTTTTCTTAAAGGACACTGGCAACAAAAATTAAGTTTGTCTAATATGAAAGAACTCGTAAAATGATAGAATAACACCTTTTACAATTTTTCGGTATTTTACTTCGTTTTTCAAATATTTTAGTTTGTTTGCCATGTAAACGAGATGTTCTCTGACGTCAGGTGCAGGGTAGAGCATTTTCACACATTAAAAAATGTCTTATATCTCTGTGATTGCTAAGTTTACAACGTTCATTGTCAGGAGAAGTTATTATACGCATATTTTCAAGTAAATTTGTGGAAGAAACTTGAAGATGGAACTAATATTTTAATGAGTGAAAATTCTCTACCCTGCACATGACGTCAGAGACCATTCATTTACATATCAAACAAACTGAAATATTTCAAAAACGAAGTAAAATACGGAAAAGTTGTAAAAGGTGTTACTCTATCATTTTACGAGTTCTTTCATATTATACAAACTTAATTTTTGTTGCCAATGTCCTTTAAGTCTAACAACATCCCGCGTGTTTATATCAAACATGCAGGAAAACCATTTTATATTTCATTATCAATTACAACCCTTCATGCGATGATAAATTACCTTGTGATCCCGGTATTTCCAAATTAATGCCACCGAATCCGTTGCACCAGATACTAATTCGGCTTCATGGCCTACAACAGAAATATAAATTACGACGAATAACTTCATGCAAAGCATATCTGACATTTTTTAACATTTAATGAAGTCTTAAAGTGAATCTAACCCCTAAAACGAACTTTGTTTTTGTTTGAAATAGTGTTAAAAATTATGAAACACTTAGCGCTTGAGCGGAGCTGGTCCTTTTGTAATATGCAAATAAGGTACTGTGGTGATGACGTCAAATAGTGGCGGTGGGAAATATGTTTTTGGCACTGATCTCTAAATAAAGACTGGATTGAGCTTTCTATTGTATCTGATGAGCTGATTTTGAAGCCTGCATATTTGCATAATGTAAATTAACGAGAGATCATTGGAAACTCCGAGTTTGCAAGCAAATCAAACTGTGACGCTAGCAAAATAGGTTTAGTGTCTGGCCAATATAGTTTCCTTGTTAACATTAAATGCATAAAATCTTCAACCTAATTTGACGTCTCATATCAGGCTTCTCTCACTGGATAATTAGAGCCAACGGCGGCCATTGCTAAGGGACCAAAGTCGCAGTAAATCTGTAGGTAGGCGATGAATCGTTTTACCCAGTAATTTGAAAAATGTTTTCTGGTCCTCTTTATAGTAATATTATTTTATTTTGTCGATGGTAAGAGCACATAAACCATCAAAAAACCTCATAGGATTCTCAGTTGGTCCCTTAGTAATGGTGGACTTCCGGCTTCATTTTCTGAACAATAGTTGCTCGATCCAGTCTTTATTTAGAGATCAGTGCTTTTTGGATATAAAGGAGGAACTTTGGAATCAATATTATGCGCAAAAATTCAAACTCCCTGTGTTAATTTGGAACATTTTAATATTGAAAAATATTCTAAGTTAATTGAAAAGTATAATGTTAAAGAAAAATGTTGTAAATATCATTTTTTAGATACTCATTGCTCATTGTATGAAATAATTTTAATTAGTGCACAAATTATGGAAAAAATAGATAGGGATGGCAAAAATCTGGTTTTTTATCTATGTATCATCTACTATAAATAAAGAACCTTATAAAATGAACTTTAGTTGTTATTAATAAGAAGAAGATGGATACTATTACCCAAAATTTGTATAACTGTAGATTTTATGGAGAGTTATTGATGCTTTTTGTACTATGAAAGATGGATTTGAGAATTCTTCGTTATATTTTTATGTTTCTGATGTACAAGATTCTAAAGTTAATTTCAAGATTAAAGTACATTTTACACTCACACATTTTTTAAGAGAAAAGAACAAATGGAAATGGATTAAAATTGAATTATTTCAAGAGAACGAAAAAGACCTTGTTCCTGATTTTATATTAAAACATTTTCAATGCTTATTTTCAACATACATTAAACATAATTAACTAAAGTTTTATTTTCCCTTAGAAATTTTCCTGAAAATTTTTATTGTTATACTTATCAAAGTCTTTATATTATTTTTTGTATATTTAACGATTATATATATTTAAAACATATTTTAATAGATAAATGTAAATGTTTCAACATACTTAAAAATGCTTGTGTATGCAGTGAGAATGATTTGAAAGAATTACGAGCATATCGTAGTTATTATTTAACACCACTAACAGATCAAATAAATTTAAAGTATGAACTTTTTAATTTTAAACGAATTGAATTGTAAAATAAAAGGAATTGAAATTACATTTGTTAGCATATCTATTAAATTTCAAGAATGTTTTTTTTTTAATTAATACATTGTTATTACATCTAAATATCTATTCATTCTCCCATATTCACCATATCCGTAACATGGACGTATTAACCAACCATTCTGAAATTTATTTTTTACTGAATTTTTTATTTTTCCTACACTTTTTTCCGCTAACTTTTTTATTATTCCAACACCTTTTATTTAATTACGTGCATATCGTAGTTGAATGCTTTCAAGATATGTCATGTCCTTGTGGAGGTAGGGTGGCCATTTATATCAGGTAAACAAATACAACTTTCTATAAAACTTTCAAGTTTCATCTTTCCAATTTTTAGAAAGTTCATATGATGTTACGTCGACGATCTTCATGACATATGATTTTTTATCCTTTGTTTATCCCGCTTATAATACTATCTCTAAAATATTCAATAAATCCTATTTATTTTTTCTAACGTTTCTTCTGCATGTTCTTTTCTTAATTTAGTATAATTTCCAGCACGATGGAAAACAGCTAGAGTAAGCGCTTTGTTCAAATCAGGTGATTTGTCTGATGTTAACAATTATCGACCCATCTCTGTGCTTTCAAAGATCATTGAACATAACATGTCCATGATTGTCTGTTACATTATCTTACCATAAATAACCTGATATATTCCAATCAATCAGGATTTAGAAAGAAATTTAGCGCAGAGACAGCTGTAGCTTACATCGTTGATTCACTGCTGTTCAACTTGGATAAAAATTGCATCAATGGTATGGTCTTAGTCGATTATAAGAAAGCGTTCGATATAGTGGACCACTGCATTCTTCTTGAAAAGCTATGTGCTTATAGACTTGATCCGAATTCGCTTCAATGGTTCAAATCTTATCTAACCGATCGCAAACAGTATGTTACTTTTAAAGGCCAGCCGTCTTCAACAAGAGTAATTACGGATGGAGTACCTCAGGGTTCTATCCTTGGCCCCCTCCTGTTTTTAATCTTTATTAATGATTTACCTCTACATATAAATACTCAAGTGGATTTATTTGCCGACGATACTACCTTACTAGCCTCCACTGATTATAACGATGTGGATGAACTGAGGGACAAATTATCTCTAGAAGTATCCAATGTTCAAAATTGGGCCATTGCCAATAAACTACCTCTGAAAGACTAAATCTATTTTGGTTAGTGGCAAACGGCTCAAGTCAAAGCTCACAGCTGAAAATCAAGTCCTCAACATAGAATTGAACGATGTCCCATTGGAACAGGTTCATCAAGTAAAATTACTGGGCTTTATTATTGACGAGGACTTAAGTTTTGACACCCATGTTGAAGTTTTAGCAACTAAACTATCAAAACGCATTGGAATATTGAAGTCTATAAAGTCGTATTTGCCTACAGCTGAACGAATTCTCTTTTACAATGCTATGATCAAACCCTTATTTCTTTACTGTAGCCCAACTTGGACAAACTGCAGTAAGAACAATATCGTAAAAGTATTCAAACTTCAGAAACGCTGCGCTAGAATTATCCTTAATGCTGAACCATGTCATTCCTCTGTGGATTTATTTAACAGACTTGGTTGGATACCTTTTTATGTAGAGTCGGACATTAGAAAATGTATAATAGTATACAAACGTACTGTTAATGATACTCCTGAGTATTTAAACAGACTGTTAAAATTAAATAGTCAGCAACATTCTAGAAACACACGCAGCGCTCATTTGAGCTTAATAACACCTAAATTCACTAGAGTTACAGAAGCCGGCCGAACTTTTCAGTTACCGCTATTAACTTTTGGAACAAACTGCCACTTAGTCTGCGTTCATCTGGCTCCCTTAATTTCTTTGAGCAGTCTTTGTATAGGTGTTTTCGTGATTACCAAAAAGAATTTAAGCAATTCACGTCTTTTTCTGATTTTAACTTCACACAGTGTATTTCAACTGTCATGTAATTAGGACTTCAACTTGTATCATTATATTAACATTATCATGTAATTTAGTCATTAATTTTTATATTTTTATACTTTTGTACATATAGATATACATATATACACATATATACATTTTCATTTTGTAAAAATTTTTCGAGGGCCACAAGTTTGTTAGTACTTTGTACTATTTAGTGTAACCCTCTTTAAATAAAGTTTCTATCCTATCCTAAAGCCATATCGTCCATGTTCATCGTTCATGTTCTTTTTTTTTTCTTTCCACGGTTCAATTGTAAATGATAATTTGTTCACTTGCACATCTTGATATAGAAAATGGGTTAAATCATCCTTTATATATTCTTTGTCACCATACTTTTTCTCCAAACATAAAAGTAATTCAAACAATTTCATTACAAGCCAATAATTTTATTTTTCCCGTATATAATTCATCAAAAGTTGTATCTAATATTATTTCATTTAGTATAGTCATAAATCAAAATTTACCATCCTCGATATGATTAAGAACCCTATTCAGCATTTCCAAGTTACCATTCATGTTGTGTTTATTATAGTTTCTTTTCAAAACAAAAATTAATTAGTGTGTTTATTTTAATAAAAAATGTCAGTAGTAAAACAATAATAATAAGCAATTACAAATTTGTACAATAGAATTTAAAAAACAACAAAAAACACGTAATTCCGAAATTTGTAAATACAAATTATGATAATCAATTATATATGTTATGATCTCATTATACTTGGGTAATATGTGATTAAAATGTTTATCTATTCTTATAACAAGTTCTTCGTATGTTCTGACTGCACATTCTTGTTGGACTTCTGGTGATAGTTTTAAACTATTACTTGAACTAGTTCTGCTAAAATATTGATAAAAATCGTCGGTTAAATAGACTTGGTTTAAATCTAAGTAGTTTTCCTTACGTATTCGTTGATTAAGCTCTCCCTTTCCAATAATGTTCGTATTGAAATGCAATCCAATAATCTAATTTATAATAATTCTTATGAACAGACACAACAGACGTGACACAACAATGCGTGTTTAAGTATTGCATTAGATCAGTTGCTTGTAGGATGATCTTGTTTATAAAAAAAAAGCTTTCTGCTTTTATTAATTACATGACAATCATAACTCGGGCAACAAGGTTCTTGTTTTTCATAGTGTTGTTTAATAAGACCAATTTGTCCTAATAGTTCATTTGAATGTGGTTCCACTTACCTTTTCTCGAATTCTGGTTTGAAGAATGGAGAAAGTATTGTTGGACGGTTGTTGTTGTTACTTTGAGAAAAATGTTTTTGTTTATTTTTGTTTATTTTTTGAGGCATGATTTTGAAATTCGATTTTCGCCCATTTTATATAACCGTATCAACATGCCCCGCCTTTTATTTTTTCCAAACAAATTCGGGGTAATGTTCAATATTTAAAAAAAAACAAAATGGTTTTATTTTTTAGAAAAGTTTTTCACACACCAACGCCCACTCACATGACCTGACCACACCTATTTACTTCCGGAATATGCACACACAATTGTTTCTTTATATGATAATGCACAACGTCGTGTTCATATATGTTGCTTGTATAATCTATTTTTCAAAAATAATCTATTTTTCAAAAATAATCTATTTTTCACAATTTTCACATGACCTTGACACACCACACCCAGATAATAATAATAATAATAATAATAATAATAATAATAATAATAATAATAATAATAAAACAGACCCGCCCAAAACTGGGACACCTCCCTGGATTCTAACATATCCACATGAATCTGATTGGTTGAAAAAATATTTCCTGCACGCTGAGAGCTAGTGCCAGGCCTAAACCCTTTTTTCTTACTTATTACCATTAAAGTGTATATGACACGAAAGAACTCTTCAAATAACGAAGAATGTCAATTTACAGCTTTTCCATATTTCATTTAGTTTTCCATATATATTCAAATGAGATGACCTATGACGTCACATTGTTTGCACAACATTTTAAATTTTGGAAAATCGTGTATATTTTTAAGATTATTGACGAAATCACTTGAAACTTTGCATGTCGATACAGACCACTAAACGAAATAATATCGTTTAAGTTTTAATGTTACAATAGTAATAATATAGTTCCCAGACCTCTACGTCTCTTTGAAGAAAATCTTCGTTTTCTGACATAGTAGGCTGTGCACCAACGTCAAACTTCCGTTTCAAATTAGTTAAGTTAGTACAAATCTATTCAACCAGTAGCAATTCCAAAATGTTTCCCAGAGAAGAGAAAACAAATCATTTTGTTTTGGAAATCATGAGGACTAGAATCTAATCATTTACCATGGCGACCATAAAATTAGAACGATTTTCTCCAGTTTAGTGGTCTGTATGCACATTCAAAGTTTCAAGTGATTTCGTTCAATAATCTTAAAAATATAAGATTTTCCATCTAACATCCTCAAAAACATAAATTGTAACATCTTGACCCCATAGCAAATAATGTTTAAGTAGTTTATCATTGTCCACTATAAATGTTAATTACGGAGGAATTGTTAAATTGGTTTCTGAAGTACTGTAGTAAAAGTACGGTTTTCCATCACAAAGTACGGTTTTTCGTTGAAAAATGCAAAAATAAATACATTTGTTCTTCAGCAATTATTCCAATAACCACCAAAAAACAATCACACATCCACATCATTTATCCAAATAGACACCCGCGTTTTTCTAGTTTTTTTAAAGCCAAAACACTTAGGAGTTATTATAGGGATCAAATTTCCTTTTCATTTTTTTTCTAAAAAAATAAACCACTTTTGACCACATTGAGACACCCCCTGAATGCACTGTAAGAACCTGGAATGCACTCTGATTGGCTAATCACTTTTCGTTCTCAATTGTGATTGGACGAGAGCTTGTTCCAGGCTCTTACAAAAAAACAAAAAAAAAACATGACTACTGTACACTGCTGCAGTATATTGTATCCGAATTTAGGAAAAACAAACCTTTATAGAGAACATCACAGAAATCTCAAATCATAAAACATTTTGCCATTCAACTATTCACCTCATTTAGAATTTATACCAGAATTTTGTATTTATACCTATATTGGGTTGTACAGTATATATACACTGATGCAGTGAATGTGGGAGCTTGGAGTAGACAGACGATACATGGACGATCGTCAAGCTCATATCCTCAGAAAATTAGTCCTGGATAAAAATTGTACCTACAGTATAACATTCTGATTGCCGATGAGATGCTCTAACCATTGAGCTACCGAGACTCAGATGGAAAGTGATGGTTACAATGATGCACTGGTTCGATTGATACAGTATATACTGCCTATATACATGTATATATACTGTATGCACATATACAAGTACAACACACCATCAACACACTGCATCAGTGTATATATACCACCCAAGCATTACTGATATATAGTGGCTGTCGCATACTGTAGGCAGTACATATATCAATCTAACTGGTACATCATGATTAACCTTCGCTCTCCATCACAGTCTTCGTAGCTCAATGGTTAGAGCTTCTCACCATCAATAAGAATGTTACGGGTTTGATTCCTGTCCAGATCGTTCATGTGTCGTTTGCATACCTATATTATATCCATTCATTTCTATATTATATCTACTGTACAGTACACAGGGTTCGAATTAGCAGGTCGTAATTTGTGAGTCGATTTTTGGCAAATCTTAAATTTTATTTTTTGCAAATCGAAAATTTTTAATAACATGTATTCGTTTTCCATTTTTGCGTTCATTGTTTTGTTTTTCTAAAAAAAGATATGTGAAACGAAGAAATATGGCAGAAATATTTTCCGGAAGGGGGATGGACTTCATTTAAAATGTCCATTTATTTTTACGGGTGAGAATCATGTTGCATCTCGAAATTCACAATTTTTTTAGCGAGTCGACTTTTTCTCTCTAATTCGAACCCTGGTACACATGTATACTTTTGAGTTATGGACAATTTTTAAAGCAGTTGTCTCAGAATTGTATTTAGAGTCAGCAATTTGCTATCCGCGATGTGTACTAAAAAAGTACTACGATTAAATTATTTAATTACTCGTGATATCATCAGTAAAGAATGTGATTGACTAACAGTAAAGTTAGTGGTAAACCTAGTTGGATAATCAGGTTTTTCGTAAAAAGGCTGCCAGAAAAGACGTAAAGTCGTTTCATTGTTTGACGAAGAATCTTTTTACACCAACTTTTTAGAATTTTTGTTTCACAGAAATAATATTCTAATGACACCAGTTACAGGTACCTTGATCCTCGTTTGAAATCCATTTAACACAATTTACTTTATCTTTATGACCATCAAGCATACAGTCAATCTTTTCACCAGTCCCTTCATTCTATCCATTATATAGAAAAAAACAAAAACATAAGTATCCAACAAGGAATAGTAAATCCATTTATCTAACAACATGTTTACAAGCTGAATAGCACAAACCTAAAAATAGGTACGTATTGTGTATTTATCTAAAGACGATGGTTGAACAATATACATGGTAAAATCCATGACACAGACACAAGAACATATAGAACACAAAATGGCCTGTTTAATTTGATAAAGATATTCAGTTTTTACAATTACATTACATTTCAGAATGATTTCAGAATGTGCTTGCAGATACAGGTGTAGAAATATTTGTCATTATCAAATTGTGAAATGGCAAAAATTATAGTAAACAGTTCAACGGATGGGAGAAATCACACAGGGGGGTTAGGACGAAACTCTAGGGGGGTTAGGATGAAACTCTAGGGATGTTAGGGAATTATGATTATGGTTAGGGTTATGGTTAGGTGTATAAAAAACAGATGGAAACCCAGTCTAGTGTTACCATGAAGTATATACCAAAATATTATTCTGCATTCAGAACTGGTATTGTAATTACAACAGGTAAAACTGCTTTTGTAGTTTTATAATTTTCTCAAGATGGATTTTACTGAGAGATTTTTGGATGCAACTATACACCTGTCCTGCTGCCCAAGTTTTGGCCACAACAAGCATTGATCACAGAGTTGATGATGACATTAGACTTGTTACTTATATGGAAACTGTCTTCCTATTAACACTGAACCTGTACATCATGATCTTGATGAGCAATCTTTCTCTAGCCTTCAGTATATAAAAAATGAGTTTCGATCAGTTAACTCGGACACAATTTAATAGCCTTACTCTTTGCTTTAAGCGTGGAGAACAAGCTTCTATATTATACCTCAACTTCAAATTGTCCAATCAGAAAGCTCAGTTTGTGCCACGTGAGCAGGAAATTAATCGCGATATCACGCCTTACGTCATCACTTAGCGAGCCTGCGTTCCTTTTGACAATGTTCCACCCCATGTTCCCCGGGGAACATGGGGTGGAACATTATTCGCGTAGACCACGCGAGACAACATGCACGACGTTTTCTATTGTCTATAAATGATAAATGTAACATGATCTTGTTCATCTAATGTCCCATAAGCATAATGTTTGCAAGGCCTCTGCAGACTCAGAGGAATTTTGGATGTTCATCTGATTAAAAAATAGAACCCCAGCTCTGCGGTCGTTGAGACGACAACTAGGCTGTTGCGGTATATCGATATACCGAAAATTATCGGTATTTTATCGGTATCACGTTTACGTTTGTATATTTAAACGTCATATCAAGCTTTTCCAGAGCTAAAACGTGTTTGTTTACGTTGGCGTTGCAAGGTGAACCATGCCAACCACCGCGGAAGAAAGTCAAGAAGATGCTTGGCTCCCTCACTAGCATGCGGAAGTCGTCTCAAGCGTCATCGCCAGCGCAATCGCCGTGGGATCGATTAGTAAAGAAGATGAAGAAATACGTGAAAACAGACACAATCGATGGCGACGATGATCCTTTGTTGTGGTGGAAATGCCATGCTTGAGACTTTCCAATGCTCAGTCAGTTGGCATGGAAATATCTGTCAATTCCTCCCAGCCGGTCAGATTGTCACCGTGCAAAGGGCTCAGCTAAAGCCAGACCAAGCAAATATGCTCGTGTTTCTGGCAGAAAATTTGTGTTATATTCTTAAACTTCTTTAAATACAACTTACAAAATTTGTAAAACATCTCTCATTATATCGCGGCTGTTTGGCGTCATTTGAAAACAGAACATTTTGCTTAAAATTAAGCAATATACAATATACAAATAGCGAAAGTGGACGGGTTACGCAGGTATTCTACAATTTTGCATACACACCTCCTATTGAGGGGACTGAGGAGGGCTCTTGGGGAACTATTTCATGCATGCCGATTTTTGTGTCTAAACACAACATTTTGGTTAGGAATATAGTTGTGTTGTTTGTTCATGTAAGCAACCAGATTTAGTTGAATCTCGATGATTTATGCTAAGGGTGCGCAAAGGAATTTCCGATAAATTCTCCATAATTGGCCCATATTTTAGTGTTTTAATGATATCCAAGGGGGCCAGGGGGGCAGACTAGGTCAAAATCCTAGAGGGGACAAAAAGGGTGGCATGGCGCTTTGGGATAATAGGACCATGTTTTGAATTCGGGATACTTCAGAGCACTTAAAAATTACACACTGACAGTCAGATAAAATTATCATAAAATACTGAATAGTAAATGGCGAGGGATGTTACTCACCGCAGGTTGATATAAAGCGATAGATTTGCCAGCACCAAAAGCCACAAGTCCACCATATCCCCGATCAAGGCAAAGAGGAGTCCTGTTACAACCAACGCTGATGTACTTTCGTTTTACATCAAAGTCCGACATGACGTACCGCAGATGAACATAGACTATTCGACTTTTTATTCAATGCTTACCGCAGGCATATTGTATAGCACGTAAAGTGCATCCAACATGAAGTAGTCATATTATATTCGATCTCAGGGCCTTACGGGTTTTGCGCGGTCGAAGAAATGAAATATAAGTCGCAAATTATATTTCACATGGGGGGGGGGGGGGGTGTGCAGAAAAAGAAGTTGAATTTCGTACTATTTCAATTTTATTTTACAAAGCATGAATGTGCATAGGAGTGGTGCACAACAACGTACAACATCAACAGCATTATCATTTCCCGTGTTTACATTGATTTCTATTGTACAGGTCGCAGCATGAACGGCAGAAAGGCGAGGCAAACAAATAGTGAAATCACTTTTTCTTTCATCGTGAAATTCCTCCGCTTTGAAAGTAAAGTATCAATTTAAAACGGCTTAGCTTAATTATCTGCATGCATTGCGACAGTGTTAGAGTATTAGGTCACATAGGTCCAAAAGAGTTAACATTGAGCGCGTTGCATGTAAATCAGCAAAGTTAGTACACATTTAAAACTTTTTACATTAAACTTTTTAGATTTTCTTTTTGGGTAATGTCAACTGAAAAATATTATAAAGAAGCACTCTATACCCAATTTAAGAAAATTAATATCAGGGGAAAAGCGGGGGGGGGGGCTGCAATTGCCCCCCTTGCTCCTCCGGATCCACGGCACCTGCAACCATTGACATGCAAAGCGAAGGGTAAGAAAGAAGGAAAAGCACACTTTTGTTGCTCTACACATGCAGCCTTAGTAGAGCACTCCACATTGAACTGTTGCCGACCCTGGAAACAAACGAATTCGTTGGGAGCTTCAAGAGATGACTAGCACGACGAAGTCGTCCCAAGAGAGTATATTCCGACAATGGAGGCACCTTCGTGGGAGCTGCTGCGCAAAGTGGCTGCAGAAAGTGATGTATGACGAGAAGTTCAACGATTTCCTCGCTATAATAATGGGATCAGATGGTAGACCGCTTAGCTACGTTGAAGAGGATGACAGCTACCCACATTGACGCCAAATTTACTGCTGTTCCTTCAAACCAATCAACTACGTGAGAAAAGTATGTGGACTGCGGGAGCGTGCAGTTTGGCTGTGGGAGACGTCGTCATAATCCGACGCAACGAAAAGCCGGAAACCTGTGGAAATTAGGCCCAATCGAAGAGTTGATAACAGGGAAAGATATTGAGAGCTGGAAAGAGTTATCTGGAGCGTCCCATCCAGAACCTGTATCCTCTAGAGTTGTCTTGTGACATAGCTGTTAAAACCCTCAACCTATATCCTCAATGTCGAAGCTCCTGCAGCAGTGGCCGCGAAGCTGCGCGTCCAAGCGATAGTGGATATTTGTTTACTGTATAATCAAACGTACAAGGGGAGTGTGTTGGGAATTGTGCGAACTATGTTTATCTTTAATTAAAGAGTAAGTGTCAACCGTCGTGCGTTGCGCGTTTGTATTATCCCCTTTCCGTACGATAACGAAGTGTTTTGAAGTGCTTCGTTGCCAACACGACGTGATAAAATGCTTCGGAAATTCGTCGAGTTTTCTAAGAAAACCCTATAGAGGCTTTTTTATTCATCCATAATCCAAATACGTCGACTCGGATCCTGATTTTTTGGTCGGAACCTCGTCACTTGGTCTTGATCCACACTTTGCGTCAGCTAGTCGATCAAGGCTGACATTATTCGAAACGAAAATCGGGAAAACGTTGAAATTTGTAAAAAAATGCAGAAATAATTACTTTATAAGGGATATCTTCTTCAATTAAAAGACAAAATGAATAATTTTTATCAAGGATTGACAAGATATTTACGGATGAGTTCACCAAGGGAATTTCGTGCTTCGAGAAATGGCCGAACGAGCGTGCAATGCATCACGGTTGACACTCACTCTTTAATGTATACGTGTTTTGTTGATAACAGTGTAAGCTAATGTGATGACACGTCATGTGTAACACGAGTATGTGTAAACAAAATAAATGAAAAATTATGCATGCCTTTCAATATGTAATGTAACCTTGATATAAAAATTAAAATTAATAAAATAATTAATAAAAAATTGAAAGAGGACATAACGCAACCTCGTTCCCAGGGCATTTTGCCTCAACGGTGGAAGGTTGGACAACGTACGTGGTGGTGAGAAGATATGGATTTTATGCTTAGTAACTGATTTTATGTTTATGCTTGACACCAAATACGATATTACTTATATAGATTGGACATGAAGTGAATTGTTGAATGTCAAAATATTTTATGATGTGAGCTTTGCGTTGAATGCTATCCAGTGAATATGACGTCATTTAAGTCATCATTTCGGACACAATATTCTAATGTTCGAGAAATTTCATGACTTAGTTTGAATATAAATATCAAAGCCCAGCAAATAACTTAGCGAGCACAACATTTCAGTCGAACATTTTAATTACTGAATACTTGAACGATATACTAGAGATTTTATCAACTTTTCTCTCAAATCCTCAACCAGTCTATCCCACGGAAAGAAGAAAAAAGAAAAGAAAGCCAAATGCCTCAACGCATGGGTGCTCTGACCTCTCATGAGCTTTTCAGATGCGGTCAAGACAGGCAGAGATTTTCTTATTCAAGTAACATTTCACAAGGTAGGCATACATAACCCCAAACGTGTTTATAAACATTCTATGCGAGGCATATAGTTCATTGAATAGTAAAAATAGGACAAAGAATGTTAATGCCGAGTGTGACGCGTTAACCTAGGGATTTGTCTTTCTTCCGTGTGACAAAGTCGGTAAGTAAGTAGGCATGTTGTAAAACATGGACTGATAAAACATGGACTGATAAAACATGGACTGGTAAAACATGGAGGGTTAGGATCTTTGTTGTTTTGGGGTTAGCGATTATTTGTTAATGTATAGACATTATATATGAGATGTCTACATTAACAAATAATCGCTAACCCCAAAACAACAAAGATCCTAACCCTCCATGTTTTACCAGTCCATGTTTTATCAGTCCATGTTTTATCAGTCCATGTTTTATCAGTCCATGTTTTACCAGTCCATGTTTCATATGTTCAGACCAATTTAGTTTTTCATCCCTCGACCGAGAACAGAGACCATGCGCAAATCAGTGGCATATAGTCTATAGAGGATGTGATTTGGAATTATTTAGACGATTCGCTCCAAGATATGGGACATACCCACTTTAAAAAACTAGTTAATTAAGAACCAACTAGATCAAATTGCGCTTAAGCCTAATCTTTAAAACTTAATGACTCTGATTTTATCTACTTTCAACAAGCTATGGATATTTTATCTACTTTTAATTTGATCAATTTATCTGTACTTTTATATATAGTAGATTATAGAATATTAGCTAGCATAAAATTGTATGTATAAATATGTTTATTATATACATGACAAAATTACTGGATTCTGATTGGCTGAGAGGAGTGCAATAAAATCATTTATTGCACTCGAGTGCAATAAATGAAAAGAGACACTGGGAACAAGTTTGACAATAAAATTCAAAATGGTGGCCTATTCTGAAATGGAAAGTTTTCACTAAAAAAACGGCTATTGCAATTTTGGCACAATTTTCAAATATCACTCGTGGTGTAAATTCTTAATTGCACTCGCTATCATACGATTACCTATACATATGATGTATGACTGTTCTGACCAGTGCCGGATTAACCATATGGCAGAAGTGGCATATGCCACGGGCCTCGCGCTTTTGTGGGCCTCGCGCTTTTAGGGGCCCCGCCCTTTTAGGGGGCCGCTCTTTAAGGGCCCCGCGCATTTAGGGGCCCCGCGCATTTAGGGGCCCCGCGCATTTAGGGGCCTCGCGCATTTAGGAGCCCCGCTCTTTTAGGGACCCCCGGCCCCCCCGCGCTTTCTGATAGCCTTTTTTCTATTGGCTTCCAACGCGGGGCCCAAACGAAAGTACAGGAGGTCCGATGATAAATTTTAGGGAGGTCCGATGGCGGCAGAAATTTACCGATCCCAACGTTCAAATTTTATAATAATTTATAAAATATATTATTTATATATTATTTTATATATTATTATTATATATTTATATATTTATTTATTATTTGTCTTTGGGGGGAGAAAACTGAAAATTTATTTAGTTAGGTGTTCATAACGTTTGAGAGGGGGGGGGGGGGGGGGTCCGGGGGCCTCGCGCTAAAAATATGCCACAGGCCTCGCGCAACGTTAATCCGGCGGTTAGAGCGCCGATGCGTTGATTCGGAGACCTCGGGTTCGATTCCCGGTTGGGGCAGTCAAATTTTCATATACATATATTTGACTATTATAAAGTAGTTTTAAATCCACGACCCCATCAGCGCTCTGCTGCCGTGATTAAATAAATGATATTATTATTATTAAAAAATTCTCAGACCTGTCGCTGACATGCAGTGATAGTAACATACGAAACAAACAACACTTTTTGACATTGAACTTCTGATGACCTTTTCAGTTTATCAACAATCGGATTTTAATGATACAATGAGCGATCATATTTCACCATTTGGCTGACTTCGACATCCGCTGTTGCTTTACATTGTGATTAGGTCCACGGAATATTACACGTAGAAGACGTTCCCTCTGAAACGATGTCTTTAACTATCCCTGGAATACTCTTAACCATCATAACGATGTGGTCCATCAATCTCTGTGAAGGTAAGGACCCTAAGTAAAGCTTTCAAACACATCAACTTTATAACGTCCGTCGCACTGTTTGCGTTATCAGCTATACGTAAAGTAATGAAAAATAAAAATATGGTATCAAGTACTCTTATTAAGATGCTTGTCAACTGTCTTTATAGCATGTTATGTTGTATAGTTATGATGAGGTGAAAGTCAAGAAACACTGAAACAGCGTAGTTTTATGTGAAAGCTAAAGGACAGCGCATTCTTTGTGCCAATGAATACAGGAACTGCGCCTCATATCACCTCGTATTGTGATACCATTGCGATAATCCATATATTGTATCGTTATCATAGTGAGAGTTATGACGTATTACCAACTCAAACGCTGTAAATTTCTTATTTATGATAAAGATCTTATGGATGGTAAATTTCCCATCCTTGTTTGTGAAAACACGGTTAGGGGTGAAAATGATCTGCCTGCCCTGATCCGCTTTTTGTTTGGTGCTGCTTCTGCTTAAATTAAAATGCCTCCAGGTGGGAAATGCTGGCTAAAAAGGATGATTCAAAAGGACCTTTCTGTTTTGACTGGTCTTTATTTTTGGTTAGGTTAGAGTTAGGATAGGGATTAGGAGTATCTTTTCAGTCATCTCTATTAGCCTTGTCCTTCCAGCAAAAAGCTTGCCTTTAAAAACAAGCATTTTTCCGGTTGAAATGACGTCATTCTGGTTACTAAGTTACTAATGGGTGACAACCCGACCGGCGTAAATGCTATTACGCGTTGCAATGCGTATCAAATTTTGCTTTTTGGTTTCTTCTACATATACTTATACCAAAAGTATTTCTATAGGCAACAACACCTCGCTCGCCCGCTCACACAACATTTTTATATATACGTTAATATACACAATGTTGTAGTGAATGTGGGAGAGCTCGGAGTAGACAGACGATACGTGGACGATCGTCAAGCTGGGCTTCAGTGGTCTATAGTCTAGACTCTAGTGGTCAGGGCCACTGCCTCCCACCTCTGAGGTCAACAGTTCGAATCCTGTGTTCGGACATTTGATCGCACGTGGAAAGAGTTGGTCAACACTCTGCCGAAAGTCCTGGGTTTTCTCCGGGTTCTCCGGTTTCCTCCCACAGGGAAGTTGACAGGGCGGGTTAGGATGAATAGTTAGGAAAACTAATGATGATAAAAACTGTAAAAATAAATAGCTAAGGTTAATTGATTGGGGCACTGGGTACTGAAGGTAATAGAATAAATAAATTGTTTGCGCTATATAAATAGTAAACATTATTCATTAAACATTATCCTCAGAAAAATGATTCTGAGTCCCGTACAGGAATCGAACCTGTAACCTTCTGATTGCCAGTGAGACGCTCTAACCATTGAGCTAACGAGACTCTGATGGAGAGCGAAGGTTACAATTTGATATATGCACTGCCTATGCGGCAGTCATACACTATGTTGTAGTGAATTTTTATATATACTGTACGTGTCGTTCGTTTATGGAATTCTTTATACCGTTATGTATTAGAGAACACCAGCTTTTATCTACTTTTCGTAACAAACTAATTGGCTACTACTATTATGTTAAATTTTCAAATGATTCAAACGCTTTATAATAATTGTTTATTGTTATTCATTCTTCATTTTGTAAATAATGTTAGTTAATTCTACTGGCGCCTGGCGGTTTATGCTATGGAATCTTGAATTCTGTTTTAAACAATATGTAAATTTGAAATTTGATTAAATAAATAAATAAAAAATAAAATATTATAGGTTCAGAATGCCCCAGTACGCCTTTTGAACGTTACTCAGTCAATATTTAACCGAAACAGATTTGGAATAACCGAGTCATAACATGCGTTATCAGAACATCCAGATCGCTATCTGCATAGCGCATTTTGCATTATCGGTAAAGGACACTTACGCTTACTTTCATTCAGAGTGCTCAACAACACCGAAGTGAAGGAGTGTACATAGTTCAATCTACAGACACGTGTTTCGCTGTACTACAGCTCATCAGTGGAGCTTGGAATAATCTAGATATTCTCTTCGTCGCTGCTACTGAGTTGGCGAAGCCTAAGCCGTATTTTTCCCCGTTGCCGTGGTAACATGAGCCAGCGGTTTTTGCCAGCGGTAGGCGTAAAACATTGCCGTACTTTGTGCTAACTCTGGTGTCGTACAATTAAAACAAGAATATACCTTATTATTCATAAATGGCCGCCGAATTAATATTCTTTTATATGCATATAAATTGGCCCTTATGACCTTGTTTTAAAGTAAGAATCCTTTTCAATTTCGTACACGAAAACGAGTTCATAAGGGTCAATTTATATGTATATAAAAGAATATTAATTCGGCGGCCATTTATGAGTAAGGTCTATTATACCTGTTATAAGTTGACGAACGAAGACTATATACGCAGATAAGTGCCAGTTCAAAACCGAAATACATTATAATTTTCACAATTGAACCAGGGCCTTTGAACAATGTGTTATGCAACATATATCTAATCTATTATTATAAAACTTATCTCGTTAGAACATTCATGCCGACCTAATTGACTACCGACGCATGAAGATTATCTAAATCTTATCTACTATTGCGTGTTTCCTGTCATATTTATAATTACCATCTTGTTAGCAGTTTCCTTAAAAGCTTTTATTGTCTTTAATTAGAATGATTTTATACCACACGCACATTTGTAGATTTAGTTTAATTAAATTGAGCATGATTGGTATTAAATTTAAGCGAAGAAGAACCCTTCGATTTATTTACATTAGTTTTCGTAACAAACCTTTAAAGTCGAATTGGTTCTTAAATACTTTATGAAACTGTAAAATGATATAACGATTATGTAGCTTATGATATCTCCTATCTTACCATGTCAATTTAGTTAGGAACTAAAATTATTTACTATATGGAAAAACTTTTCAACCGACTTGCCTTGGCCAGAGCATTCTACACAGTCCAAATCCACCTGATTGGTTGATCTAAGATTACAGTTATCAATCACATTTACCCGCCGAAAAAGCATAAAAGAAAGCGACACTCCCTGAACGAATAAGTCGCACAGAGACCTCAGAGAACAGAATATCCAGTAGATACAGAGCTGAGCAGAGAACAACCAAGAAGAGAATCTTGAGTCAGAAGAACTTCTTGAGCCTTGAACCTTATCTTTGAACCTTGAATCTTATCTTTAACTTATCCATCGAACAAAACGACAACTGTATAAAGAACTCAGCAGATTTAAAGAATAGCCAAGTAAAGCAGAATAAAGAACACGAAAGAATATCCTGAACATTTGAACTAACTATATATATACTTTTAGTAGATTCCTTGCATTTGTTTCCTATATTAAAGATTCTTAACCTCACGCTTGTGTGTTCTACCTTGAGACGATCCCCAATATAACCGACTGGTGGAGGTTGTATAACATTTGGTGGTGGAGCGAGAATTCCAATGCAGAAAACCGACCAAGTTGATAAACAACAACCACCTCCTAGTCCTACTCGACATTGGGTACTCTGCTTCGAGTGTCCACATTGCTACGCACCCAACCCAATCGCGACGACCACGAACCGACCCGCATCTAACCAAGCACTAACGACCCCTAAAGACTCACCTATAAACCGTCCAAATTGGAACGACTACCATTCGAACCTGCGACCAGAACGCGCTGCCAGCTGGAGCCGAATTGACTATATCCGACCCAATCCAAGGCAATCCATATTATTTTTGATTTGTTTTTCCTTCGAACTGTGAGTGAACTTTAATACTTATTAGCTGAACTTATTATCAATTTTTATATATTTTGCTTGTGTTAGTATTAATTCGGATAAATAATTGTAGATAGAACCTACGTTTAAGATATTGTTTATTTCATGAGCGCGTACGAGAACGCACTGATAAACGAGGGTCCCATAGCTACACGCACTAGGAATCAAGTTAATCCCACACCTAGAGATAAAAACGTTTGGTGCACTCGGACGTGTACAATTTCGAGTAAGACAGTTCCGTCTCCTCCTTCTCCTTCTAGTTCTTTTTCTTCAATTTCGTCTTTACAAGAAACCGAATTTCCTTATTTTCCTTGTGACCCATGAGAAATGGACGGGCAGTACGCTAACATACCAGCCGAGTTACTCGACCTTCTTGATAACATGACTACACAACTTAACCATGTTCAGGAGCAAGTAATCACTGTAGGTACCACATCAGGCGGTGTCGAACCCCCATTGTTTTCTGGCGCTCCTTCGGAAGATGTCGACGAGTGGCTCGAACGCTTTAACGGCTATGCACGCTTTAAACGCTGGAATGCTGACCAGCAACCCGAAGTATTTTTACAATACTTATCAGGAAACGCCAGGCGCTTTTGCCAACAACAACCAGATGACGTAAAAGCTAATTTAGCGCAACTACAAGCAGCATTACGAGCAGGATTCACAACTCCTGACCAAGAGGTCAAGGCGACAAGAACTTATCACACGCAAACAAGGCGTATTCGAACTACTAGAGCAATACATTAATGACGTAGGTTCGCAAGGCCAGCGCTTACGGCTTACGGACGCAAGGTAGAACACACAAGCGTGAGGTTAAGGATCTTTAATATAGGTAACAAATGCAAGGAATCTACTAAAAGTATATATAAAGTTAGGATATTCTTTCGTGTTCTTTATTCTGCTTTACTTGGCTATTCTTTAAATCTGCTGAGTTCTTTATATGGTTGTCGTTTTGTTCGATGGATAAGTTAAAGATAAGATTCAAGGTTAAAGATAAGATTCAAATGTTTTCTACAAGGCTTACACGACGATTTGAAGGAACATGTAGTGTTACAACGCCCTGCTTCCTTTTTGGAAGCTACACATGCCGCTAGATTGAAAGATTCGTTAAGAAAGCCACCCCCTAGTAAAACATCAATTGAAAATCTTCATTCGCTACTTAGTCGATTAAACGTACCTCGTCAATCACATTCTTCAAGCCTTTCTAGCCTCCCAACCGATAGTATGGTAACTACATATCCGCAAAAACAAGAAATTTCACGCCGAGATTTCCAAGGGTTACAACACCAGATCAATAATATCCAAAATCAATTGAACCAACCCCCACCCTTTGCCCCCGTCAAAACTATAGGAATAACCGTACACCCGATGGTCGTCCAATTTGCAATAATTGTAACAAAATTGGCCATTACGCTAGTCGATGCTACAGCAATCAAAATCGTCCAAATTGGCAAGGTCCGCCAGGCAGGAATCAGAATTTCAGATTTCAACAAGATTTCCAACCTCAACAAGATTTCCAACCTCAACAAGATTTCCAACCTCGACAAACCTTTCAGCCGAACTTTCCAAATCGGCCGCCTTACCAACCAAATCACCAAAACTTTCAACCTAGACAGAGTTATCCACCACGACAATACTCGCATGAAAATTATCAACCCGATTCACGTTTTCCACCAACCCCACCCCCTCCAGTCCGTGCATTCAACGCTAATCAGTCGACGTCACCTGAAACAAAACCACAGTTCAAGTTTCCTCGTTTTCGCCAACCCCAACGTAAACCTGTTTCGAAATTTAGTAATGATAAACCTGTCTCTCCTATCAATAAGAATAACTTAACCATTGCTGGTAGCCTGGTTCCATTAACAGAATTCCGACCGATATTATGATTGACACTGGTGCAGCACTTACAGCTATTAACTTGGAATGCGATACGTATTCAATCCCCGCCACTAAATCTTATGCCAGGAAAATACTCTTCCATCCAAACCGCAAATGGACAAAACGTCCCAGTATTAGGCGTATGCAAGTTAACATTTCACATTGGAAATAGTTCATACACTTTCAAAGTTCATGTTGTGCCACAGTTACGCTATTCAGCAGTTTTAGGAAAAGATTTTCTGGATTATTATGATTGTATCATTGATTTTAAAACTGGCTTGCTAAAAATATCGCAGGACAACCAAATTTAGTTTATTTCCGGTTCACGATCTGGCTCGATAATTAACAACCCTTCACCACCTGTCAACAACAAAGTGGCAGAACAATTACCTTTTCACGAGCAATTAACACATTCGGTAGGAACCATCGGTCTTATTGCACCTTACGATTACAAGCACGTTACAACGCTAGAGTAAACACCGAAGTTAGACAACAGAAAATGAAATGCCAGTACGATACTCCGCCTAAATTCAAAATCGGTCAACGTGTATGGGTTTACACTCCCAAAACACGCAAAGGATTATCAAGGAAATTGCTACATTGTTGGCACGGCCCATTTCGTATTGTTGAGTAATTAACACCAGTTAATTTTCGCCTACGGAACTCAACTAACCGTCTTGTCGGAGCACTAGTACACTCCAACCGTCTAAAACCTTATTATGACCCAAACGACCGTCCTCTTGACCCTCCAGAAGACTTGAACGATGAGATACAGATTGAGAAAATTTTAAAAACGCGGAAACGAAAAGGTCAAACCGAATACCTCGTTAAATGGCTTAATTATCCCTCCGAACAAAACTCATGGGTCTCAGAATCCGATATGGTCACGCAAACAAATTATGAAACGCCTATAATTGCTTCTCTATCAGGAAATATTCCTCGGGTCGATCACACACAAAACGTTTCCTACAATACTCCGTCTCAAATTACTTTGTTGCTCATACCTAATTTTAGTGTGCAGTGATAACCAATTTGTGCAGTGATAAAAGTAAAATGTGCAGTGATAAAATGTAAAATGTGCAGTGATAAAATTTGTTTTGATAAATTGTTAATTAACAAAAAAATGAGGCAATGAGCAGAAAAACTAAACGATATACACACACAAGCAGTGAAACAAATATACAATGATAATCACAGTACTTCATGTAAACAAAGTAAAAAGCAGTATTTCCACTATCACGGAAGTTTACTAATATGAAAACTGCCAAATTATCGAGTATCTACACTAATATTATACTTAAGGTTTGTCACATGAGCAAAGTCTCTCACCAAAGATCTCTTTATGAACTTGGAAGATGGAGTGAATAATACTTAACTTTTGTGTGTAAATTGTGTATAATCTTCAGAATTCTATAGAATGTTCCCCCAAATTGCAGGAAATGCAATTTTAGAGACTCTAGATTACAAAATTTTCTGTGGGTGCATGCCCCCGGAACCACCTAGAGGTTTTTCACGCCTACGTTAATTAATATTTCTTTTCTACAGACAGGATTATGAAACTATGCTGTCATAGATAATTGTAGAATGTAGTAACAGTAGGTGCTGTATGTTTGTTTTGGCATTTTTGAATATCAAGTGTAGTCTATTTTAAATTCAGTGGTTACACCTATTATTATAAGGGTGTGGTCAGAAATTTTCAAGGGCGTTCTTCTGCCCGGCTAAACTTTGCAGGAAAATGTGCAGTGATAAAAAATTCTTAAAATTAGGTATGTTGTTGCTTATCATATTTCTGGCCTTTTCCTTCGCATTATTACCCTGCGTATTTGCACCTTTAATTGAACTAGGCCCCTATATGATTGCACACGTGTTTATCACAATGCTCTCTATAAATTTACTGACCATATTAACTGTAGACATACTATGCATCTTAGTGAATCCACAGTTAAATATTTTCAAGCAGATAAAATGCAAAATGACATGTCATGAAAATTTTGTAGGTCATAAAAGTAAACACCGGATATTGCCGGAAGAAATTCAAACAATACGAGACGACGACAATAACGATAATATAGCTGAAGGTATTGGTAAAATAATAGGTATAACTTTATCAGGTCTTTCCAGCGGCGGTAGTCATATAATAAAAGCTATAGGTAACGCTATGCACGACGGACTAACCGGTTTAGGAGACTTAGACGAAAAACTAGTAACTAGCGTCAGAAAAGCAACTGGGACAGTCATCAGGTCTTCCGGATACGCCATAGAACACGTTTCGAAAGTAGCGGATTCCTTTTTCCACGGATGTTTTAGGAGCCTTAAGTGTTTCCTTGCTCTCGGGAGCACTATTATTGCTAGGACTATTCTGTACTTACAACTATGTACGCCACAAACCTGACACTGACTCGTTGGTAGACAAACATTCGACCGATCAACTTGAACAGTCAACCATTTCTCTTGACTCTCCTGACTCCTGCGTAGATTGCGGTCTACCTCGCTGTCCTTCTCAATCTTCTCTCACCAACCAGGTTACCCGACACACATCAGTTTAGGAAAACAAGCCTATTTTAGCCTCTGTTTTCACCGCTGGTACCTACCTTTGCCAGTTTGTTTTTCTTACAGCTTATCAAATAGATATATCTTAATAGAATCGCCCCTGAGTTCATTAGGAATAGTTTCAGTTATAGACATGTGGCGAGTGTCCGTGACAGCTACGTAGTGCTATTTGTTTTTGGGGAATAATAAAATATGTATTTAGTTAAGTATAGGTTAAGTTAAGGATTATTGTTTAGTAATAATTGTTTAATCATTGTAATCTAACTACTGTCAAGCCAGGAGGCTTGAATCTAAGGAAAGGGGAATGTTATGCAACATATATCTAATCTATTATTATAAAACTTATCTCGTTAGAACATTCATGCCGACCTAATTGACTACCGACGCATGAAGATTATCTAAATGATCTTATCTACCATTGCGTGTTTCCTGTCATATTTATAATTACCATCTTGTTAGCAGTTTCCTTAAAAGCTTTTATTGTCTTTAATTAGAATGATTTTATACCACACGCACATTTGTAGATTTAGTTAATGCCTTGGCCAGAGCATTCTACAGCAACGCCTTCATTTGGTCGAGCAAGAGACTCAGTCCAAATCCACCTGATTGGTTGATCTAAGATTACAGTTATCAATCACATTTACCCGCCGAAAAAGCATAAAAGAAAGCGCCACTCCCTGAACGAATAAGTCGCACAGAGACCACAGAGAACAGAATATCCAGTAGATACAGAGCTGAGCAGAGAACAACCAAGAAGAGAACCTTGAATCAGAAGAACTTCTTGAGCCTTGAACCTTATCTTTGAACCTTGAATCTTATCTTTAACTTATCCATCGAACAAAACGACAACCGTATAAAGAACTCAGCAGATTTAAAGAATAGCCAGTAAAGCAGAATAAAGAACACGAAAGAATATCTTGAACATTTGAACTAACTTTATATATACTTTTAGGAGATTCCTTGCATTTGTTTCCTATATTAAAGATCCTTAACCTCACGCTTGTGTGTTCTACCTTGAGACGATCCCTTATATAACCGACTGGTGGAGGTTGTATAACAAATGAAACAGCAACAGAGCAACTGGAGCAACATTTTCTTCTCTGCAGTCACTGGTGTCTGAGATTATTAATACACTGACTAGAAATACGTGTACTCAACTACCCCTCGCGCATTTACTGTTTGACGTTTTTAAGTGGAGTAGCAGTTATATTTCTCAGATAATTATCAAATTCATTTGCCAAACAATCCCTCGTCTTTCTATTTGGGACTGGGGACTTTTGACAAATTAAATAACTTGTTTAAAATGTTTTATTAAAATAAAACAAACAATGGGAAAAGAAAATATATAGCTACTGTTTCTTGATTTAACCAAGTCAAATACAAATGTTATAACATGATGATTACTAGCTGACTCATCCACCGGCATATAATGACAGTTTTATTTTTCTCTCTTTGGATTCACAATTTAATATATGTGGTTACTTTTGTCGTGTTTTCGCATAATATAAAAATAATTACAATCTTCTTCTTGAATCGCCATTTTATTTCTGTTTTTCTTCAGTTCGTTTCTTATTTGAATCTTTGTTACGTACTGCCTGCAGCTCAATCTTGCTTTAGCAGATTTGAGCACACTTCAAGTTTCTTTTCGTTGTGTTTTTTTTTCAAGTTGCGAGGCCGGGGGTAATGTATTAATTTTGAAAAGTAAAGTAAATTAGGCTCAGTGTAGCGCTTCCCGCTTAGTTGCTAGCTTGCGGGCTCAAACTTGAAAAGTCCACGGGCTTTTCAAGTTTAATATACTGATCTCTAAATAAAGACTGGATCGAGCAACTATTGTTCAGAAAATGAAGCCGTAGCTCGTGGCGGCCATCTTGTTCGGACCACGTTATATGGTTTTAACTATAGGCGACAGAGACCATCTATCATTTGGTTCATTTGGTTCAAAATTCTTATTTATTTTGATCCTTTTCTTGTGCCTAGATGCAATTAATTAGGATGCGCCAAATTGCATGACATTGTTGTAGTATTTCGATACCATAGAGCGAGGAGGTGTTGCGTACACGTTTTTTCTAGAATGACTGCAGCTAATCCGGCAGTTGCTACTTTGTTCAGCTATGAATGTGGCGCCATGTAGTTTTATAAACAAAACAACATATCTGGGGCGTTGGGAGGAAGTAGAAAAATTTAAACTTAATCTCCAAATAATATGACCATTACAAAGAAAATTTCGGAACAGATAAATGAATGTGTTAACCAAAGCGAAATTAAATTTCAAAAATTAGCATTTTTTCAATTGTTCTATAACTGAAACAAGTAAGTAAGTAAGTAAAATTATTTATTGCCTCCATATTTGAAGTAAGTAAGTAAGTAAGTAAGTAAGTAAGTAAGTAAGTAAGTAAGTAAGTAAGTAAGTAAGTAAGTAAGTAAGTAAGTAAGTAAGTAAGTAAGTAAGTAAGTAAGTAAGTAAGTAAGTAAGTAAGTAAGTAAAATTCTTTATTGCCTCCATATATGAAGATACAAAATAATATAAAATAAAAATAAATTAGCATACAGTATATTACATCTTTTTGTTATTTTTTTAAAATAAAGAACTAATCATAAATATCTATCAATATAACTAACTGTTTTAATTGTCTCAGAGATATACTCTGCAACCCCAAAATAAAATTGTTTTATCAGATCTCTTCTGTGTTCTTGCAGTGTCCCCACGTCTCCAAAGAGAGTATATAACAGGCTGTCATCATCCAACATATTCAGCTTGGCTGAAATTTCTATAGGCAGACAATCTGTCAACCAATTCCAAAATCGTTCTCTTATTACAATTGTTTGTTGACAATAAAGCATAGCGTGCTTGACAACATTTTTAAAATTCCGGCCACAAGAATTACAAAACATATCTTTGTCATTTCCATTGAACCGCACACCAGCAACAAGGAATGATCCACAAAGGATATTGACAATTGTGCACACATGTTCCTTCATTAAACTATTATCTTGTGCTAGTTTTAACCACATACTAGGTGCCAAATCTTTAACGACATATTGGTATAACTGAAGTCCTGGCTTGCTTCGAATCTTTAATTTCCATGCTAAAATCTCTGAATTTCTAATATTCTCAGTTACCAACCTTTTCCATTCAGATTTACTTGGAAAATATCCAGATTTCAAAAATTCATCCATGTGTCTCCACAAGTCATATTTCTCTAAAACTATTACGACATCAGGTATAAACCCTGTAATTTTATGTGGATTCCATTTCCACCTTATCAATCGTAACATGAAAATTCTACGATAAGTACAATGCTCACTTGCTGAAATGAATCGTCTCAAGAACATAAGTTTACGTTTATCAATTTCAGCTTCAACAGACCAAACGCCAAGCAACCCACGTGCAGCAGATCCTGATGTTCCACTCAATAAGCCTAAACATATCCTGACAAAAATATTTTGCACCTTTTCCAATTTGTTTAGTCCAGTTCGTTTGAGTCTCCATAATTCAGCTCCATATAACATTTTCGGTAGACCAATTCTTTTCCATAATTTGATAGCCACCAGGGGGTTGATTCCATTTATCCTGCAGCCCATGTTAGCTAAACCAATACCAGAACTCTGGCCCGACCTGGCTGCTTCTAAAAACGGCTGTAGGCTGTTATTATCTACATGCCATATTTTACCAAGATTGCACCAGACTTTCTTTTCCACAATTTCATTATCTCCAATGGACCATTTCCTTTGTGTGTTTAACAGGGAGTTTTTTCGTCTTTCTCCAAATGTTAGAACCACTGTTTTCCCTTTATTAAACGTCAGTCTCCATCTCAAACTATATTCATGTAGTCGTACAAGCATAGAGTCAAGACTATTTTTTAATCTAGACATCATAGCAAGATCATCAGCGAACATTGGTGATCCGACATACGAATTATACATCGTTATCCCAGCAGACAGACTTTCCAATTCTTCAATTAGATCGTTAATAAATAACAAAAAGAGCCATGGGGAAAGTACTCCACCAGTGGCGGAAATTCGCCTTTTTCGGTGGTGGGGCGCAAAGCCTCTTAAATTTCCGACAGGTTTATTCGCTACGTAACCAATTTTTTTGCACACAAAAATGGACAAATAAAGAAACTAAAAATGGTTTGGATACACAAATTAATGTTTTAACCTTTTTTGCGCTTGTAGTCGCTGTCGAATACTCTTTGCAGGACGGGTTTCAATCTTCACTCTTTTTAGACTTTTCGACATATTTCGACGATTTCGATCGATATTTCTTTATTTTGGTTTGCAGTGGTACTATTGTAATAAGTTTTTTATTTAGTTTAATTAGTTTGTTAGATTTATCACTCTTGTAGGAGGACGGAATACCCAACAGGCTAGAAGGCCAATTATAGGGGTTCCGAGGGCCTATACGATTTAAGGTCGTTATCCAAGAACAGGCGCGGATTTAGAAGTTAGTCGCATAAATTAGATTTAGAATTTGCAATTCAAAATACCTGTGAATAACAATCCTATTGGATAGGTTTTTGTTCTGAATTATTCTTAAGAAAAGCATAACCAATAGGGTTGTTCATGAAGTGTCTAATTTATGCGACTAACTTCTAAATCCGCGCCTGAAGAAGACTCGAAAGTCTTACCATTTGCTGGTATTATTGCAAAGGCAGCACTTTCTCCTCAATTATTTTTAAGACCCGCAGTGGTGGTGGTCCGACACAGAATTTGAACCTGACATGTCTCGCAGCCCATACACATGTGTGGTAACCACTAGATTACTAGATGGCTCCTCAGATGTCTCCTCATTTTGCATGTGTTTTACAAGATAATGTGAGATATTTATAAGTTCTGTAACATTTTTTCCCATTTTCAATATATTCCTTAAGTATTTCCGAAATTCCGACAAAAAGTGGAAAATTCCGACAAATTAGCGATTTGACGACAGGTGGTGGGGCGGTTGCCCCCCCACCCCACCACAATTTCCGCCACTGCTCCACCTTGTCTTGTTCCTTGCAAAACAGCATAATGTCTCGAGCGTATTCCATTGTAATAAACATATTCCTCCATGCCTGAGTACCAGCTTTTAATTAGCCTCCAACATTTCCCTTTAATTATGGCATTATGATACAATTTAAATAGCATGCCGTCAATCCATAATTTCTCAAAAGCTTTGGCAACGTCTACATAACAGACAAACACTTTATCATTGTCCTCACAACAGTGTTTAATACTTTCATCAATAACGAATGAAGTTGTCAAGGCATCCTGCTCACTTTGGTACGCTCCTTGTAGACCATGAGGATGACATCTGGCCTTACTTTGGATTCTATTGAGTACCAAACGTTCCAAGACTTTATTAAAACTACATAGCAGAGTGATACCTCGATGATCGTCAAACGTTGAAGCATGAGTTTTACCTCCTTTCGGGATTGATATTTTAATTCCTAATTTAAACTGTTTTGGGATATATTCAAGTTCAATGATTTTGTTGTAAAGAATTACAAGTTTTTCAACCAAAATTCCACCGGAGTATTTAATATTCTCATAAGTAATACCGTCATCACCAGGGGCTTTGTTATTCGGTAACATTGAAATGACTTTTTCTAACTCTGACGTAGATATAGGATCTCTGAGTATATCATCAATGTCAGTAGCCGACTTCATTGAAATGTCTTTAATTTCTTTTTCGATGAATTTCTTAAAGTCATTGTTAAACGTTATGTTCTCTTCGGGAGCTAAAAGGTTCTGGACCTTTTTTGTTTCGACGTCGGTTTACGTATTTCCAAAATTTAGTGTTATCAATCTCTGAAGCATCACTAAGTTCCTTAAAGTCATTCTCCTCCGCACTCATTACCATTCTGCGTTGTTCCTTTCGAAAAAGACGTTTCGCATTTTTGTAAGCCGGAAAGCTTTCATAGTGATCACCTCTCGGACGTCCATCTAAGATCCATTTTCTGTGGCACTCCATACAAATGGACTTCAGATTACGGAGTTCGTCATTCCAATAAGGTTTTATAAACTTCTTATAGACAACACGAGGCAGGCATTGATCACTGGTTTTAATGGATGTACAAAGAAGTAGGTTATAATTCTCAACATCTTCTGAAGTAGTTAATGAGATATCGTCAATATCCTTTACGATATCACACAATCTTCTTTGATACTCTGGAATTTGTTCTCGCGTGCATTTATTCCAAGCGATGCGTTCGTATTCTTTTTCAGGCATTGGCGATAGTCCATGATTATTTATTCCGTCGTAAATATTAATGTGAATAGTCAATGGTAAATGATACGATGAATTACATGGGTGATCCTCAATCACCTTAACATATCGAATACTGTTACGCATACTTTCATTCATGAATACATAATCCACAACACTGTTACCACGGCTTGACATATACGTAAACAGCGATCCAGTACAAGCCAGATCCACGTTGACAGGAAACATGTCAAGTCCAGCAAATATATCTTTAACCAATTTCCCTCTATTATTTTCGAACTGATTTGAACGCAGATCAGATAGATGCGCGTTAAAACAATAACAATAACCATTTTTTAATAACCATTTTTTCTCCACTATACTTGAAATTTATGCAAATTGTTTCAAGACAGTACAAAGTTTCACGAAAGTCAACTAGGCTGCTATTTGTGGAAGGAAAGTAAACACTGCAAAAGACATAACTTTGATTCCCCACTCCAATCCGTATTGCAGCAATTCTGTCATTCCCGAGAGCCAATCGTTGAACTTTCAAATGTTTTCTCCAGAGAATCGCAACACCGCCTTGACCTCGTTTCCACCTTGTATTAATTTCATTTCCAATGCTGACTTTCGCATAATTTTCAAATTGATTATGCAATGAGTCCAAAAAAGGTAGTTCATCTGCATACAACCAATGTTCTGAAAGAGCTAAAATATCAAAGTTTTCATGCAATTTTCTCACATACACAAAATTGGATTTGATGCCGCTGCAATTCCAACAGCCCATTTTTAGGAGAGAACCTATGTATCGGTTTCAGAAATAACCAGCTTTTTTTCCCAATTCGTCTTTGAAAGCCATTGCCTCGCATAGACATTTTTGGGCCAAAAGTCAAGCTTCAAAATTTCAAATAAATCTGCAGCTTTGACATTGACTCGTACCGCTACAGTACCTTTTCTCTTACTTTTCATCATCCTCACAAATGTCGGATGAATTCCCTTTTCTTCCATAAAGTTTTTAATTATATTTGGATTGGTTCCCTCTTTTACCCCTCCGAGATATACACGTTTTATCTGACTTCGTTCCACTCCGATGAACTCATTTGAGTCAGTATTAACATGCACTGTTGAACCGATTGAACCCGCCGCATCTTGTAAATTCTCATCGATATTAATATCAACAACTACAATATTTTGTTGACTTCCGATAGTTCCTGCAGACATGTTAATCGTCTGTGCATTTGAACCGATTGTGTCGGCAACTTGCAAATTATCAACCAAATTGTTTTGTTGACTATCAATTATTTCTGCGGGTATGCTAATATTGTTCACTGCAGCGGAATAAGACATCACATTCGCATTTTTCTCTAGTCCCTCAAGGGTACCAGATGTTAATTTACCCTTTTTACTTTTGAGGTTATTCAAATTAGCTTTCTTTGTTTGTTCAAAGTTCTGTTTTAACTTTGTGTTATCACTGGAAATTATTATTACTTTTCCTTCAATTTTCTTTATCTCGGAAGCGTTGTTGTCATATTTCTCCCCAAAAAGATCTTTCGTCACTCGACAGTTAGCACGTAGCGACGCTATTTCTGTCTCTAGAGAGAGTATCTTCTCATTCATTTCGGTCAAATCGAGTCGCGTGTTTTCAAGCTCCCCCTTTAATTTGTCTATCTCGACTTTGTGTCGAGTATTATTTTCAAACATCTTCGCCTCTATATTTTCCATCTGACGCAAAAGTTCCTCAGACGAAACACGTCCATCCTCAATTATCACAGAAGAGTTTTCATCAGGCGTTAAATTCGATTTATAAAACAAATCTATCACTTGTTGAGTCTCTTCGCCTGACTTCCAATATTTAATGAGCACAATAATATCGTTCGCCAATTTAACTTCCACTTTCTGTCCTACCTGTCTTGCAAGTCTTCGTACAAGTCTACCCTTTGGGCAATCTTCTCTTGCTTTGCGACATAAACTTGCTGCAGAGTCCCTCAGGTTTGTGAGACGTTTCAAGCTGTACTTTTTAGATAGATTGTTTATAACAATCTCACTAGATGTAGACGCCAAAGCCACCGCCAATTCCTCGCAGATTTCTAAGTCTTTGGAACGACCACCATCCGTTGGCAATACGCTAACATCTGAACTGTATTTGTCATCACCAGTTGTCGCCACATTTGTTAACGATTCTACTAAAATACGACTCGCATTACGAGTGCGTGCAGAGCTATTATCGCCATGACCGTCCGCCACGACAGTAAGCTATTAAGCATTAAGTTAAGTAAGTAAGTAAGTAAGTAAGTAAGTAAGTAAGTAAGTAAGTAAGTAAGTAAGTAAGTAAGTAAGTAAGTAAGTAAGTAAGTAAGTAAGTAAGTAAGTAAGTAAGTAAGTAAGTAAGTAAGTAAGTAAGTAAGTAAGTAAGTAAGTAAGTAAAGTAAAGTAAAGTAAGTAAGTAAGTAAGTAAGTAAGTAAGTAAGTAAGTAAGTAAGTAAGTAAGTAAGTATGTATGTAAGTAAGTAAGTAAGTGAGTCAGTAAGTAAGTAAGTAAGTAAGTGAGTGAGTGAGTGAGTGAGTGAGTGAATGAGTGAGTGAGTGAGTAAGTAAGTAAGTAAGTAAGTAAGTAAGTAAGTAAGTAAGTAAGTAAGTAAGTAAGTAAGTAAGTGAGTGAGTGAGTGAGTGAGTAAAATTCTTTATTGCCTCCATATTTGAAGATACAAAAATTATATAAAATAAAAATAAATTAGCATACAGTATATTACATCTTTTTGTTATTTTTAAAATAAAGAACTAATCATAAATATCTATCAATATAACTAACTGTTTTAATTGTAAGTAAGTAAGTAAGTAAGTAAGTAAGTAAGTAAGTAAGTAAGTAAGTAAGTAAGTAAGTAAGTAAGTAAGTAAGTAAGTAAGTAAGTAAGTAAGTAAGTAAGTAAGTAAGTAAGTGACTTGTAAGTAAGTGACTTTATTTCAAGAGGGTGACACATGACAGTATTTCAAAATACTGATAACCTAGTGGCTCTCGTTTAGGATAAAAATACAGATTATATCTAATATTACAAAGAATATAAAATCATGCAACTACTTATACATTAATAAAATTTTTAAAACTAAATTATAGTATATATAATTTATAGTAAATAGTATTTACGTAACAAAGTTATGTTGATTATAATATTAAAACAAGATGTTTTAAGGCGTCAATAAGTTCAAAGTGTACTCGAGTCACATTTACACAGTGCACGTCACAGTATTAATATACTGGTACTTTATCAAAGAAAGTCCATGTTTATGGTTGCTTTTAGTTACTTGGAAGTAGTTTTTTTACGAAAATATGAATTAGTCTCTATGATCTAATAGAGTATTCTAAAGATTTGGTTATGGTTGTACAGCTTACACAACATTCAGAAAAAACTGATACATTTTGATAACAATGATACATTGCAATTTTGCCATGGTTATATATAATAAACTATAGTAATCATATTATTTTGCTCGTGCAATTAAGGATTTACACTACCAGTGATATTTGAAAATTTTGCCAAATTACACTCGCCTAACAGCTCGAGCAATTATAGCAAAATTTACACTATAGTGTAAATCCTTAATTACACTCGCCATCATATGATTACCAATACTTTTTGGTAACTGGCTACGTTGGTATGGTATGGTATGGTAGGTATGGTATGGTATGGTATGGTATGGTATGGTATCAGTGTTCGCCAGTAACGAAGTAAATTTACTTCGTTACTTTACTTAAGTAAAAAAAATCAGTATTTACTTGTAACGAAGTATATTTTTCAACAAATACTTTTTACTTGTAACGAAGTAAAATTTTTGTAAAATAATTACTTTTTTACTTCCTTACTTTTTGTTTTATCGGCAAAGTAAAAAAAGAAATTCGGAACGCGGAGTTGCGTAATACTCGGTCCACTCTCCATCCGCTGGAGATCTAGAGTGGAGAAATCGCGTGAAGTTCATTTTGCGTGTGTACGCACTGTAAATTTTAGGGAGTAAAAGTTACTCTTGTGCGGGTTAAAAATTACTCCCGCAAAAGGGGTAACCTGAAACGGAGCAAAAATTACTCCCGTTCGGGGGTAAAAGTTAGGGGGATAAAGTGATAAACGGGGGTAAAAAATAAAATGGAGTAATAATTACCCCCTTTGGAGTGTATCTGGAGGATAAAAGCTAGTGGGGTAAAAATTACTCCTCTTCTCACTGTTGTATTAAGATATTAAGATGGCATTCGTCGGATCAAGTTTTGATTCAGACATTGTCAACTCCATCGATATCGTGGTGACGGTTCGTGTGTTTGCGCCAAGAGTAATATCTTCTAAACGTTGCGTCCGATGTCAGTGTTAGACATAGCAGTGTTAATTCGGGTCATTACGATGGCATCTTCCGATGTGCAGATTGAGAACTGTTGCTGAAAGGTCTTAGCCGAAACTATTCCGCAGATACCACAACACCAAGGCATCTATATGAGCGCTCTACCGCAACATACTTAATTTTTGCGTGAATCAATTCGTATCAGTGGAACATCTGTTTGCCATATGTTTCTATTTAAGGGTAGATCTAATTTTGTTAGATCCAACTACCATTAATTCCTGCGATTAGAATGAATGTTTAATATGCAGCGCTATTGATGCGCATTTACACGGCCTTTAGTTTTCGTATGTACAGTACATTAGCGTTTCATTTTTGTCGTGATGTTGAGACCGCGTTGAGACAGACAACATCCTTACGCTAATTATTTATCTGATTTGGTGTATCCGCCATCAGTCACACCATGCACATATTTTTGACTAAAAACCTATTATAGTTATGAATTTATGGTGTCAAATAATATTACAATATCCTTCTGTCCTAACCATGTATCCAATCATTTCTTCATAAATATATTGGCGCGCAATTGTTAAACCATTTAGTCATGAAGTCCAACCCTCTTCTGTTGTATGAACCAATCGGAATGCATGAAAAGATTTGGCGCTCGATTATGAGATAACAATATGTTAGAGGACGATAATCTGATCATTGTCTTTGTCTTTGTCACTGGAAGCCTACTTGTTGAGAAAAAGGTAAGCGCAAGTATTATGTTATTACTTCGTATATATTCTTATGTGTTCGATATGTATATATATTATTGTGTGTGAGATTGCATGTCAGTAAATAACCTCAAAGTTGTTCAAAAGCCGATTTTCTAACTCATGCGCGCGCGTCTCCCTTAGTTATACAATGCCGCCCATGAACGTTAGCTAGCTATAACATTGCTTCTTATACTAAGTGATAAAGGCAAAAGACTATATAATGATAAGCAGCGGATAAGTCATACGCATAGCGAGTGAACAGTTATCCTATTGAGTCAGTTATATCCTTTTGTCCATGTTTGAACAAAATCAGTTTCATTCCCATACTGAAAAAGT
The DNA here is from genome assembly GCA_035772405.1 of Chrysogorgia sp. JL179-B06. Taxonomy (NCBI): domain Eukaryota; kingdom Metazoa; phylum Cnidaria; class Anthozoa; order Scleralcyonacea; family Chrysogorgiidae; genus Chrysogorgia; species Chrysogorgia sp. JL179-B06. The sequence goes on along the minus strand of JAYKKM010000182.1, from coordinate 1,201,920 downwards.
CAAATATATGCAAGTCTTTCCCCCTATGTCTATGGATTCATTTTCAAAAAGCCGATTTAACCGCGTTAATTAGCATATTTACACGTATAAAGTAAAACTTGAAAATGATCGTTGACGTGCAGCTTTCGTTTGTTACTGTTGAGACTGACAGATAGCAGTGTACATGTTTTACGAACTAACACACATTTATTAGCGCCATTTATACGTATGTTTATACCGAGAGACATAAGACGCGAGTTATATTATACCACGATCACATAAGGCGCGTCTTAATTAGGTAATATACGAAACGCGCATATATAAAATATACAAAAATATGTTCATGTGATACACAAGCAGTGTCAAACGGAAGGCATACTGCTATAAGCCCATATACTCGTAATGTAGGCAACTTCGCGTCTTCATAATTCCGTCTTATTTCATTCACACGTATGTGCCATGTGGCTCTGGTATATAATGATTAGAGCGTCTTATCACGGTAATCAGAAGGTTACTGGTTCGATTCCCGTCAGGGATTTTATATGAACTTGAAAGGTTGTTAAAAATATATGATATTATAGAAATAAAGACTAATATTTAAGCTGAGCTGCTGTGTATTAAAGTCAGTGGCGGCGTGAAATGAAAATTGAGTAGGTGTTTTAATTTTAAAGAATTTCCCGTGGGCGATTAATTAAATCGTCGTCAATGACATAAGACAAGCATCTAGCAAACTGCCAAAAAGCATGCGAATGAATCCAGTAATTTCGCTTACCTTTTGCTCTTAGGTTACTTAATATTATACTGTTACAGTATTTTTAAACAAAATGGTATGACATTTTTCTCATTTATATTTAATTATTATATATATTTTATAAAAAATATAGATTTGCCTGTGAAATCGAACTTGCAGTAGACAATTTTCTTAAAGAAGAAAAGGCAGTTACTAGCTAGTGAATGGAGTCACTATATAGTGAAACTATTGCTGCACTCGAGGATCATTATTATTGAGGTAATGTACATACGTAAGAAAAATATTTATAAAAGCTCTAATATCATTGATGCGCGATTATGTCTTTTTATCTTCGAAAAATATTCCTCAACGTATAGGCAGATTAAAACAGATCACCCGCAGAAAGGCGTACTCGGATATCATGGGTACGAGATTTGGTCCTACCATTTTATGATGTCAAAACTCACTATATTATTAATAATTATTAGGATATATTGATATTAAGTCTAAGAAATGGAATTGAAATCACTGTCCACGTGCTGGAGTTTTGAGTTGGCACGACTTGAAACAGAACGTTGAGGCGGCACGCCTTGCGAGTGGAGAAATTTCAATTTCATGATGAAGTTTGTTGCTGTGCTGGAGTTTTGAGTTGGCACGACTTGAAACAGAACGTTGAGGTGGCACGCCTTGCGAAAGTGACAAACTTCATTACATCTCCTTAGGGCTTTTTAGAAAATATATCATGTTATATAATATTTAAAACCAGTAACACGTGCATGTGGTCATGTAGGCAATTAGTTTCTAACACTGATATATATATATATATATATATATATATATAGTAAAAAAGTAGAGTGTTGCGTAGACAGTGTTTTGAATATATAACAAAGTGAAAAGGTGGTAAACTGTCAATAATTTAGTGACGAGATACTGACGTTTCGAGCGGAGCCCTTCATCAGAGTAATACTTACTTACTCTGATGAAGGGCTCCGCTCGAAACAAAGTATCTCGTCACTCAATTCTTGACAGTTTACCACCTTTTCACTTTGCTATATATATATATATATATATATATATATATATATATATATATATATATATATATATATATATATATATATATATATATATATATATATATATATATATATATATATATATATATATATATATATATATATATATATATACTTTTACATTCTTGATGGTTTATAATTTATGCAGTGTGGTATATCCCACATCAAGTCTTTGACTGTGATGATGTGTATATATATATATATATATATATATATATATATATATATATATATATATATATATATATATATATATATATATATATATTATATATACCAAAGGAATGTTTACAAGTTAAATCAAACAGCGAAACAAGCGACGGAAAACATGGCAACTTCATGCTCTCAGACTGGTAAATTGAAATCGAGACCTAACTAAAAAATTGAAAAGTCATTGCAGAAAAAGCTAGACGACTGCAGCAACGTTTCAGAGAAGTTTATGTATGTCCCATGCTTATGTCTCAATACGTATGGCTCTAGACATTGTCCGAACTCTCTCGAACCCCTCTATTATACGGACTCCTTGCATCGATATATACAAGTTTTTACATAAAATCTGTATGTTTCCTTATGTTTTATATAGCACATGAAACGACGTGTGCAGTACAAGTGAACAAGTCATGTCGAGGGAGAAAAGTTATGTGACGTCTCAAAGTGCGCGTTGGACTCAGCCCTGTTTATTGTTTACGTTACACTCTGCGTACTATCGGTGTTTAATATTAGCTATCCAACAAAACGGAAGGACACGTTTATTTTTATAGATTCGGTTTATTCAGAAAGGCAGCTGTAAAAAGGATTTGGCATGAGAGATGTAATTAGCCATTTTCCCCTCATTTTTATGAAAGCCAAAAATATATGAAGCCATTGACATATCTGTAAAATAATTCGTCATTGCACAGCTCTAGTATTGCATGTACGACATATAAAATTTCAGACCTTTAATTAACACTTACCTGTTTGGAGAAATCACAATTGGCAACGCGTACAGTTAAAACGTGCCTTTAAAAATGTTGTGTTCGCGGAAAATGGTGTGACTGCTTTTAACAATTAAATATATGGATCCATTTCTTTTTCTTTGTAAATGCTATTGAAACATGTTAACTACTTATGTAAAAATATTACTATATAAAATTTGTAATATGATAAATCGTGCTTTCAAAATGACTCCATTTTGACTATCCAACAACCTTCATTTGGTACAGTTATATTTAAAATAATATACTAAACTTTATTCATAAATGAAGGTGAATGTGTATTTAAATTAGCCTTTATTACCTATTTCAGAAGACAAATTATTTTGAATTTTGTTATTGAATATATCATTATCTTTTTGAGCACTCATATACGGGTATTTTATATATAAAAACCTGGGACATTATGCGGGCAAACATTTGTCCCTATTTTGGGTGTATATTTTACCCTCGTTCATAGGAGTAATTTTTACCCCCCTCTAAATTCTATATCACAAAACTGGGACATTCTGTGGACTAACATTTACTCCTATTTTCGGGGTAATTTTAACCCCGTTTTGCAGGAGTAATTTTTACCCCCCTCCAAATTTTACCCCTCAAAACCGGGGCATTCTGTGGACAAATATTTACCCCTATTTTCGGGGTAATTTTTACCCCTTTTTTCCAGGGGTAATTTTTACCCCCCTCCAAATTTTACCCCTATTTTCGGGGCATTCTGTGGACAAATTTTTACCCCTATTTTCGGGGTAATTTTTACTCCCTAAAAATTACAGTGCGTGTTGGCAACTGTTGAGTTGGCGCCGCCAAACAGCGCCCAGATTAATGTACAGTACCAGATTATCAATTGTCATTTTGGTTAGTGGTTCGATATATCGTTTGTTTCTGAAGTACTTTTCTGGAATATGTTTTGCCGTACTTTTACTTTTACTTAAGTAAAATTTTTACTTTACTAAAGTAAAATTTTTACTTTTACTTAAGAGTAAGATTTTCAGGCCATACTTTTACTTAAGTATAAACTGAGGAGTTACTTTTTACTTTTACTTAAGTACAAAATATCAGTACTTTGCTGAACACTGTATGGTATGGTATGGTATGGTATGGTATGGTATGGTATGGTATGGTATGGTATACGTGAAATGCTATAATCTATAAAATAGAGAAAATGCTATATTCACATTCATTCTCACAGCCCCTTGAGTGTTCCTCTCGACGTTATTACTTTTAGCTACAAATTATTTACTTACTTACGTATAGGTGTAATTTTTTAAAATAAGTGTAAAAATTTCCATAGGTAATTTTTGCCCAAGAACAAATTTGGATCCAAATAAAAACTGTGTTAGTGAATGTATCCCAAGCCGTGGTTGTTATTCGAAAAAAAAAGAATGTTTGTGTGATGGAGATTGTGGCTTCAGTTGCATCAAGAAAGGTAAGTAAATATTAAATGTGACTTGCAGCTTGGTTATTTTAATATGGTAAACTGTTTGCTATCTCCGGTTAGACGCTCTAACCATTGAGCTACCAGAACTCAGATGGCAGAACGAAGGCTACGTACGAAGGCTGTGTACTAGTTCGTACGTGCGACATACGTACTGCTAATTCAGCAGTCTTGATATGTCTGTGTAACTGAATGAAGGTTGTGGGTTCGATTCCCGTCTGGGGCTCAGAAACATTTTCTGAGTTTGCGTTAAAGCTTGTGTAGCAAACAATTTGCCATATTAAAGGTCAGTAACTAACAATTATTGGACGAGTTTGAACAAAATAGCCTAAGTTTGGACAATTCCAACTACAGCAATACATCATGGTAGACGAGGTACCTGGTATACCGATTCAGTCTGAAGGGAAATGCATGACATCAATTATTTAAGATTTTTCATGGAAGAAAAATTGATTATTTTGTTGGTATTCTACTTCGCAGTAGAACAAGGTTGTTATAAAAGATCAGGTTATAAAGCTGGTTATAAAGTCAGCGAAATCACTGCAGTAATCTGCATGGAAATCACTTTCTAAAAATACAGTGGCAACGTCGCATGGCCGATTTATGATTGCGAAATATAACTTGTGAAATTATATAAAATCTTATATATAAAATAAATTATATAAAATCTAACAGCACAATTACGTATTTTACAGCCTCAATTACGTACTATATAAGCAATCACTTTACTAGTAAAAAAATTATATATATATTTATATCGTGTCATATTTGAATGTTTAGCATAATTCATTCAGTTTTTGTTCTATTTACTTAGATATCCGCTGCGGTTCACCCTTGCCAAAACGGTTGAGTAACGGTCGGAGGATTGTGAATAGTACAGATCTTAATGCTACAGCAATTTTTACTTGTGATCTTGGGTTCACGCTGTCGGGGTCCAATACAAGGAAATGCCGAGGAAATGGAGCTTGGGATGGCTCAAAAGCAAGATGTAGTAAGACATGATTATATATGTTATTGCTATTAGCTATAAGCAGCCATGCAGATCTTAAAAGTGCTTGATGAAAATTTTGGCGAGAAATCTATACTCAGTGCTTGAAACATTTCATCTCTTGAATCATCTCTCGCTATTGTTTATCTTATCTAATTGGCCAATTTTTGTCACACAATACTCTGTTTATCAATTGATGTTACAAATTAAAGAACTATTGGCAACAAAAATTAAGTTTGTCTAATATGAAAGAACTCGTAAAATGATAGAGTAACACCTTTTACAACTTTTCCGTATTTTACTTCGTTTTTGAAATATTTCTCTGACGTCAGGCGCAGGGTAGATAATTTTCACTCATTAAAATATTAGTTCCATCTTCAAATTTGTTCCACAAATTTTGTTCCACAAATTTACTTGAAAATGTGCGTATAATAACTCGTCATGATATGAACGTTGTAAACTTAGCAATCACTGAGATATAAGACATTTTTTATTGAGTGAAAATTCTCTACCCTGAACCTGACGTCAGAGACCATCTCATTTACATATCAAACACACTGAAATATTTCAAAAACGAAGTAATATACGGAAAAGTTGTAAAAGGTGTCACTATCATTTTACGAGTTCTTTCATATTAGACAAACTTAATTTTTGTTGCCAATGTCCTTTAATGTTAAAAGCTTATTGTAAATTAATTATTATTACGGGTTGCGAATTTAGCAATCATCAGAATCCGACAATCATCAGAATTTTTTGCAATCCTCAATTGCGAATTCACAATACAATTATTCGTCTCTTTTTCTAGGAAAATATTGTTCAGACCCAGGAATTGATCAATACACAAGACGAGACGAGCCAAGAAAGAAAACTGGATTTAAATTGAAGACGGTCTTAAACTATTATTGCCCACCAAGCTTTCAAATGAATGGGAAAGCAAATATTGTTTGTCAAAATAATGGAGAATGGAGTAATCCTGCACCGATTTGCTCTCGTATGTATATTCTTGAGTTGATTATTTATTATTTTCCCTTAAATATGTTATATAGATGGTTTTCACTCTGACGTCACAAAATTCTAAAATTTAAATTATAAAACCTATAAAGCTGGTTATTTTATATATTTTGTAGATCGTTATTACGAGTCTTCCTGCAAAATTTTAAGTCGATACAAGTATTCCTTCTTGAGTTACAGAGATTGGAATTATATTATTGCTGACGTCAGCATAATTTTCAAATTACGTTAAAAGTCACTTTGTAACCACAATTCGACGTACACAGCTTGGTTAAAGTGCAAATGACCCAAAAAATGATAATGCTATATTTGAAAGAGCACTTAAAATAATGAAGAATAGCTTGAACAGTTCTTCGATATCTATTTTCGTTCTCGAGCTATTCAGTTTTAGTATCAACCAACTAGTGGTCTATTACAAATTCGGCATTCTGATTGGCTGAGCTACTCACTGTCTATTGGTGATAGACGGTGAGTAGCGTTACCCAATCACAAACCTTCTTATGCTGGAATATTCCTATTCTGACCAATCAGAAGCCACGACATATTCAAGCTGCACGGCCAAACCTGGAATCTAGTCCAAACATGGCGTCCGCTAAATTTTATATACGAGTGATGAAATCATGAAAACATTGGCCCGAAAGTAATGGGAAATTGTTCAGTTTGACATTTTCGAATAAGAAAATGAATTCGCTTATGCCTATGGAGTATATCTATACCAAATGTGAAGCAAAGTAATTACAAACTCGTTTTTTGTGAGCGATTGTTTATCATGTGTCATCGAGCAACTCTACATTTTGAATGGGGAGATTTCTACAAACAAAAAGGTAAAACTATCTGAAAATGTGGAACAATGTTAGAAAGGTTGTTTATGGTTGATACTAAAACAATTAGACAACTCGCCCTCGTTGTCTATGAGCAGATAGTCAACTCGGGCTTCGCCCTCGTTGACTATCTGCTCATAGACAACTCGTTCTCGTTGTCTAATTGTTAATTAGTATCAACCAACTAGTGGTCTATTACAAATTCGGCATTCTGATTGGCTGAGCTACTCACTGTCTATTGGTGATAGACGGTGAGTAGCGTTACCCAATCACAAACCTTCTTATGCTGGAATATTCCTATTCTGACCAATCAGAAGCCACGACATATTCAAGCTGCACGGCCAAACCTGGAATCTAGTCCCTGTGATATGTTAATGAGGCACATGATGACGTCAAAGCAGGCAAACAACATTGTGGCAATTCTAAGATTCGTGTATATCTTCAAAGTTATCCAATGAAATTACTAGAAATTTTGCACGTGAATGCATACTACCAAACTAAAGAACATGGTTCAAGTTGTGTTGTCACCATAGTAACAGATTAGCTTCCAAACCTCTCCGTTACCATACAGAAGTCTTCATTTTCTTCCATTGCAAGCATCGTTTTCGATTTCAAACTTAGGTATTGCATTGGAAAAGTTATTGAAAAAGTTATTGAGAACTGCCAATTTCAACATGTTCTGCACATGAGAGAAAACAAATTATTTTGTTTTAGAAACTAAGAGGTCTGAAAACTAATCTGTTACTATGGTGATAACATAACTTGAACCATGTTCTTTAGTTTGGTAGTATGCATCCATGTGCAAAGTTTCAAGTAATTTCATTGCATAACTTTGAAGATATACACGAATTTTAGAATTGCCACAATGTTGTTTGCCTGCTTTGACGTCATCATGTGCCTCATTAACATATCACATATAACTGAATAGATCGAGAACGAAAATAGATATCGAAGAACTGTTAAAGCTATTCTTCATCATTTTAAGTGCTCTTTCAAACATAGCATTATCATTTTTGGGGTCAGGTGCACTTTAAGCTTTAGAAGTGATGTCTAATCCTATCTGATGTACAATTTGAAGATGCTGGTTAAAACTACCTTTATATGGGCATTCGTTTTTTGGCGACCATATTGGTAAACCTGATTTGGCTGCATTAGGTACACCAATGGCAATATGACGGCCAAAAAACGAATGCCAATATAAAGTGTAGTTTTAACCAGCATCTTCAAATTGTACATCAGATAGGATTAGACATCACTTATAAAGCTTAACCAAGCTGTCTGCGTCGAATTGTGTTTACAAAGTGACTTTTAACGTAATTTGAAAATTATGCTGACGTCAGCAATAATATAATTCCAATCTCTGTAACTCAAGAAGGAACACTTGTATCGACTTAAAATTTTGCAGGAAGAATCGTAATAACGATCAACAAATTATATAAAATAACCAGCTTTATAGGTTTTATAATTTAATTTTAGAATTTTGTGACGTCAGAGTGAAAACCATCTATAATAATAATGGAAACTTTATTTAAATCTTTTGTTATATATACAATTATAAATCTCGCTCAATGAGGTAATTTACAATTGACTACTTGAACCATTATAAACTATCAATTAAAGATTATACAAATGAAAATATGAATATATACGTCTATTTTAAAAGTTCATTAATTCAGGATTTGTCCATTCTTTGTTTCTACAGCAGAAAATATAATATGTTGTTCTAATGGCGATAGATGTTATTTTTTAATGCAGTAGTTTTGGTGTTTCTTATCAAGACCTACATCACTTAACATATTTAGAAATGTAGAGCATGCTTTTGAGAAAATACCGAGAGAACTAATCGAGAGATTTACAAATTTTACATTTTATAATAATGGAAACTTTATTAATATAAATTTTTCTTATATATTTACAATTGCAAATCTCACTTCTTGAGGTAATTTACAATTGGCTAACTTGAATCACATATGATTATATACAGTATTAATATTTCTAAAACAACAGAAACAAATTTATAATTAAAAAATAATAATAATGTAAACTTTATTTATTCATAATTGATATATACTACAATGATAAACCTCTCTTTTACAGGTAGTTCACCAATGTCTACTTGAATTAACGATATATATGATATATAATATTAGTTTTGCATTAGTGTTGGGTTGTCCCAGGTTTTGTTACGTTTACAGAAAATATAGTATGAGGTTCTTATACAAATGTTAATTATTCTTTTCATGAAGTATTTTCGGCAACGTTCGTCAAATTTGAGATCTTTCAGCATTTCAATAAATTCTAATGATGGTTGACTGAAGACTCCGAGTGAGCTGATGGACAGATTCACAAATTTAACTTGTTCATAATTGTTGTTCTGTTCCGTAATTAGTTCCTGATACTTCTGTCTCTTACGGGTGCATTATTGAGTAGATTGGATTCAAATCCGACTGTGAGTTCGAGAATATATATACATTTGTTTTCGATTGTTACCAAAAGATCGGGGCGTAATCTATCTCCGGTGAGAACAGATGGGCTGATGTAGCCAGGTATGTCAGCGTAGAGGCTATAATTTTGTACGGAGTTGAGTGAGGAGGCAATAAAATTTAAAACAGAGTCATGTCGCCAAGTAAACCGCCCTTCGTTTAGGTATGTTTGGCAACCAGCAATGACGTGAAGTAGGGTCTCAGGTTGCAAGCAGAATGAACAGTCAGATGTAGGTGATATTCCCCATTTCACAAGGTGATATTTTGTAGGTGATATTCCCCATTTCATAATAATAATAATAATAATAATAATAATAATAATAGACGCATTAGGAGCATTATACAATAGTCTCAATGCTCTTACAACAATATATTCTTAAATTTACTGATAAAACTTATTACAGTTTCATTATAAGATAAAGCCTACTACATGTATTACCACTATGAACAAAAAACTATTAATTTTAAAAAAGAAAAGTCTTAACTGCTGACTTAAAATTACCCAACATATCAAAGCTTCTAATTTCCTGTGGTAATGAATTCCACAGTTTTGGTGCCGAAACCGAGAACGCTCTGTCTCCATAAAGCAGTTTCTACACTAATGTATGATGTTTCTAGTATACTGTAACTCTTCTCCGTGTACGATCACCGAACTTTTCACATATTCAAAAGAAATACATATGCACAATACAAGATTTACGGCGTTGGATAATTTAAAAATGTGTCTTTTGCAATGCTTGGTGCAATGATATGGAATAGTATATCACCTGTTGTACGCAAGCTTGGAAAAACAAGCTTTATAATAAAAAATGAATGAGGATGATTATATTGATACACCAACTTTAATTAAATTGATGGCTAAACAATGGTCACTTTAATAATATGCATATCTGTTCATGTAAAGGGTGGTCCATAGTATTTTTGGAACACGTTTTGCGTTCAAATAAAGTACTATTTCCTTCTACGTAAAATATTATTTATTCTTTATTTAATCTCGAGGTTATAATTTAGTATTCAACTAATAGCAATCTAATTTTATAATGATCTACACTATCCGCCTCGATTAGATTTAGCTATTTCCGGATTTGTGTGTATTCTTGTTATTATAATTGTGAAGCTGAATAAAATTTGATTTGATTTATTAATCGCTAACGAGAAGAATCTTAGGCATTTATTCCTGCAATGTGATTGGCTACAAGATGAGCAGTGTTTTTCGCCATTTGACTGTGATCATTCAATCCTAATGGCGATGTGTCAAAGTCTCTCTTATTTTGCTTTATTTTCAGCAGGAAAATAGCAATAAATACAGAGTTTTGCCGAGCTTTTTAACACACTTCGAGGTGTTTGAAAATCAGATAATAAACGTGTATGATATATTACGTAATAACTTATGTCTCCCTCTACCACGAATCAATGCTGGAAAATGGAGGTTTTCCTTCATGCATGGCATCATCCCTATCGAACAGTCTTCCTGATTCTGCTAACAAATTTGATATATAGTCGCAAGTTTTAACAGATTTTGTCTGAGAAACATTTCAAAGAAAAACTCCCAAACGACGGAGTTGAAAAGCGTCAGACTTTATTGAAAGTGACTATTACTATTACAGTATTATGCGACGTAATATCGATATTACATCAGTACATAGTTCCTACATTACCTACATGTATGAAATTTATTTGTTTTTGATATTTTTAAATGGGAGGACCGCACTGTCTCCAATAACGCCAAAAATACCTTGGTTTCCGGTTTCCTGACCCTACCTAGTCTTTGGCCAGTAAAATGCCGACCCTAATCTTTTTGTGTTAATATACACACTGCTGTACTCCAAGCTCTCTCGCATTCACTACAGCAGTGTGTATATTAACACATCCAAACATTACCGATATATAGTGACATATAGTACATATATCAGTCGAACCAGTACATCATTGTAACCTTCGCTCTCCATCTGAGTCTCAGTGGCTCAATGGTTAGAGCGTCTCACCGGCAATCAAAAGGTTACAGGTTCGATTCCTGTCCGCGACTCAGAATCATTTTTCTGAGGATACGTGCTTGATGATCGCCCATGTATCGCCTAATCTTTTTATTGAAATTTGGAGAAGCTTGGGCCCGACTTGCAGCTTGATTTGCATCCAGGGATAGCAAACATGGCTGCCGATCCAGGCAGCGTCCTTAACATTAACGTGGTTTGGTAAAACCTATTGTTCGTCCATGCAAAGTTTGGGGGAAAAAAAAGAAAAAAAAAGAAAAACCCACCTACCCTACCTAATTTTTTCAGCATGAAATAGGAAACCCAGGTATATTTTTCGGGAAATACGTACCTAAAATGAACGGGTTTTGTGACAATTGTCCATATGGAACAAAAGTGGTTAGGGTTAGGAGTCTTAGGACATTGGTTTCTTTGTGGTTGATTCTATTGTTTTGATACTATCAAAACTTGATAGTATAGGTAGGTGGCGACGCTACTTTTTTTGGCCAAGTGTAAACTAACTAAATAGATCTATACGCAACTCGTTGCAGTAAAATACTTAAAACATTAAAACAACTTTACAAGGTATAAAATATATTCATGGTGTTCAGAGAAAACGGCATTTTTACTATAATCCGGAGAAAATGATAGAATTTCAATTATCGATGTTGTTATAGATCATATTTGTTGGTTTTTATACGAATCTTGCTTATCGATTAAGATCACTTTCTTTACCTTCCGACACACTACATTTATTTCCACTTTAGTTCTTTCATGCTCATCACCAAGCCTTCCGCCACATTCCCGTGTTGCACGGCCAAAGTCATATGATCTAAACAACGGGGCAAAATTTGGCACTCAATTGCATCTGAGCTGCAAACCAGGATATTATAAACTGGGTGATAATTCTATAATGAATTGTAATGCAAGTGGACTATGGCAGATTTCAAAATCCTTTAAATGCGCACGTAAGTATATAATATGTAAATATATAGGAGTATATTATAGGTAATATTTGGCATTTCACTCGATCAAACTACATGTTGAAAGGATTTATGATGAAGGAAAACTTCGAGTGTTGGAATACATACATTTTAAGACCAAACCGGGACCAGTTGCGAAAAATGCAACTTAGCGGCCTTCCGATAGGAATTGAACCCGCGACCCTGCGATTGCTAGTGCAGCGCTCTGACCACTGAGCTACGGAAGCCGTTGCCGAGAGCCTAGTCACGAGTTCTGTATATATGGTGGTAATGCCGGGATAAGATTCTGGGTATATTATAGGTAATATTTGGCATTTCACTCGATCAAACTACATGTTGAAAGGAGTAGATATATATGTTGATAGGAGTAGATATATATATAGTATATGCATGTAAGTATATAATATGTAAGGATGGACACTAAGCAGTGAAAGGGGTTCTCAAATGAGGAAGGCACTAGCATGGTCAGTATGCCATAAGTTGAAGAAGATATGGTCATCACAGTTGAGTAAGAAGTTGAAGGAGAGGCTGTTCATTGCAACCGTTGAGTCAGTACTTCTGTGTGGTGTAGAGACATGGAGAGAGCAAGTATATAATTTATTCGTAAATGACTTTTTAATTTTATACAGCAATGAGATAAATATAGCTAAAAAACATATTATTTTTGTACGCATGAAGAATAGAGTCCATTCCAGCCTTAAAATGTATTTGAATATCGTATATGAAAACGTATTTTGGGGACTCAGTTCTCATGTCCAGTATATATTGGCATCTTTGAATAGCGAAGCGCGGTAATGACGTCAGTATGTATAGCCCGGCGGTTAAGCCCGAAATTTTACCTCAATCGTTCGTTTTTTTATTAAAGTACAAGACTTGTATATAGAGTATGTATATAGAGTTACTACTGCTGATGATTTTCTGATATAGAGGCAATGCAGATTTCTTCCTGGTTGCCACAACATCGAGTTTTTCTTCCAATTTACCAATTAAAATACTATCTTATAAAAGTGAAAATTCAAAGTTCACTTTTGCGAATATCACCCATATCATTAGAAAACTATATGTAACGATTTAAAATATAAAATATAAAACGATTTTCTAAGCCTATTTTGAGTTATTAACGCTCAAAAATGTAGAAAATGCCGAAAATGCTACAAAATGCTTGTTTTTAGTGGGTTTAGCCTTTTGTAACTCACAACGAAATTGGAAAGTCGTACAACCCGCTTATAGTTTTTTGGGAACTTTCTAATGATATGGGTGATATTTTCTAAAAGTGAACTTTGAATTTTCACCTTTTTATAAGATTGTACTTTAACAGGTAAATTGGAAGAGAAACTCGATTTTGTGGCAACCAGGAAGAAATATATCTGCATTGCCTCTATATCAGAAAATCATCAGCACTAGTTACTAACTATATCTACATGCCAAGTCTCGTGCTTTAATAAAAAAAACGGACGATTTTCACTGGACTACAGGGTAGTATGTTTGTCTGAGTTTGCTATAAATTATTGCATTCCAAACAATACAAAGAGTCGTTAAATAGTCAATTTCGGTTTGTTTGTCTGAGTTTTGGTTCTATAAATAGCATGAAGGCGCTCCGCTATTCACCAGGAGAAAACCATGCAGGTAAAATATCTTCATTAACCAAAGATTTTTCGTTGAGAATTTGGGAATTTTTATTAAGATTTTTCAAGTTTGACCATGAGGAAAAATAATCTAATTGTATGTTTATATCGTGAGAATACAAAATATTAATTTTGTTCATCAATATATTGTTTAACATTCTTTAGGTTTATTATTATTAATGTTTTATTCTCTTGTTGTACCTAGCGCGTAACTGTGGTGACCCAAGAGCTCCATTGAACGGCGAAAGACATGGTTTATTGTTTCATTTTAACAGCAATGTTTCATTTACCTGTAACAATTGCCATAAACTTGTTGGTGCCTCTTATCGGATTTGTATGGCGAACAGAAAATGGTCGGACCAACAACCAATTTGTAAAAGTAAGTGTTTTCAATTAATAATTATTAGAGCTGTTAAACGAAATGGAATAATAAAACAACCTACAACGTATGACGTCATGATCAATATATATATATATATATATATATGTATTTCACTCGATTAAACTACATGTTCGACTAAACTACATGTTTGAACTCGTTCATGATGCGACACCTGCGTAGTATTCTCGGAGTGACCCTCCTGGACCACATTCCAAACCTCGACATCCTGGAAAGAGTAGGCCTTCCCGAGATGGAATCCATCTTGATTACAGTACCAAGAATCTTCGCTGGGCTGGACATGTAGCCCGCATGCAGAACTATAGGCTACCCAAGCTGACATTTTTCTCGCAGCTCAGCACTGGAACCAGGAATGTCGGTCGCCCAAAGCTCGGATACAAAGATGTCCTGAAAAGAAACCTTGGCAAACGCTCTCTATCACAAACAGAATGGTACCATCTTACCCAGGACCGCCAAAAGTGGAGAGTTTAATTCCATAAAGAAGTCTTAGTAGATATCGACTGACAGCACAAGAGAGAAACTACATGTTCTAAGGATTTGTGGTGAAGGAAAATTTCGAGTGTTAAAATTTATACATATGAAAACCAAATGCGAAAAATTCAAATCAAGGCCTACCGGCTGGAATTGAATCCGCGACTCTGCGTGTTTGAAGTAGCAATAACTCGCATCGAGAACGTTACTTCAAACACAGCCTATCGGATAAAAACTAGGACATGACATACAAGGGCTCTTTCAGAAAAAGATAAGCCTTGCACGTTTCGTGAAATCTATGACACGGTTTTGTCAACGAGGCACTACGTGTCTCCGTTGTCATATTGTGTCCGCTGTCCACTTCATATTTGAGATCGGAGGGCCAAAGCGGGAGAACATTAAGATTCTTGGCAAGATCTTACCAAGATCTTGGTTAATTTCTTGCCAAGATCTTGCAAGATCTGCAAGATCTTGCCAAGATCTTGCAAGATTTAACAAGATCTTGCCAAGATCTTAGAGATGATCTTGCCAAGATCGTACAGGATCTTGCCAAAATTTTACAAGATCTTGCCAAGATTTTACAAGATCTTGCCAAGATTTTACAATATCTTGCCAAGATCTTATATGATCTTGCCAAGATCATACAGAATCTTGCCAAGTTACAGGATCTTGCCAAGATTTTATATGATATTTCCAATATACAGAATTACAAATTCAATTAAATTATCATACCCTGTATGCAGACATTGGTTTATTTATTGAAAAAACTAAACACGTATATAGTGTGATACAGTGTGATGCAGTACACAGACCATGACTACATGCAAAGTGAATCCGTCAGGTAATATTGTCTTAAGAAAGGTTTAAAAACTTTAAATATTTAAATAAACAAAATATAAAGTTGGTGGTTAGGATCACTTCCCTTCGTCACTTTGGATTTTTTATTTAGATCCCAGCATATTTGGTTACATATGCCTCAACAATTTGTGTACAACACTTTTTTACTCTCTCTAAACCATAATTGGCATCCAGAACATCTAAACAAAAATAAGAAAAAAAGTACAGTATTGATGGAGAACACAATTAATTAAGTGGGTTATAATTTTGGCCCTATTAGAAAACCAACATGTACAACTTCCAATATACGGTGGTGATTATTGTTACAATACATGGACAATCGTCAACCTAAAATCCTCAGAAAATGAGTCGCAGGCAATTTCCCAAGCGTTACAAGTACTGATATATACTTTTGTGACTGTCTCAAATGCAGTACTGCACAAATAGCAATCACACCATAGTGAATGGTTTGATTGTTATTTCCATACGAATTTTGACAGCAATGGTTAGAGCATGTCACTGGCAATAAAAAGGTTACAGGTTCGAGCTCTGTCTGGGTCTCTGTATGCTTGACAATTATCCATGTATTGTCTGAGCTGATTGACTTGGCACTTTGTTTGCCCACATACATTTTAATCCCATTACAAAATTAAAAATCTATAATTAATCACAACCAGTATGCAATCTTACATGAATAAATCTTTTGAATAATACCAAATGTTTGGAAGTTAAATTTATACATAAAATTTATGATAACAACACTTCTAAAACCAAATATCACATATGCCATTACTCTCTGAACTTGTGCTTTTCAGCAAGGTCAAGGATTTAAATCTTAGAAATTCCCATTTGTTGATTGTTATTCATACTTAATCATCATTATTATAAACAAGTGAAAGGTTTGTAAACTGTTATTCCCAATACGTTTTCGTATAACATACCACTGCTTTGTTTCCTGGGACAAGATAAAGGATTGGCATTCTTCATCTTTCAAATTGTTTTGATTATCCACGCTAATTCTCACTCGATTATCCACATTCCCATTGGTAAATAAATCTCCCCATACAATATGGAATCCTCTAAGACAAAGTTTTTGATAAGATCAGATCAATTTGATTTCGTATTTATTGCTGGTTCAAACGTTCAGATACGTTAGCAGTAAAAGATCAGACTTACCTTCGAACTTTGCTAAGACCAACGAATGATGATCAGACATTTCTTTAAAAATAGTAACAACAAGTAGTTTACCAAACAAAGTATCAAAGACACAAAGTAATATAGCTCCAAAGAAGTGTTTTAGCGACCACGAGAGTCGAGAGAATTCAAAAATTATTTCAAATATGGCGCAACCGCCGCAACTATTAACTCGCTAGAACCTATGGGAAATATCGTTCCCAGAGCCTTCGCCGCGCGAGCGGGTAGCGGAGGTAAGAACCTGGGTACGAGGTTGTGTTCACTGTCCATATAACGGAATCTTTTTGCGGGGCTTCTAAATAGAATTATTATGGTTCTTTTTAGAAGCTAGAGTTTAGTAAAGTACATTTAAAAACTCGCAGTACATGCTTTATCGGGTCTAAACTTGCTATCTGGTCTAAATAGAGAGTCTTACCAGGATTGAAATCGAGATTGAATAATATGACATATAAAACATGTTGTAAATGTTTTAGGAAATATATTTAAAATATATTAGTTTAATACCAAATGTTTCACTGATAATAGGGAATGAAAAGCTTTGCTCGAAGAAACTGAATGGTCAATATGACTAAAGTGATAATTTGTACAGTTCTCGATGTGAAACAATAACATCGTGGATATAGGTTTATATAGACATCCAATATTTCTATAGGTAATCCATAGGTTTCTATCGACATCCAATCCTATAGGCATTCTGCCTAGATCTGTATAGGCAATTGCCGCAACTATATGTTTGAACTGCACATGAGTTACTGAGTTGCCTGGGATAAAACATTTCCTATTTTATTCACTCAAATGAGGCACCAAAGACCAATTAAAGTACAGAAGGAATTGCTAGGCGACAGTTAAACTTTTTAGTTTTGCACCTGTTTTACAATAATTTGTGACAGGATCTTGTCAAGATTGTGGCAGGATCTTGCCAAGATTGTGGCAGGATCTTGCCAAGATTGTAGCAGGATCTTGCCAAGATTGTAGCAGGATCTTGCCAAGATTATGGAAGGATCTTGCCAAGATTGTAGCAGGATCTTGCCAAGATTGTAGCAGGATCTTGCCAAGATTATGGAAGGATCTTGCCAAGATTGTAGCAGAATCTTGCCAAGATTGTAGCAGAATCTTGCCAAGATTGTGGCAGGATCTTGCCAAGATTGTAGCAGGATCTTGCCAAGATTGTAGCAGAATCTTGCCAAGATTGTGTCAGGATCTCGCCAAGATTGTAACAGAAAGTGCGAAGATTGTGGCAGGATCTTGCCAAGATTATAGAAGGATTTAGCCTAGATTGTGGCAGGATCTTGCCAAGATTGTGTCAGGATCTCGCCAAGATTGTTACAGCTGGATCTTGCCAAGATTGTTCCATATTTTGCCAAAGATATTACAATTGGGGTTTAATTGCAGGTTTGACCTACCTGGGAAGTGTTGTAAATATATTTTTATTCTTACATTTATAATAATAAATACCTGTTAGACACAACAAAATCTTGCCAAGATCTTGCCGAAATCTTCCCAAGATCTTGCCAAGAAATATCGTAGCTTAAGTGCCTATTGAAGGAAAGGCATGCATTGTTGTTAAAATAATAGATAGAGTTGATGTTCATGACCCGACGAGAAGAGAAGGCTTTTGGGTGTATAAATTGGATTCTTTTGTACCTTTTGGATTGAATATTCGAGATTTTTTTATATTAATTTTGCACATGTAATTATTTTTTTATGTTTATATAAGACAGCTTCGGCAATGTGTAAGCACGTCTTGACAAAGGGAATACTGAAAAATAGGATGCTAAGAAAATACTGAAAAATAGGATGCTAAATCTTATCTTTACACGGGACATATGCTATAGAAAGCAATTATTTACCTCAGTATCACAGAATAGTAAATTGTATTTTCAGTCTAAAAAGTCCCTATGAAAAAAAAAGAAAGTCCCTTTGAGAATGTTCCTATTTTCAAAATTGATTGAAACATTTTTTATATTTATCACTCGCATGTTAATGTCTTTTTCATAGGAGCTAAATGTACGAATCCCTCTAGTTTATCTGATGGACAGATAACTTACACTTCTACGGATTGTGGAGCCAAGGCAGTATATTCCTGCAACAAAGGATACATACTTGATGGTCCAAAGGAAAGGCGTTGTGACAAAAATGAACAATGGACTGGAAAAACACCGAAATGCACCAGTAAGATTTCAAGGTTTTAATTTTCGGATTCCCTATCCCATGTTTAATGGATAATTTTGTTATAATTTTTCTGAATTATAACGGCAATAAAAATTTATAATAAACGTTTGTAATACATATGTGGAGGTATTATATATGTTTATAAAATAACCGGAAGTAAATGAGCGACAACACGCTGTCCGATTGGTTATTGAGCTCAAAAACCGTGTCATTACAACTCAGTAAAGCATAAGCTGACGTGATTCCTCGCGTAGATTTTGTCGTTTTTGATGGATTTTAAGTGGTTTAAATCACAAAAGAAAGTCAAACAATACCTGGATACAAGGCTAATCAAGGTAATAACACAACAGAATGTTTTAACTGCAACGTTGAGTGCATTTTCATCGCTAAAATCGCCAACGTGTTTTCAACAAAGGCTTCCTAGCAACGCACATAGCAATGCCTCTTATAACAGGTAAATCTGCATTTTTCATGGCTTTATTGTTAATTTAATGGTGTTCTTTTATAAAAAAAAACAAAAAACTTTGTCATTGTGTGATTATCGAGTTATAATGGCACTCGAGAAGCTAGTTAAACACTCGGATATCGCCTCGTACTTTACACGCATCTCTCATGCCATTATAACTCGATAATAGACATGCCACATCACATAGACATGGCTTAGTAGACATGCCACGTGGTTTCATTTCTTGGAGAAGTACGGATCGTTGTCTGCGTAATATTGATGACTTGACTCTTATAGTACCTTATGCCGGTACAGATGTCTTTAAGTGTTCTTATTTCGTTCGTGTCACTAGGCTCTGGAACTCCCTCACATACTCTATACGTGCCATTAACACATTGTCATTTTTTAAGAGGCTACTTTCAGCATTATTTCAAACTTTTTCCTGTTGCTTTAATCCATCAGCATTATTTCAAACTTTTTCCTGTTGCTTTTAATCCATAGTTTTTCTGTTTCGTATAATTTCGTTGTCTCATTCTTTGATTTCATATTAATGTTATATGTTATTTGTATTTGTAAAGGGTGACCAATCATGAGGGAATCTTGAATTCTGTTTTTGGTTTACCCTAATACATTCAATTTTTAGTTGTAATACTTTGTAATTGATATGTATTATAAATTCTAATAAATAAATAAATAATCACACGCGACACGTTTTTTATTTCTTAAATAAATAAATAAATATATATATATATGTATATATATATTTTTTATCTTATGACACGCCCACAACTCATTGTTTCCAAACACGTGTTAAATCTCATATTCAACTGTATAAAAAACCTTCAAGTGGGCAGGGCTTTGAAGAGAGGGAAATTGCGGGGTAAAATAGCTCATTAATATGCAATAAACAGTTATCACACTCTGATAAATATTTATCACACTCTGATAAATACTTATCACACTCTGATAACGAAGCAATCCACACCAAATTAGACTATTGTGTTCCACAAGACTATTGTGTTCATGCTTATGAATTTACGGACTCACAGCACGTCGTTTGCAAAAAGTTAATGCAATGATTATTTTACCGATTATTATGCAATAATCGGCCGATTATTTTAAATTGGCCGATTAATCGACTTTGCCGATTAGTTTCCGATTAATCGGCTCATCTCTACTAAATTCAGTAAATTGCATAGGGAGTAGAGTAGTCATAATTCCTTAAACAATGCACTGACTAACACTACACTTGCTTCGTTGACAAATCGTTGTTCTGTTTCTTTTTTGAATTGATGTAGTTGTCAATTGTGGAAAACCAGATGGATTATTAACGGCACCTGGCCTTAAGCATGTTGGTGATAATTACCATTATGGTTCAATAATCAGCTTCAAATGTCTGCCCAATTATGTCATGAAAAGCAAGAATTACACCTTGTGTCGCCACGATGGTAGATGGTCCAACAAAATCCCACAATGTTTAGGTAAGTGTTGAATTTAAAAATAGGTGTAAAAATTCTTACAACACAGGAGTGAACGTTTAAATTAATAGTTAAAGGACATTGGCAACAAAAATTAAGTTTGTCTAATATGAAAGAACTCGTAAAATGATAGAGTAACACCTTTTACAACTTTTCCGTATTTTACTTCGTTTTTAAAATATCTCAGTTTGTTTGATGCAGGGTAGAGAATTTTCACTCATAAAAAAATGTAATATATCTCAGTGATTGCTAAGTTTACAACGTTCATTATCATGGGGAGTTGTTATACGCACATTTTCAAGTAAATTTGTGGAACAAACTGACGTCAGACACCATGCAATATTTGAAAAACGAAGTAAAATACGGAAAAGTTGTAAAAGGTGTTGCTCTATCATTTTACGAGTTCTTTCATATTAGACAAACTTAATTTTTTTGTTGCCAATGTCCTTTAAGGTAGCAAAATTCCACATGATTTCACATGCACGAAAATCACATGTGATTTTGAAACACGTGATCACATGTTTCAAAATCACGTTCTCAGTTTTTTCCAACCTCGTACCCAGGGCATTTTGCCTCCACGAGGGTCGGCGAAAATGACCCATCAACTAATTCAGCTAGAGTATAATTTATTCATCTAAGTCCACATGTTAAGAAATTTCCTCGCCTTAATACGAAATGTAAGGGCTTTGGTTAATTGTCAAGAACCGCATTCGATATATACTTGTTCGTCCATGATATTTATATGAGATAATCATGGATGTATTACGAATGACGAGCTTTTTGGATGAATGCTTTACAAGTCTGCAGAGCGTTGCATATTTCTCATTCAATACCACATCAACCGAGTAAACAAAGCGGACAAATGACATAAATTATCATATCAAAACACCCAGAAATTCTGGGTGTCATGTGACCATTTTCGCCGACCTTCCACCGTGGAGGTAAAATGCCCTGGATACGAGGTTGAGTATTTTCCGGAATTCTTCAGCTGTATGATTTTTTCTAAATAGCTTTTCAGATTTGTAGTAAATTGACCGTAGTATAGAGAGTGGGGCTACGAGCTCAGCAACGCCAACCGTAATATAAACACCAAAACATCGCCAAATTTGTGCCGAGCCACAACTCAGCAATGTTTTGGTATTTACGTTTTACAGTCAACATTGGTGAGCTCACAGCCTCACTCTCTATACTACTATGGTAGTCATTAGTCAATCTAGACACCCCTCCCACGTTTTCTACTCAATTGATACCAAACGCCAAATCACAATTTTCGCTAGATTTTAGCCATATTTAAAAATAGAATGTGTCGTTTCATCATTTTCACGTCTTTAAAAAGTAGAAAGTGCCGTTTCAACATTTTCGCGTGTTTAAAAAGGGTAGAGTGTGCCGCTTCAACATTCTCACATTTTTAAAAAAGTAGAAAGTGTCATTTCAGCATTTTCGCGTTTTTAAAGAGTAGAAAGTGCCGTTTCAACATTTTCACATATTTAAAAAAGGTAGAGTGTGTCGCTTCAACATTTTCACATATTTAAGAAAGTAGAAAGTGTCATTTCAACATTTTCACATTTTTTTTTGACAAACCACCAACACGTTCTGCTGCTGTCTCACAAATTCACGCGCGAAAAAAAACCACTAGATTTTGATTCTAGTGGTGATGTTTATCCAAATGGATAGCGAAATGGTGCTCTTTTGATTGGCTAACAAATAGCCGGTTGTTTTGCAAGTTAGTCTGTTTGCTCACTGTCTCTCACTACAATGTTTTTGTGGCCATACGCGTAGGAGTCAATACCATTTTCTAAAAGGTATCGTTTATCATCAAAGCAGGATAGCGACACTTTATTAATTTCATAACTACCGAGCTGATGTTTGACACTTCTAATGGTCTTCATTGTGTGTCGCAATTGTTTCTGCTCAAGTAACACACTTTTATAATCTTCGTGTCTGATCACCTTTTTAACTATATTCTTTCTAATACCTTTAGCAGTTTTCTCACCATCTCCATCCTCTTTCAAATAACTATACATTTTACTGCGCAACCCAACGAACTCAATAATTGGTGTTCCAGCGCACTCGTCTTTCATCTTCCCAATAACTTTCTTATTCTCCTTAAAAGCGAATGGGTTGTCTGCGGGGTAATCACTATTATCAAACTTTTCGCGCTCCTCCATGAAGTCGGAATAAACGTCACCAGTTTTGATTGTGTACAGCAGACTGTCGGTGTCGGTGAAGTGCAATCTGCAGGTGTCGCTAGAGTACTTTTTCATAATGTAATTATAGTGAAAATCATACATCAGCGTTTTACTCAAGTCTAGTATACACATACCCACATATGCAGGCCTGTTCAATGTCAGCGTTTCTTTAACTTTGTGGACAGCGACTAGGTTCTTGCTAAATATCTTGCAAGACACAAACGTTGGCTTTGAGACAAGCTTTTTAAATTTCCTCCTAGTGGTCACTAATCTCACGTCCACACGCTTCCTCAAATTTTCCATCGTTTTTCCAAACACACTGTTATTCATCAACTTGAAGAAGTCCTTCTCAAAAGCGTTCTTAGCCACAGTTCTTTTGACTGTGTTAAAGTCAATGTACTTACCCAACCACTTAGACTGGTCAAACTGTAGGACCCTATGCACCTTTTTGATTTTCAATCCAAGATCCACATACAACTGCAGATTTTTATAGTGACACACATACTTTTTTTTGTTCGTCAAATTAGTCACCAACTTCTTCACACCGCCAACACTCACATTAAACTTATTTTTAATTTTCGTGCAGTACTCCGACAACATGTCAACGGTTATCTCCATCTTCTCAGGAGCCAATGGGTAATCGTTGTGTAGGTCATGCAAGTGGTCTGGGTATTCCAAGTCAACTTCAAGCAGTAAGCCCTTTTTACTATCGTTGTGATAGTCGCATAGATTAACTTTTTTTATTTCTTTCTCAGTTAACCACTTGAAGCCACCCGTAGGTAAACTTTGACTCATTGCCCATCCATACAAATTGTTGGCATCAAGGTACATCAAATACTTCGACTCTTGCGCTTTGTCATACCCCTCCATGTATTTATTATTCGCCACACCATGTCTGTTACAAATGTAGCTAACACCACCACGCATACCTAATTCTACAAACTGGAACATGTCGATGTCGGACAATAATTCGAGTTCTACTCCAGTCATCTTTAACATGGCATCCCAAGCCAATCCAGGCGATGTGAAATAGTGACACGGGTCTAATTTATACTCGCGATGACATGTCTTTCTAAAGTTCTCAAAAACGTCAGCGAGCAAGAGCACGTCACTTTTCAAATACAGGTCGTGGTACCCACCCATATTTTTAACGTCAAAGTAGTCCCACACATCGCAAGCGCGCTCGTGCGTTTCTTCCGTAATATGCTCGTCATTCAGAACGCTGTAGAAGTCCTTTTTGGAGGGTAACTCGCTTTCATCGAATTTTTCAAAGGAGTCCATATAATCATAGGGATAGACCCCCTTTCTTGTCATAAGTGCCAACCCTGTTTCATGAAACACTTCTGACGTGTATTTGAAAGCGTCCCTTGGTAGGTTCTTCACCAAGTTGTCTAGACCACTACTCATGAACTGAAAGCTGTCCAAGAATACCAAGTTTTTTCCAAGCATGAACGCCATGTACTTCTCCATGTTGTTCGGTATCACATTTATGTCTTGACCAAACTTGCCAATCTCCTGCATAATGAAATGGCTATCGTAACCGCGTAAGTTATGAAAGATCACAGGGATTTTATCAGTCAACTTAAAGTTCACGTTACACTCACGATGTGCAGACCCTCTGTACTTACCTGACACGTGACAGTGGTCTCTCACTCTAACGTCAGCGCTAATGTACTCAACACTGCAAATATGGCAACTTTTAGCCTCGTCAAAGTCTTTCTTATCGTCATCAGTCATTATAATTTCTTTGTTAAAGTGACTCTCAGATGTTTCTTTACAATATTCAACAATTTCTAACATCTCCCCAATGAATTTGTTGACTGCATTTTCACCACGATACACTTTTACTGGCTTACTATACTCGTCGTCGTAGCAACAAACCAGTTTATACCCATAACCACAGTCGACATGCCTCTGATAAGCATTTGTGTAGCTACACTCGCTTGATGGTGTTGTTGTGTACACCTTCTGTGTGATAGCCTCGAAGTCTGCATACACCACAAATGGTACGTTTAGCTGTCTACTAAAATTCTCGTATTTCACTTTCGCACCTTTTTGCGGCATTTTAATAGCTTGCTTCCCATTGATGACCAAACATACTTCAATGTGACTTTCAAGCACGTCCTCTCGGGTAAAACACTGCAGGCAATATCTACAAAAATGTTTTCTAGCCTTATGCTCTGTCTGGCGGTACATGAATTTGTTGAAATCGCGAATGTACACATAGTGCTTGTTACCCACGTCATTAGTTATCAACAATAGGTCCATGTGGTCAGGGTACGCTTCCTTAGAGACATACACAGGGAATGGCTGCTTATTTTCATACCCAAAAACGTTAATGCTAATTTCGTTAGCCTTTTCGATCTTGTTGTAATCTTTGAGTGTGACTGGGAAGTTAATTCCATCATAATTCAACTCACTGACATGTCTGACATACTTTGACGTTCTATCAGAGTTTTTTCCAACAGGGAACTTATGCGCTAGGTAACACCATCTAAAACACTTGTTGTCACCCTCGTTATTCACGTTTATCAAACCCTTCTTACTATTACGCAGCTCCTTTGGCAACGCAATGTAGCTACTCCCATTCAAAGGTCTATAAATAGCAATATTAACGTAGTGCGCATCTATTTTGTCGATAGTCCATCCAGACCCCTCAGATAACCACCCAGCTATCCGCGTCAAGATCTGTTCCGACCCACGGTTGGCAACACCTTCAATGTCACGCTCGTTAATGACGACAAACGTCCCGCTGTTAAAGTAGGCAGTTTTGTATGTGGTCTTATTGAGTTCTAAAGCCTTCTCAAAAGTGACCTTAACTGTCTCTACCACTTTCATTCCGTTGGTCTCACCTAGCTCACGTCTCAAAAGGTTGATGACAGCGCTTCTACTACCGTTCACCTGATTGATGTCTCTGTCGTTAACCACCTCAACTCCATAAGACCTTGCGAACCCTCTCAGTGCTCGATCCAACAGCCGTGGGCTATGGTCTTCAACTGTGGGTTGCGCTTCCTGATTTCTAACAAGACGGTTATGTGTCCGACTACCAACGTTAACTCGCCTATTTGTCAGCGGATTAACAATAGTCGCATTTGTTGTGTCACTAAAAACACCATCTCTAACAAGTTGATTGTAGACTCGCCCATAAACGTTGACTGCTCTACCTGTTAGTGGATTTACAACAGCTGCACCATTTCTAACAAGTGAGTTTTCTGTGACGTCACCCATGGCTTCTATATACTACACTTGTATTTTTTTTCCTAAGCCACTCGTTGTAATAACGATCGCTACTCTCACACCACCCCAACTTTGGATACACCACCCCAAACAGATTGTTGTCAAACTTCTCTTTCACCTTTCCGTCTTTAAGGTCTGACACCTTCTCGAGTGTCTCGAGTTGTCTTCTATGACACAACCTAATAATGTAGTATCCGTATCTGCTAACGTTTCTACCCTTTATCAAATTGCATGAGTACAACACACTGACAACTTTCAAGAAGTCCTCTTTTATCAACTCAAGGTGCTCATACTTCACAACGTTCCGTAGTCTCCTCCCCATCCACCAATACCGCTTGTGAACGCTTTTTGGTCGTGTGAGTCTCATGTCGCTATAACTCTGAGTGTAACCCCATTCGCTGTCGCCACACTTTGGACACACGTACCCACCGCAATCACTTACGTTTTTCACAACGTTGCAATCCGAGCAGTAGTAGAGCCTGGGGACGCCTCCACGCTCAATTTGCGTCTCATTCGCGATCTCGTCAATTGTCAAACCATAACTCATCTGCCTCATAAGTTTGTCCATCACTTATACTACTCCAACATTTTTTTTTTTATCGAGTGAGTACCCACACCGCTACTCCACTACCCAAACCTAACGCGCTAACAAACAATAATTGGTATTCCTTCATTTCCGCACTCGGTTGGTAGTAATCCGCAATCTTCGGACTCTCAGTGAACACTCGTCCGCTGTACCGTATGGTCATTACGCTTCTAAGTTCTTCCAACGCGTGGTTTGTGTCGTTGATGTCAGCGTTAGCATCAGAGAGCTGTTGTCGCAAACGCTGGATCTGATCTTTTTTAGCGATTTCATTTTCATACCACACCTCTTTCGCACTGGCTAACTGTTCCAACGCATGGTTGTGTCTTTTCATCTCAGCTTCATAACCTGAGTGATTAAACTTTGAAAACATAAAGCCAGCGCCTGCAAAAGCCACTGCATTAAAAATCCCTCCAGCCACAACACTCGCCATTAACTTACGTTGATTTGAATGGATCTGTCGGTATCCACTTTTTCGATTGTACCCATTTTACTAACAGCGTTCCTGCACCAACAGCCGCAGCAAGTTTCACTGTGCCTCTCACTGTCTCTGGTGTTCCCAATGGTTCTCCCAAAGCCTTTTTCGAAATCATACTCACTACCACAGCACCAGTCGTAACAAGTAGCGCGTCGTACAATTCGTTCATAAGTTCTTTTCGATCGATCGTGGCCATATACATTGTCGTATGTTTTGTTCAAGAATCAAATGTGTCTAACGCTGGACGACAAGTTCTACGATTTTCTGACGCGCTAACCACAGTACTCACAGGTTCCAGTTGTGTTTCTTTTTCACTGCTAATTGTGTACCATAACGAAGCAGCAGCAATGATAACACCAAGTGTTCCAACAATGTAACCATAGCTCCACTCACTACCCCGTTCTTCGTTGACTATCATCTCACGCATTTTCTTTTCTTTCGCAGCTTTCGATATCTCAGCCAACTTTTTACCAGCGGCGACACGCTTTGGGTCCTTCACCTTAACACTCTTCACATCAGCCGTGATCTTAGCGTCAGCGGTCTGTGAGTCTTCAGCCATCTAATACACTATCACGTGTTATCTTACTCACAGGTATCTCACAGTTGACCTCACAGTTATCTCACAGTTCCAGACCAAACGCACTAAAAAAATAGGATTTTTTCTGGGAGTATAACATAATGACTCAAGCCCGAGAGGTTAGCGAAGCGGAGATTGCTGAGTTTCGAAGAAACCACTTTATCAACGTGTCTATCCCACAAGACACCTCTGGACCTAGTGTCTTAAAAGAGTACTTATCAACCTTCGCGTTGCACGACATCTATAGTAGAAATGAGGAATCGCTAAAACGATTCAACGCTCAGACTCTCACCACAAAGCGTGTTCACGAGGCTTGGATCAATCTTCAAGAAGACACAGCCAACTGGTGGGTTAATAAGTTAGCTAACGAGATCCCCGTGTGGTGTTACTTACCGTTCAAGCGTCTTGTGTTAGCGGGTGGTGACTACTTAGGTAACCCTTGTGAGTCCACCGCTACATTACTCGGTAACTACCTCGAAGTGTTCTTAACGATTCTTCTATGGAGACCATGCCCAACCAAACTCAAAGCGTGGCTAGAGCTCGCCGCGAACCGTGACGTTAACGTTTGCGTGGTGGGGTGGGGTGTAATGATATACTGAGTGCGGACGACATCGAGGACCACATACGCTCATCCGCCCATCAGAGCTTTGCACACGCGCACAACGCGTACGTGTGTTACCCATGCGGTGTGACCACAAACAACCCAATGCATCGCTCAAGACAGGAGAGCTCACAGTCCCACCTTAAAAACTTAGAGCTTCAGCGGATATTTAACAACGAACAGCAGTTGCCGCAACAAGAGAGAACATTTCTCTGGAGGTATAGTAATCATGAAGAAAGTTGGTAAACTAGAAATTGTGATTGGTCCCATGTTTGCAGGAAAAACAACAGAGACTCTCCGCAGGTTAGTCGCGTTAAGTAAATCAGGGCTTAGAGTCCTTTACATGAACAACGCAGGCGACACCAGACGAACTGACCACACGTTCTCCACACATCGTCAGACCATTGTTGTCGGATCAGACAGTTTACCTGCGAAGTTAATCACCAACCTTCCGAGTTCTTCCAAACTAGCTGGCTACGACGTCATTGGCATTGATGAAGGCCATTGGTACATCAAAGCTGGCATTCACGTCATTATTTGTGGTCTCATAACAACAGAGCATTTAAAAAGACTTGGTGAACTCGACACGCTCTTCCCAGTAGCAGACGACATCACATTTCTAAAAGCGTATTGCGCTGTTTGTCGTGACACTCGCGGAACAACTGTTGAAGCGCCATTCAATTGGAGATACAATCCAGGACCATCATTTGTTGGTGGTGCTGAGCAATACAGAGCAGTGTGCAGACGTCATCATCCTTCCACACAAAATTAAGGTGTTCTCGGATACCCCACTTTTTTAAATTTATACATTGGTCACATGAAGCGTCCAATGTCTCATAGAAACATTTTTTCACACACACATAAAATTAGTCACGCATCACACAGTGGTCAGAAGGTTTGTGAAATAAAGAGAGTTCCACAAATATTTTCATTGAGAGAAAGTTTCGCAGATATTTTTATTGAGTTAAAAACGTCTTTTAAAAATGCTAGAACAGTTGTCACTTTAAACATCGTCTCAACAACAAGAGTGGTCGCTAATTCGACTCACTACTCATTGTCTAAAAAGTTTCTTTACAATAGCCAGAGGGTTTGTGAAATAAAGAGAGTTCCATAAACATTTTCATTGAGAGAAAGTTTCGCAGATATTTTTATCAAGTTAAAAACATCTTTAAAAAATGCTAGAGCAGTTGTCACTTCGAGCGTCGTCTCAACAACAAGAGTGGGTGCTAATTCGACTCATTACTCGTTGTCTAAAAAGTCTCTTTACAATAGTGTCTCTCGTGGTTACTTAACGCTGCTTTATTTTTAAATTTACGAAAACACTGGGAACATTGAAACCCAATGTCAAATAAATATTTTATTATCGCAGTAATAGCGTCGTCGTACGAGTCGCACAACAATGTTAGGTACCCAGCGGATTTATATCTGAGCAACAGAGAGTCTTGCTCTTTGGATGTCTTGCCTGTGCCACCTGGATTCTTGAACTCGATCACAAGCCCAATGCGCTGTCGGTTTGCACTAGCAATAATCAAATCAGGTGTTCCACGTTGGTAACCTTTTTTCCACGAATTTATTCTCTTCGCAGAAGTGTCTTGATTTTCACCACAAGCAGCTATCAAAATAGCTTCTGGGTAATATTTCCTAAGAAAACCAACGACTTTCGTATGGAGATCGAACTCGGTGATCATTTTAAACTGATTGTGTTTGAGACCGACGTCAGCCACAGTCTTTCTAACGCTCGGCAAGACTTCTGAGTGCACCCACCTTCCGAAGTGTTTCGCACGTTCCATTTTACTTGAGAACGCCAATGAGTAGACCCCAAGTTCGTTGATAAACGAGGCCTGCTCCATCTTTATTTTACAGTCAGGTTCGACGTGGTCGTGAACTGCATCTTTTGGTCTAGCATAACCTAGAGCGCTCGCGACTTCTTTCGCTTTGAACCATATGTCACCGTTGTGATTAACCGTCGTGATTTGGTGACCATCGAAATCGAATAGTTGGGGTATTGCGGAAGTCATCGCTATATAGTCCTCCCACGAAAAAAAAACTACTTGATGTGGGTGTTGGGTTTTTTATAGATCTGGTTTGTTGTGTACCAACGCATCAGGTGTGTTTTATTAGTCTTCAGTTTTCTACGTCGTCTGAAAAAGTTTCTAATGTTACGAACCAGTTTTCTAAATCTTCGAAGCTGAGACCAACCCATTATAGTTTAGGTCGTGTCCTCCACCACTCCCACAGTGTCTGATTCTGGTAACATAATAGGTTTGCCATAAGTCTTTTTAGACCTCATACCAATCTCAGCGTGGAGCTCGAGAGTCACGTCACCGCGGCCAAATGACCCACCAGCTTTGAACATGTGGTCAGTCGTTTTATTTATTTTATATATTTCATGGGGCCTCGAAATACACGCTCCCATTTACTTTACATTATATTCCTTCATCATTTCTCCACCCATGATTATGATGTCTCGGTTCGTCATGTAACCACTCACAATTTTCACACCGTAGAATTCTATCAACGATGGGTACGCATAGGGTGCGAGTGGTATTCTTGGTCGATGTATTCCAAAAATCGTTCCATAGGGTGTGCCTATTTTTTTCATGTTCGCTACGAAGTCTGAGTCGGTTGACTTGGTGTTGTTGACCCTGACATGTGAGTTGCTCATTTGCCAGTGTATTGATATCATATGCATTTTTGTGAGGTCAACGCCACTCGGAATAGTGCATATGCTCTCCATCGCTGGGATGCTACCACCATACGCAAGCCCATTAGTCATACCAGTCTTGTACCCTATGAACTTAT
This sequence comes from Chrysogorgia sp. JL179-B06, assembly GCA_035772405.1. Lineage (NCBI taxonomy): Eukaryota > Metazoa > Cnidaria > Anthozoa > Scleralcyonacea > Chrysogorgiidae > Chrysogorgia > Chrysogorgia sp. JL179-B06. The sequence continues at coordinate 1,170,384 of JAYKKM010000182.1, read as the reverse complement.
CCCACTGACCGTCGTCGTTTGATATAATTGTCTCCCAATTTGATCCAGCGGTTCTCATAGGTAACCTCACCACAACAAAAATAGAGAGATCACACCATTGCATACTAGGACAATTAAAATGAAGACCTGACTCAAGTGGGAGTGGTGTTAACACAGGGGATAGAAAACTTTGGCCTGCACTGTTGATGCCAATAATAGGACCATAAGTTGAGTTGTTTTGCACTAATTTACTTGTTTCACCAATGGCTTTCACTTTGTTTGAACCATTGGTGTGAAATTCCACGTTTTTCAAGGCGTGTGTGCTAACGTTGAGGTCAAGCACAACATTGTAGGACTGACTCTTGAGGAAACCCGATAGTAATTGCTCTGGAGTTCTTTTGTTGATGGCGTCTGAGTCATCGACTGGGTCTGCCACGTTTTTTATCGCTGAGCCTTGCATGTCTATTATCCCAGACATCCTTCCACCGGTCGCACTTAATTTGGGATCTTCGTCCAGATGTCTTTTCGTTCTCTTCAGTATTTTATCGTGAGGGTCGTCAGACTCATATACCCATAGTTTAGACTCATTACTACTTCAAGGTGTATTTGGTTAGTAGATAGCCAGTGACTGCTGAGAACCCTAACACTATCGCCAGCGTTGTCGTGTCTGACTCACTCGTGGTGGTGGTAGCGTACACCTTCTGATTGGTCACTGTTTTCTTCACGGGTGGTACTACTAAGTTAGTCACCACATTTTCTTGGTGGACTTTTTTAGCCACAGTCGTTGGTGTTGTTGCGTTCAAGCGAGTGTTCACTCCAAATCTCATGGACTCTGTGGCAATCTTTAATAAGTTGTTGTACCCAGCGATTTTATTCTTGAGTATCACTAGGTTACTTGGCATTAACCATGTACTTGGCGACACTGCAAGATTTTGGATAACGTTGGTGTCTCTAATCGATTTATTCATGTTGAGAATCCATGTCGATACGTCGTAGTTTACAACGCTGTCAGAAAACAACTTGCGGAATTCTTGTTGGGTTTCTAGACTTCCTGCAGAACCACCAACGACTGACACACGCGTTCTCGCTTGCGCACCAAGTGTGGAGTACACAAAGGCTTCTATGCTCTGATTTAGATATTGCAGTCCAATGTTGGTGAAGCCGTCTGACAATCGCGCGACGTATCGTTTATAATCGTTATGGGTGTCGTTGAGTGTGTAGACTCTGGATTCACCTGTTGTGCCATCGCTCAGGACTTTACTCTGGTAGTAATGTTTTCTAGGAATCTTGGAAATCTTACCATACAATTCGGAAGCGTTGAATTCTCTACTTATTGATTTCATGGTCTCACCACCTTCCATTCTTCTGAGAAGTCTTCTAATGGTGAAGTACATATGAAATCTCATCACACTTGTGACCACAGGGTGGACTTCTTGTGACACTGATAAATGTTGTAGTGAGACTCCACAACAGAAACTCGCACAATACGTCGCAAACACAATGCGGTAGTAAGATTCGTTGTCGTCCCACTCTGACATGGTCTTTGACGTGGTGATTTGTAAGGTTGGTAGCTTTGACATGAAGTAGCTATTTTGGTTAACAAAAACTTTAAAGTTATTCACTGGATAATTCAACACGTTTTCTGTTGGATAGCCGTCCCAAAGTCCCCAGTGGTTCTTATGACCTTTTGGTAGTGGTTGGATAGTCCCACCGCCTTGCCATATTATTGGGAACTTACTATTGTGTAGCCACTTCCACATGTTTCTATCGTTTTTGAAGGTTGCGCTGGTTATGTCTGTGCTGAGGATGTCATTATTTCTGAAATATATGTCGACACTCATGATTTTACCATCTTGTGAAATATTTGGATTGAACTCGAATTTGCTTAAAGTGGCATGGGGGTACTTTTTGATGAGGTCTGCCTTCGCGTCGTGTGCAGCCTTCGATGTGTTAGCCATCGCACGTTTGTAGTGCTTTCCATAGTAGTCGTGAAGGGCTTTCTGCATATATATAATATACCATATGTTACACATAACACATGCTACATTATATATGGTCAGGGTCGTAGTATTGATTAGAGGTCCAACGAAAACTGTGGATCTACCAGAGGCACTTTTGACGTTTGGCTCAGATCCTCACTTACTAGTAAAAAAAGCGACCATCTTTTGCGACTACGTTAACGTGGAGACTGGCGTGAATGATGAAATAAGTTACAACAGCAACAAGCACGTTTTTGGGTCTGGGTACCACACTTTTAAAATGATTGCTGACGAATTGAAAGGATTAGGGGCTATCGAGCTAGTAGCCAACAAACACGATTCAAAGTGCGAGATAAAAACTGACCAACAATTAGAGCTGTTTAAATTTGGAGAGCTGTTAGGGTTCAGCGACAACACAACGATAACCACTAGTGGTTTGGTCAGCCCTAATGTTGTGGACGTTAACAAAGGGCTGAAGTACGTACAAGTGGGTTGTAGCATTGTGAACAGACCTGAGAACATTGTTAATGGTAGCAAAAGCGAGGTTATCGTTGAGTTACCATTAACCACCACTCAACCACTGAAGAGCTCCGTTCAACAATTCTTCAATATTGAGTCGAAGGTGTCGATAAACAAAGGCGCTTTTACGCAGCTAGTGTTTAACGTGACTGACCAAGATGGTAGTGGTGTCAATGTTGGTGACATATTGTTGGATTTGTATGCAACGCTTGAGTAGCTAACGTTAAACGCACGCTAAAGTAATGAGTCTAAACTATGGGTTCGACTCTGGTGATTACACTGAAAAGCGACGTACACACAACAACCCTCAAAAGTTGACGGTGCTCATTGAAGGTGTGGAGAAAGTTGTAACCTTTGACTACAGTGTAGTAGCCACACATGATAACCCACACATTGTAGTCAAGACGGCCACTGTGTTTTGGAGCTATGATAATGTGGCGAATAATGCCGATATTCAATTCTTTGAGGTCGCTACAGGAGGACTGGCGTCAAAAGTCGGACCGATTCGAGTGGGTGGGGGTTACTACGACTTCGACGCGTTGGTTAGAGGCTAGAGCTCTACGACACGCGATCGGGATATTTAAGATAGACCTCGTGGTGGAGAAACTGGTGGCCGCAGGTAAAAGTAGGATTAAAGTTCAGACTCTGGTGAAGAGCATCACCGGAGTAGGACTTAGGCTAGGTGACATTGGGCTTTTGCTTGGTTTCGCGAAGGACGCGGGAATTTTGTTAGATGGTCGGTGGAATGACAGTCCAAACAAGATTGACATGAACAGAGGTCTAAAGTATGTAGAAGTCTCGTGCGATGCTGTTGAGACGGAGAGCAATGTGGGCACTGATGGGAGGCGTAGCGATGTGATCACAACACTGCCAGTACCCACCGAGCAGCCTCTCGATGGAGGGATACAACGTTATGCGTATGTTGAGTCTAAGGTGAGAATTAAAAAAGGTATTTACTCAAGTATGACGTTTCGCGTCAAACCAAACAATGGTGACGCTGACGTCGGCGCGGTGTTATTGGAACTGTATATTGTGTGAATTATATGGAGCTCGGTGTGGAAACAGAGCAAGGGTTGCGAGACATCTATTATAATCCTAAGACAGGGCACAGTGGTGTAGAGAGGTTGTATCAAAGTACAGCGGCGACATGCCAGACGTTGAGCGCGTTGAGTATGAAAGATTGTATGAGAGAATAGACAGACTCCAGGAAGAGCGAGAGAGGAGGCTCCGAGAAAAAGAGACGTCGTTTATCGACACTGATGATGGTAAGACGGTGACAATAAGGGGAACCAACACAGAAGTCCCTGCAGTGGAGTTTGTTGAGCAGGAATCATATGGTGACGTCAACGACGTGAATTACGATTTATCTCTTGAAGAGGATGACGAAATTAAGAGAAGATTGGGTGAGCTAAACGCAGCCAACAAAGAGATAGCAAAAAATCAATTAAAAAGAGTCACGGCGATAGGTAAGAAAATACGTAAGTTGTATAAAAAAAAACTCGGTCCCGACGACGCGTCAAGGAAAATAGTCAACAGGTCGTATGTGACAGGCTCGGGGTCTATTCTTTTCAAACTGATAAACAAAGATGGTAAATATGGAAAACCCAAACGAATTCTAATACCTGGGAAAAACGGTTTGATCTTCAGTAAAGACGTGAGTAGTAAAAATGCGATTGAGCAGTTCAAAAAGTTAGTTAGTCAAATCCCTGAGAATACAGAAACAACAGTTGTCACAACAGAAGTGATCTCAGACGACTTCCCAGTGATTGAGACAAGAGTGGATAACGATGACATACCTGGGCTATCACTAGACGAGAACCGCGAGCTGAATGGTGTGCTTAACCCGAGCGATAGCGTGTTGCGTGAATCGAGAATAGGTGATGACGGCGCGCTGCAAGCACAGACAGACCATTTTCAAAAAACGATAGACGAATCGAATGAGAGATTGGCGGAGATTAATAGAAAAGCTGACCAAAGTGGTCTCACGAGTGATGAAGAGCGAGAGTATGCCAGTTTGTTTGAAAGAGTGGGAGGACTTGAGCAGGCCAGAGACAGAACCCTAGGACAGCGCGAGCTTGAGGAAGTTAGAGAGCAACAAGAAGTCGACATTGACAGATTGCAGAGGCTCAAGAAGTGGGCTAAAGAAAATGTGGTTGGGTTGAGTGCCGTAGCGATTTCAATGGCTGGAATTATAACAACTATTATTATCGCTGGGAGGTCTGCTGTTATGAAAGGCGCTATGGCTACGAGATCATTCGCACAGGCTGTTAAGAACGCGATCACGAAGATGGGTCCATGGGCTGTTGGGTTGGCTAATTTAGTTTACAATGCGTTGACGTTGGGCGCAAAGGGTCTCGCTTGGTTGGCTCAAAATCTGTGGGTACTCGCGGTGATATTTGCGTGGTTTGTGTATGATTATTACAAGCTAAAACGGTAGTCTCATCTTCGAGGGTCTCAGCTTCGAAGATAACAAAACATATGTAAAGTGTATATATGAACGTCACATCGGCAGAGTTGAGCCCTGGTTTTAGACGAGCGACTATGGGTGTCATAAAAGGAGTGAGAACACAGCATGTGATCACGTTGAACCCTAATAAAGTCAGTCCTGGTGAGGAACTTTACATTGATATACCAAAGCTCAAGGTTAGCAGCTGTTTGGTGCCTGGATCGTTGGGTCTAGTGTTCGACTTTAAAAATGCGAATGACAAAAGTTGGTTCTTGAACAATGTGAGCAAGTTGTTGGTTGAGAAACTTGTTGTGAGACTAGCTGGAGAAACTGTGTATGACAACAGTGGGGAAAATTACACTGGTGTTTATCGTGACCTTTGGGAAAGTGTTACTGCGCGAGACCAAATGATTGACTATGGTATTGGTGGTGAGAACTTGAGAAAGCTAATTTCTAAGGATGACAGTGGCGCGACAAGTGGGAACGTTACTAAAGTTAGCGACGCGTTAATGTTTGGTGTGATTGGAACGAAACAGCGGATTAAGCTTGGTAAAATTATGAACGACCACGGGTTGTACGCTCCTTTTAGCATGAACAACAACTTGCAGTATGTGATCACACTCCCGAAGGCCACAGACATCATGGTAGCACAATCCAATCAAAGTGTAGGTGGATACACTCTGGAGAACCTCGAGCTTGAGTACGAAACGATTGACAACCAGGATAGCGTCAGGCTATGCAAGTGGTCGTAGTTTGTCATACGAACACGTTACGTTGATGAAAACCACTGAATGGGACAAAGGCGCGACCATTGTGAATGAAAACATTAATCTACCAAGAAAAAGCATGAAGGCAATTGTGTTGCTATTTACGAATAAGGTGCGAACAAACAGTGAGGAGTTTCTTTACCCAAATATTGAGAGTGTTAGAGTCACAATTGAAGGTGTGCCAAATAGTGTGTACTCACAAGGCATTCCAAAGTCGAAGTTCTACGCAGAAGCGAAACGGTTGTTTGGGTTGGGTGAGGAACACGCTCAGTTCATGACCATACAGAAATTCTATAAAGACGGCTTTGCGTTGGTCATTGACTTGAGGAGCGTTCAAGATAATTACAACGTCGCCACTGGTAAAAAAATTGTGAACACACAATTTGAGATCACTAAAAAAGCGACGACTGCAAATGTCATGTGCAGGGTGTTTGTGATAAGCGATGGGTTGGTCAACTTCATGAACAATGGGCTGCAATCAATCCAGTATTAAATCAAACGTAATTTAATGGAAACTCCGTTTAATATGTTAATCGTTGGTATGACAGCTTGTGGTAAGACACATTATTTACTCAACACATTGGAATCTGAGTACTTTAGCAAATTTGACTACATTGTGTTGATTTGCCCTACTTTCGAGTGGAACAAAGCGTATCAAGATTGGAAATATGTACGCGACCCTGACGTGTTAGCGATAGACTGTGCGCAGGATAATGTTGACGCTGTTCTCAAGTGTGTAACAAATGTTTTTAAAGGCACTAACACTCTGATTGTGTTGGACGACTGTGCAAGTGGGCAGGACGTTAAGAATAGGACTAGTCAATTGGTCAACTTAGCTTTTAGCGCGCGACATTTTATGTTGAGCGTTATTGTCATCACACAACAACTGACGTCGATCGCAAAACCGTATAGAGAAAACATTAGTAAGCTCATTTGCTTTTACTGTCCGAGCAGAAGTGATATGAAGGTTGTTATTGACGATTATCTTGGAAACATTAGCAAAGAGGAAGCGTCGGCGATTGTGACCGCATTAAAAAATAATAAGTACGCTAGACTCGAAATCTCACTGCGTTATCCATACAGTCACGAAGTTGTTATTCCGCAATAAAATATGAGTATAAGTAATAGTGTGATGGTAAAACGCAAAAGTGAAGAAAACCCCACGATTGAGGAATTAGTCGAGGACACTGATGGTACTTCGACTGTGGAAGACAACATTGACGTTAGGAGATCCGAACTTATTAGACTGTCTGGTGATGGTGTGGTAAGCCAATCTGAAGCGTACATTAAAAAAGCGTCCGCAAAGGTTATCGACAAGATATGGCACCAATACGAGTTGAAGAGAATGGAAATCGCAAACGCTTTTCTCACTGACTTGCTAATCAGCAAATTCGCTAACTTACTAGATGGGTTGAACGCCATTGAGAACCCCGACGAACTAAACGATGAGTTGCAAAAAGACCCGTTACTAAAGAAAGACGTCGAGAGCATTGTTGCGATTGTGACACCGTACGTACCTTTCTTAGGCTTGTTGTCGGGAGGGATCACAACGTCAAAATATGTGTACGATCACCATTTTAGAAGTGAGGTGGTAAACACTGAAAACAGTGAGCAAACGGACTAACTTGCAAAACAACCGGCTATTTGTTAGCCAATCAAAAGAGCACCATTTCGCTATCCATTTGGATAAACATCACCACTAGAATCAAAATCTAGTGGTTTTTTTTCGCGCGTGAATTTGTGAGACAGCAGCAGAACGTGTTGGTGGTTTGTCAAAAAAAAATGTGAAAATGTTGAAATGACACTTTCTACTTTCTTAAATATGTGAAAATGTTGAAGCGACACACTCTACCTTTTTTAAATATGTGAAAATGTTGAAACGGCACTTTCTACTCTTTAAAAACGCGAAAATGCTGAAATGACACTTTCTACTTTTTTAAAAATGTGAGAATGTTGAAGCGGCACACTCTACCCTTTTTAAACACGCGAAAATGTTGAAACGGCACTTTCTACTTTTTAAAGACGTGAAAATGATGAAACGACACATTCTATTTTTAAATATGGCTAAAATCTAGCGAAAATTGTGATTTGGCGTTTGGTATCAATTGAGTAGAAAACGTGGGAGGGGTGTCTAGATTGACTAATGACTACCAAAGTAGTATAGAGAGTGAGGCTGTGAGCTCACCAATGTTGACTGTAAAACGTAAATACCAAAACATTGCTGAGTTGTGGCTCGGCACAAATTTGGCGATGTTTTGGTGTTTATATTACGGTTGGCGTTGCTGAGCTCGTAGCCCCACTCTCTATACTACAATTGACCACTTGTATTCCACAAGATTCAATCTTGCACACACTTTTGTTAGTAGATTAGACATATACTGGGGTAGTCCCAAACAGCGCTCCGCAGCTTGGTCGTCTGAACAGTTAGGATTTATGCAAGCTTATCCAGTGTCAGTTTCCAATACAATCACATCCATGATTCTTGACAATGACTCAGCTTAGTCTTTACAATTCATATATATTAGTATGTAATACTATTACTTCGAAGAAAGCTCACAAAGAAGGCAGAGAATCATGCACTTGCTACTTGCCAGGAATTTGCCAGCATTCCAGGAAGCGCTTGACAAATGGCGGGAGCGATTCGCGCGAAGACCACGGCGAAGATCATAATCTTCTGGGATCTATGCACTGACTAAATTTTACGCTGATTTAGTATTTTAGTTTTAGTCCCAAACAGTTTTAAATATTTAGTTCTTGTTTAGTTTCAGTACTCAGAGGTAAAAATAATTTTAGTCTTGTTTAGTTCTGTCGAATAGTTATACACTACATCCTCCTCTTTTATAACAATATAAATACGAACCAATACACAATACAGTATCTAGTGTTATATATGTTTATTTTTTTTGTATCGTGAGCGGGCGGAATCCTAGCCTTTCCTGCAACCTGATTGGCTGCAGGAGCGGGCGCAATTTTACGATATTTTGACCACGGTCACGGAATCCTAAATGCTAACATTTTTTATCGTGATTTTTGCTTCATTATTGACTGGAAAATGGAAAACTAATACAGAATTTGATTCAACTAAGCTGGAAATAACTATATTATACAAAAACTAAAGTATTTTGGTTTGTTTTTCTTTCCTTATCCAAATAATGCAGTTTTACCGAACTAAAGTAACTCAAGTCTTTTACCTTGTATAATAAAAAAATTAATATGTTATTTACCGTTTTTGGTCGGTCCGGATAGAGAAATATTTGCCCTCGGACCATTTTTGAGACCTTGGGCAAATATTTCTCAATCCGGACCTCCCAGCACATCAGTAAAATTTTCAGACTTCCAGACATCAGTAAAATTATTAAGAGAAACGTGAATTTATTAGAATCGTTGCCGTTGTTAAGAGATATATTTCCGCCTAAGTCCATCATACATGCCTATAAGAGAACGAAGAATTTGAAGGATATATTAGCGCCTTCTATGTTTAGGAAAAAGGCCGACGATACTGGAGATGACTCGGTTAAGTTAGCATGTTTTAAATGTATAAAGAAATGTGACCTATGTAAACATTATTTGGCAGAAGCTGAGAATTTTACCAGTTATGCCACCACAGGCCGCTTTTATAAGATGAAGCAGGCGCTTTCTTGTACTTCCTCTGGGGTGATATATTTAGTTTCTTGTAAGAAGTGCAAATTGCAGTATGTGGGATCCACTAATAACCATGCAGTTTAAAGTTCGATTTCGCAATCATAAATCGGCAATGGTTACCGGTAAAAATACTCTCTCCTCCGCAGAGGCTTCCAATTTAGTAGAGGGGGCCTATTATATGTTCGGATAGGAATGCGCTAGAGGGTAATGGGACGAGGAAACCCGCTGAAAATCGGAACGCGGGCGAGCGGAGAAAGTTAGCCTCTGCCAGATTTCAGGCGATATCTTAACGAAATCGGCGATTTCTTGTAATCCGTTTTATATCTCGGCAATCCTTTTGTTTCTCGCTCTAATTTTTCATGTAAGGAGACATGCGACCAAGAGCGTTTGGCTGACGTCTTAATTTATGTATTTTAACGTTGTTTTGATGCGATGGAAGAGCCGGATGATAATTTACACTCGAGCCAGAAGGCAATTGCTGTTGATATGAACTGTTCTGTAGATTCTAAAGTCGATATTTTGAGCACATCGTTCCAAGATATCTCGATCAATGGTAAGTTTGTCTAGAACAAACGGCACAACAAGTTTTTCTGCTGCGTCAAGCTAGAAGAAACTCTGTCGACTGTCATGAATTTAATATTCAGATTATAAACGTATGTAATGTTGCTTTCTCGAATATATCAACATGAATTATTCAGATTAACGTACGTTTAATGTTGTTCACTCGAGTCTCGAATATATCAAAGAAGATTGCACCCCCGGTTTGGCGCCATATTTGGCATGAAATCTGGCGCTAACTCTCTCTCCTCTCGTTTCTCCGCTCGCCCGCGTTCCGATTTTCAGCGGGTTTCCTCGTCCCATTACCCTCTAGCGCATTCCTTATCCGAACATATAATAGTCCCCCTCTACTGAATTGGAAGCCTCTGCGGACGAGAGAGGTAAAAATACCTGTGAGGCTGCCAGACATTTTAATAAAACTCTTCATGTCTTAGGGAATTTTGAGTTTATAGTAATTGAAGTTAATTTTAAATAAAGACAATGTTGAAGAACTTCTATTAGCCAGAGAGGCTTATTGGACAGCATTGCGTACTTTACAGCCATTAGGGCTAAACAAAAGATGCGAATACCGTTCAAAGAAACGCATTAAATATATGTCATGTTAGTTATTACTAGGATCATTTTTAAGTAAATTTATGTAAATTTTTATTATATATTTTGTATATATGATATATCATTTTTATATTTTAACTGAAGGAAATATTTTAAAATTTCTCATTTATTTTTCTTTCAGCTCCTTGTCATATCAGAAATACAAAAAACTCAATTTCTAACAAGACAGTGTTCAGTCACGGTGATTACGTGAAACCTGTTTGTAAGAAAGGATTCGAACTTGTAGGGATCACTAATGATCCAAAGTGCACAAATGGAACGTGGACTCCCAAAAAGCTCCCTTACTGTAAAAATAGTGAATCTGCAGGAAAACAAAAGATATTTTACTGGAAAACTGGATAAATCGAATGAAGATGGATTGTCAATCTCAGATCTCGAAAATTCTACTAAAGTAGTTACATTCTTATGAAAAAGTTTATATACTAGCTAGTGTGATAATTTTTTGTCAGACAGGATTATAAGGATTTATCGAAAAATTTATCCAAAATCACTGCTAAATTTATTATATTTTACACATTATGTTGTTACGAGGGTCGACTGATTTACTGAACGAACCCTTTCAATACACTGAAAACCACTAAAGATTATGCCACTAAACATATTATTGGTTGGTTTTTCAAAATGAAACTCTTTACAAATACGGAGATAACATTCCAATAAAAGAAGTAGCTCTTGATTCCAAACTTACACTACCTGAATACGATGGTTTTTGCATAATAAAATACCTTATTTACATTTTACAGATCCTTGTTTATGTTTATGCAAAATCAAGTTCAGCATTTACTATATATTAATCGATAGAAAAGCATATAGTAAAAATAAAGGGGAACTGTACCCAGAATTTTTTTTTAAATAAAAGGCCTTTAAGTATATAATGTTTAGAAATGTCAAGGGCGATTCTCCCGTCACACATGTGACATTAGGGAACTTAAGATCTACGACGGCAACCTAGGACGGGGACGTCGTTCAAACAAAAGAATCTTTATGCGAAACAAAAAGAATGAATAGTTTCTATTCCCAAGAGTATCTCAACGCCGTCCTCGTTTACAACGCCACTGAGAGCATTTTCACATCTTTAGGACGACGGTAACTCGCTTAGAGATGAGAGCTGTTCCTTATGATTGACTTGAACACAGACACTACAATCGTTTTAGACATATTGAAGCGTTTTGGAATCATAAAACAAGTTTTGAGTGTCAAATACGCTAGTCAATCGACCGTGGTTTCATTCAAATGCTAAAATGTATATTGTTTTCACTGCCGTCCCCGTCCTCGGTTGCCGTCGTAGATCTTAAGTTCCCTAATGCTATTCCTTTGGGATTCACACTAAGTGTGAAGCCTAAAGGAATAGCAATGTCACGTGTGTGACGGGAGAATCACCCTTAATAGTTTTACGGTATTTCCCGTATTTTATGCTTCTGGACGCCGCCATTTTCGAGTTTGTTCGACGGCTCAAGATTGATGTACAGCGGTGGTTTTCTTTTCAATTTTGACGTCATTGAGTGCTTGTCTTTTGTTCCTTGCACTCAAGTGACGTCAAATTGAAAATAAACCCCCGCTGGACCTCGAGTCTGAAGCGTCGAGCAATCTCGAAAATGGCGGCGTCCAGAAGCATAAAATACGAGAATGAAAACGTTATTTCTCGAGTACAAAAGCAGATACCGTAAAACTGTTAACATTTCCAAACATTATGCTTAAAGGCCTTTTATTTAAAAGTAATTAATTTTTTGGGTACAGTTCCCCTTTAATATACAGCGGGGATTTTCTTTTCAGTCCTTGTCTTTTGTTCCTTGCATTCAATAACGTCAAAATTGAAAAGAAACCCCCGCTGGACCTCGAGTCTGAGCCGTCGAGCAAACTCGAAAATGGCGGCGTCCAGAAGCATAAAATACGAGAATGAAAACGTTATCTCTCGAGTACAAGAGCAGATACCGTAAAACTACTAACATTTATAAACATTATACTTAAAGACCCTTCATTTAAACGTAATTTATTTTTTGGGTACAGTTCCAATTTAACTTTCTCGTTCTCCATTTTCATAGCACGTGCTCGCCAAGGCAAATATTGAAAAATAAATTGACAATTGGTGGGCTACACTTTTCAAATTCTGCTTTCGTTGCCGCTTTGCGTTGTACATTTTTGATCTCCTACAAAAACTTTCAGTGCTGCGGTGACGCCGAATCTCCACGATTTATCGCGCATGCAACGCCATTGCCATAGAAATAACCGACACAAATTGGCGAGTGTAACCGTAGCATAAAGGTTCACGAGTAATGAGTAACTAGACACGTATACGCAACAACCCCTCGCGTTCCATCTTTGAAACTGGGGAGATAATATATATGAAATAAAATAAAGACTATATTAATGAGTAATGACTAGTAAATAATCATCTTTCCATACCCACCTCCCTTCTCCGTCCAGCATTCGTCATCCTTTCTGCTTTTTGCACGCAATTCACGAATTATCTTTACGATACACTAATTACACGCAAGAAAGTGAAAAGAGAACGGAATACAAATAATGGGAGAGTGAGGGGAAAAGAAGATCGTGAAAAAGAGATCATTAAAAAGGGGTGCGAGGATTTATTTATTTACTTTTTTTAATTTATTTACTAACCTTTACTCACTTACTTAAATGGATACTCCAGCCAAAACGCAAATGTAGTTCATAGGAAAGATCTTACTGACTTTAGTTTATTTCCAAAGTTTTAGCATTCAAATCAATAATAAGTTAAGAAGATATGGCTAGTTGAAGTTGGAGAGTTTGGCCAAATTCGACGCCATATTTGTTTCTCAAATATAATAATAATAACAACAACAACAACAACAACAACAATAATAATAATAAAAGACGTATTAGGAGTATTATACAATAGTCTCAATGCTCTTACAACAATATATTCTTAATTTTAATTTCCACAGTTTTGGTGCGGCAACCGAGAATGTTCTGTCTCCATGAGTCACCGTTTTGGATTTTGGCTCAAGTAGCAGATTTCGGTCAGATGATCTCAAAGCACGAGTAGGTTTATATTTAGTTAGCAAATCAGTAATATAAACAGGCGGCTGGCCATGCAAAGCCTTGAAAGTAATTATTAGTAAAAACATGAAGTCACTGAGTGATTGTATCTCGTATTATGCCTACGAAGCTCGTCTACTTTCCTGCATGAGGAACTAAATAGTTTATTCACAACAGCTATCACTATGTGATCGCCGTCAAAACAACTCCACTGCCGATAAAGAATAAATCAATGACGTCATATTTTCAAAACAAATATGGCGTCAAAATCCTCAAATTTTCAACTTCAAGCATATCTTCTTAACTAAATTGATAGGAATGCTGAAACTTTAGAAAAAAACTAATGTCAGTAAGATCTTTCATATGAGCTACATTTGTATTTTGACTGGAGTATCCCTTTATAACTTATTTACTCATTTGAAAACGCCAACAAACGCAAGTGATATCCGTACACGTGGAGCCCTAGTTTGTTTCCCAACAATTATATTCCATGCAGAATTAAGTTTGGGAACAAGTAAGCAAGTGAGACCGATATTCTTTGTTTAATCCCGTCATCCAAAACTTCAACACAATTTCATCTTCAGGTCCAACGTCCAGAATCTTGAAAAGCCTACGAATTGTTTAACAATTAGACATATAGTCACTGAGCTTGACATATAAGGTGATAGATATCGACGGCGAAGCCGGAGTTAACTACCGTCGCATAAAAATTGACAGCGTCTAATCTAAAAATTACTAAAAAAACTAACTATGTTTGGTATTTCTTGAAAATGATTTAGAAAAACGAGGCACAAGCATTATTTGTTGTTTTTTTGCGAAAATCTGGACTATATTAATGAGTAATGACTAGATAATCATCTTCCCATATCCGCCTCCCCTATCCGTCCACCATTCGTCATCCTTTTTGCTTCTAGCACGCAATTCACGAGTTATCTTTACGATACACAAACTACAGAAATCACTCGCTGTTACTTGATATCACTCGCTGCTACTTGATATCACTCGCTGCTACTTGATATCACTCGCTGCTACTTGATGCTCGAGTCGTATGTGCATGAGCTCATATACGAGGCGCGACGCGCCAAGGCGAGTTGTTTAATTGTTTTATATCAACCATAAACAACGTAAAAAAGTCTTATCAAACATTGTTCCAAATTTTCAGATAGTTTCACCTTTTTGTTTGTAGAAGTCTCCTCATTCAAAAGTAAAGTAGCCCGATGGCACATGATAAACGATCGCTCACAAAAAAACCAGATTGTGATTACTTTGCTTCACATTTGGTGTAGATATACTCCATAGGCATAAGCGAATTCATTTTCTTATTCGAAAATGTCAAACTGAACAATTTTCAATTACTTTCGGGCCAATGTTTTCATGAATTCATCACTTGAATACAAATTTTAGCGGACGCCATGTTTGGACTAGATTTTGCCATGTTTTGCTTGCAGCGTGAATATGTCGTGGCTTCTGATTGGTTACTGAGGATAGGAATATTCCAGTTATAAGGTTTGTGATTGGATAACGCTACTAGTGGTCTATCACCATGAATAGACCACTAGTAGCTCAGCCAATCATAATGCCTAATTTGTAATAGACCACTAGTTGGTTGATACTAAGAGGTGATAGCCTAGTAGTAGAGGAGCCAATCAAATCGCGAGATAGCTCATATCCTACTAGTATAGCTATATAATAATTGTAAATAGCCAGCGGTGAAATATTAACAATTGAGGTCTTCAGGGCAAACATCAACTTAGCATATTAAAATTAACTATCCAATTTTTTATCTACACAATCTTGATTTTATTTAAAAAGTATTTTCGAAATGAGCAAGATCAATGGCGTTCAGTTAATCAAAATTTAATTTCGTTCCAGAGAATTTCTGGTTTTTAACATGAAAATTAGATACCTTGTATATACGTTATGACGTTATAAGCCTCACATAGACAATAAACTAGCAAATAACTGGTAAATAGTATTGAAACTTTGCAAAAGTAAGCTGATAAGAAAAATACACTGTACAAAGCACATGTCATCGCTGTTTTTAAACTCAGAAAACTCGTCGAGCATCTCGCGCAATTGTTACATGTACTCTAGCACATATGCGAATTGCGTGAGATATCAACTTCTGCTTGCAGATAAAGTTACCTTTCTTTTTCTTCGCTTGTACGAGGTCCTGATCTTGAAAACTTGAAAATAACTTTGACTTTACTAGAGTTGAAATCAGGATAGGAAAGAAGTCCATTGGTATGATTCATGAGATAAGAACAATAAGCTAGCGATAACGCAAAGCCGCATGGTCATGTCATTCATGCACATTTTGGCAGTAAAATATAGTTTAAAAAGTGAAATATGTTTTAAAAAGTAAAATATGATTTAAAAAGTAAAATAAGGTTTAAAAAATAAATTATGGAGTGTGTGGTTTACGTCTTCATATACTGTAGAATGAAATGGCGCAAAGCACTTTTAATTTATTTCATATACAAAAAGACAAAGTATTGGGCTCCTGCCAAAAACCTATTATTGTATTTAGTACAACCTGTTAAAATTTTCCAAATCTGTCGAACTCTCAAAGTATACATAGTGAACCAGAAGTATAACTTTGGGACTTCCAGCCCTCGTTACTTCCGCCAGTGCATGCAGGACTCGTAAAAAACAACTGTTGGGAAACTGTTTGACTTCTCACAAAGAGTTAAAAACTATTATTTTGAAGTAGACTGTACCCAGTCTTTCCTATTGGGGCGAGAGGAAGGTGATGTATTGAAGTTGATTTTGTAGTTGCTTCATTATCTCCGTCTCCTGCAAAAATTCTTCGATAGAATGAAGCATGCCAACGACTGCGATATTTCTCATTTCCAAACGAGCTAGAAAGTCGAAAGATTCATGTGTCGCATTTTTCTCGTCTGTTGTTTCAAGTTTCACTTTGGAAAATTCTGAATAAAATGTCCGACACATGTGGCTCTTGTTTTGCGTGGAGATGTTTCGAGCTTGTTGGGTTTATGGCAATAATATGATTCACTGTTCTTTCTAAATAAGTTACAAATAACATTGCCTGTTGCCCAATAGAAAAACGGCGAACAAATTCCAAAAACGTTTATACGAATTAAATACTGTACAACGTGCGTTTTTTGATACGGTTACAAAAGCATTTGCAAGTTTTAAATTGGTTAGGTATTTGTAAGTAACCAATCAGACAGCGTGTTGTCGCTCATTTACTTCCGGTTATTTTATAATAGCATATAAATATTCGCAGCGTATAGCGTGGGAGGTCAATATCGTAAATTCCGATAACTCAGTAACAAATTAGCTCGCGTTATTTGACGTACAGACGTAAAAACGAGCACCACCATATAATAAATACGAATATTTCATATTCATTCTGCATGCTTACTCCATCCATTCTTCCTTTAAAGAAAACAACATTTGGTCGACTACGCTATCAGAAAAATTGTCATTAAGTAGAACTTCTTCTGTTTTTTTCTGGAGTAGAGAGCCTGTATGAAAAGATATAATCACACAAAAAATGAATAAATAAAATCATCTATAGCTATAGTATAGGAAAACACCAACATTGTTAAAGTCAGCTCACTTACTTTGGCAATTCTCTTTTCCACTCACCACGAAACAGTATCTTTTATAAGGGTCGTTGCTACGATATAATATATATATACATAAATTATATACTGTATATACAAGTGAAATGTTTATATACAAGTGAAATGTTTATATACAAGTGAAATGTTTATATACAAGTGAAATGTTTATATACAAGTGAAATGTTTCACTCTCTGACGAAGGGCCTTCGCTCGAAACGTTAAGGCCCGGTCACACTACACAACGATAACGATATGATAAACGATAACGATACGCGGTCACACTGCAACGATAAATCGTTAACGAGCGCGCCAAAAAGGCTGATCACGAAGAAGAAGAACTTCTCGTGTTATTGCTGCTACTAAGACGAAAAAGAAAGCAAAAGAAGAAAGTGCGACGTTGTTGGGTGCATGAGATTAATGATTATATAGGCTTCGGATGGGAGAGTTCCACAGCTATTGAGAGAACTGTCGTCATACGAAGACTGTCTTCGCTAGGATGAGACTTGTCGTAAAGCATAGGATTCTTCTGCACTTCCAGAATCAGCTGTTCTTCCTCCATGATTTATCATACTGCATGTCGAGCAAGCATGCTGTTGTTGTTGTGCGTGATAACAAGGAGTACCACGGGTGAAAAGGGTTAATGATCGATAAAGCACAAAAAGCTCAATTGTAAACAAAAGCGGTGATTGGTCAAAATATTTATCGTTATCGTCCGACTGAAAAAAATCGCTCAGGTGAGCGATTTTAAAATCGTTATCGTTATCGTCCAACGATAATTTTATCGTTATCGTTGTAGTGTGACCACCAACAGATATTTTATAGGTGAACAATCTTTTTTATCGTTATCGTATCATCGTATCGTTATCGTTGTGTATAGTGTGACTGGGCCTTTACACTACTTACACGTTATTTCGGCAGTATACCAACATTTTGGACACACTGCCTACGCTGCACAACACATTTTATTTTTAGAAATTCTTAAGAAATGCCTGCCATTGTTCCAACTAAAGGTGATGGAATCCATTTTAATTAAGTTCCTTAATCCAATACTATGCAGACAAAAGGACTTTGTTTTCAGTCTGTCACTATTTTTCCCTATAAATATGCGCTCTAAGTTTCAGTTTATCAGCAGACGTAGCACTTGATAAGTTGTCTGCCGAAATGCATCGTGCTCTTTTATTTTAAGCCTATTTATTTCTCAAATCTTTAAACAGTTCTTCTAATAACTCATTTCTCTTTCTCAGCCTTTGTTCCAACATTACGCCATTATTAGATTTTGGTAAATGTGTTTATAAGTAAGCAGTTTAGTTTTCAGAACGTTCTGAACTTATTACCATCAATCACCATGGTTAGTACGTTTTATAAAGCGATATTTAAATTATATATTGCGGGCAATTGATGATGGAAGATGTGTTCTCTTACTATTGGATCTATCTGCAGCATTTGATACAGTAGACCATGATATACTACTTCTAAGATTACATGATCGTTTTGGCATTGAGGATAAAGCCTTGGTTTCATATAAATTCAATTATGCTTTCCAAAAATATATGGTTGACCAAGGGACACTGGACCGAAACGTTGTAAAAATAAAAAAGTTTTAAATCAAGGGCGATGAAAATCTTATCTAGGTAAAAAAGTTTAAGAAATTTTCGGCTGCAACTGTCAGCTTCGACAGCAAGTTAGCAACTAAAATTTAATTTACAAGACGTTGTTCTGGGCGGTTATTTATGCGCTACTTATGTTCTTACTTATTTTATATATTTAAAGGACATTGGTAACAAAAATTACGTTTGTCTAATATGAAAGAACTCGTAAAATGATAGAGTAACACATTTTACAACTTTTCCGTATTTTACTTCGTTTTTGAAATATTTCAGTTTGTTTGATATTAAACAATGTCTTATATCTCAGTGATTGCTAAGTTTACAACGTTCATTATCACGAGGAGTTATTACACGCACGTTTTCAAGTTGGAACTAATATTTAAATGAGTGAAAATTCTCTACCCTGCACCTGACGTCAGAGACCATCTCACTTACATATCAAACAAACTGAAATATTTCAAAAACGAAGTAAAATACGGAAAAGTTGTAAAATGTGTCACTCTATCATTTTACGAGTTCTTTCATATTAGACAAACTTAATTTTTGTTGCCAATGTCCTTTAAAGGGACACTCCGGTCCAAATACAAATGTAGTTCATATGAAAGATCTTACTGACTTTAGTTTATTTCCAAAGTTGCAGCATTCCTATCAATTTAGTTAAGAAGATGTGGCTAGTTGAAGTTGGAGAGTTTGTCCAATTTCGACGCCATTTTGTTTCTCAAATATGACGTCACTGAGTGACGTGATCTCGTATTATGCCTAAGAAGCTCCTCTACTTTCCTGCAATGATGAACTAAATAGTTTATTTCGACTAATTTTCGTCCAAAGACCATTCACAATAACTATCACTATGTGATCGCCATCAAAACAACACCACTGACGATAAAGAATCACTCAATGACGTCATATTTTCAAAACCAATATGGCGTCAAAATCCACAAATTTTCAACTTCAACTAGCAATATCTTCTCAACTAAATTGATAGGAATGCTGAAACTTTGGAAATAAACTAAAGTCAGTAAGATCTTTCATATGAACTACATTTGTATTTGGGCCGGAGTGTCCCTTTAACCGCTACTTATTTTATAAAACAAATAGAAAATGGCTTTTGTGCCTCTGTAGTTTTTCTATTGAAATGACGTCATTCATGCATGTTCATATCACAGAGACACGCAAGCAATTTTCTATTTATTAAATATATTTTAACTGATAAGATCATTCAAGTCGTATTAATATGCAATAATCTTAAAGGAAGGCTACAGAGGATGGATAATTTTAAAGGATTACCTTGGTTGTTCCAATTTAGAAACTTGCTCCTACAAAAATCAATAAGGTCAGGTTTACATATTAACAGAACCGCAAACAGTTGTTTTAAGGTCAACTATACCTTTTGAGGTTATTCTATTTTTCGTTAGTATTCGAAAAGTTCAATTCAAAACCGAAGAAATACTTGAAATTGATTACTCGGTTCCGCTTTGATGATCTGTTAAAGATCGAGTTTTCAGCCCTTTTGCTAAACTTATTTGAACAACGACCACGTCGAAAGAAAGCCTGGAACAACCGGTATGTGATGTCATACCGGTATGAAACGGCGAGAAAATACTGTATATTTTGGTATTATTTTAGTGAAGTTTGGAATACTGTTTACTCTTAGGTGAGTGATCACTGACAAACCAATTATCAAGCACTGGAAGTCTGTAATATTATTTTGTTCAATAAACCTACTGCCAGTATGACGTCATACCGGTAATAGTGCCATTCTTCTCAAAACGCGGTCGTGCATCAAGAGATCCGAAGAAATACTCATCAATAAATCCTGCGCTATATCATGAAATTCATTTTTTTCTTCACTTTTACAAAGTTAGATGATATATTTTTCAGAGGAAAATAGAACCTCAAAAGGTATAGTTGACCTTTAAGGGACCGACCATTAGAAAAGTTATGGGGGTGGGGCATTTTACCACGTTTGTAATTTTTTGTGGTCAGCTATGCGGGTACTTTTTTTGCCTGGAGTCAAGCTCTCAACGAAGGCGCATCAATATTTTTTGCTATTTCAATATTTTTGTCTAGCCAACCCATCCACCCCCTAGATCTGTCCCTGTACTGTCAAATAATGTGGAAGTAAATCCAGGAACCACTGAGACTAGGCTCTCGGCAACGGCTTCCGTAGCTCAGTGGTCAGAGCACTGCACTAGCATCGCAGGGTCGCGGGTTCAATTCCAGCCGGAAGGCCTTGAAGTTGCATTTTTCGCAACTGGTCCCGGTTTGGTCTTAAAATGTATGTATTCCAACACTCGAAATTTTGCTTCACCATAAATCCTTTCAACATGTATTCAAACTACATTGTTTATTTAGATTTTAGTCAAGGAGACCAAACTAAATTTGGTGACAATGTGGGTAAACTGTTTAGCAATATGATTTAATGCTATAATTTTTAAACACATGGAAGATTATTATTATTATCATGATTATTAAAACTTTATTAAAATTGTGTCAATGTGTCAATTGGGGACACCTACAATAACTAACTAAATAAAATCTATTAGATTATTATTACCGAAATAACCTTTCAATTCCTAAATATGTTGATTTCACAGCTACAGTAGCCCAACTTTTTCACCAATTATCAACAATACAATAAACAGTATATCAATGTAGACACATGCACGGATTGCTTTTTTAGTATTTTTATTTTGGCATAGCCAAACTACCAGCAAATGTGCTATAAGTAATAAGTAATTTAAACTCATAAGTTTGGTCTGAATTCGAGCAGTCTTTTTAATTTGTTTTGTCTATAATCACTGCAGGTGATACTGAGTTGGATATTGTGACCATTAAAAATTAGTAGAAAGTGGAACTGTGGTTTTCAAGGTAGTTTATAATTGCTGCAATGTATGTTTATCTCATTGTATTGTATTATTGCTTGAGGATCTAGTATATCTGCCGGTGGTACGTATACGTGGAACGACACACGGCTCCACAGTAACAAAGCCATGTGTTATTTTAAAGAAAAGGACTATGTCTAAGTACTCATGCCAACAACAAATGGGAAGTAAGGATAATGAAGGTAGCCTAGAGCTATAGCTATCAAGACAAGTAAATGGTATAGGTTTAATATATATTTGTTGTTTATCCTCACGTGTTATCTTGTTTCATGTTAATTTTTTTATATTTCATCATATTTCATTATATTTACCTTGATATCCAACGTTACATACAGGTTTGACTCCAAAATGTGCATGGGAATCACGGTGTTTGCTTGAAGACCGAGAAAATTACCCTTCCACGATTCCTGGTAAAAATAAACGCATGTAAAACTATGTAGCTTGTTACAACTTGTAAAACTTGTTACAATGTAGCTTCATAAATATGAGTATATACAGTGATGGATCAATTTTAATCACCTGATAAGTATCGCTGTACGGCACACAACGAAAACATCGATGCGGAATCAAAATCTACAGACGAAAGAAAGGTTTCTGATATATACAACTATAGACAACAAGAAATCTTTATTCTCTAAAATAATTGAAAGGTTATATTATATTATATATTATATATTGTATATTGTATATTGTATATTATATATTATATATTATAATGTACAGTGTACATTGTACAGTGTACAGTGTACAGTGTACAGTGTACAGTGTGACCTGAACGAATACGAAAAGCTAATTGAACATGTGTATTGAACATGTAATCGAGCATGTGTATGTAGCGAAGAACAGATGACTTCACGCAAGATTCAGATCTAATAAAGCCGTCTAATAAAGGCTGACGTTTCATATAAGTATCCCGAATTTAAAACAACACCTAATACCAACCTTAACTCTTCCGATGCTTTATTTTAGAAATAACAGCTGATTTTACTACCGATAGTCTATGTGACGTCATTTCGGGATTTATATGAAACTTCAGCCAAACTTCGACGACTTGCAAAATAATGCGATTTTCATGGATACGAAGATGAAATGATTCTTGATCGTTTGATATTAACGTGCAAATATAAAAACCATCAAGCGTTGGAAAACAACTGGTCTCTCAAGGATTTCTTAAAATATGGAACTACAAAACAAAGGATACGAAAGGGGAAAATGAAGAGCGAATCATTCGACCTCGAAGTACGAAGAATATGGAAAGACAAAAGATTCGAGAGAAAGATGTCACAGAAGATTGTATTCATTCAAGAATAGTGAAAATCCGAAGAAAACACCGTCAGAGAAAAAGATCTGTACAAAGTGTGGTCGTGACAAGTCACACATCACTTGCCCAGCTACGGGGGACAAGAGTGTTATATAAGTGCCGGAAGCTTGGTTATTTCAGTGCACAGTGTTATTCAAATAAATCGAGGCAAGTGAAAGCCGCTGGTATACGTGATGGTCAAATTTCGACGAATTTTTCAAGATTCTCCTG
Organism: Chrysogorgia sp. JL179-B06; assembly: GCA_035772405.1. Classification (NCBI taxonomy): domain Eukaryota; kingdom Metazoa; phylum Cnidaria; class Anthozoa; order Scleralcyonacea; family Chrysogorgiidae; genus Chrysogorgia; species Chrysogorgia sp. JL179-B06. Next base: position 1,147,248 of record JAYKKM010000182.1, on the reverse strand, counting down.
CAGATACAAGTACATCCGACTCTGATCCCGAGTTTTACAAGTACGTGAGCGAGAAGTTGGGTATACGCCCTTACAAAAATTCCACATGATTTCACATGTAAATATTTCACATGTAATCACATGTGTGAATAATCACATGATTTCACACGTGAAATCACATGTTTAAAAAAATCACATGTTTCAAAATCACATGTGACATATTTACATGTGATCACATGTGAACAATCACATGTTTCAAAATCACATGTGATCACTTGTGTGAAAAATCACATGTTTCAAAATCACATGTAAAATATTTACATGTGATCACATGTGAAAAATCACATGTTTCAAAATCACATGTGATCACTTGTGTGAAAAATCACATGTGATCACCTGATTTCACACGTGTGAAAAATCACATGTTTCAAAATCACATGTAATCACATGCAATACACTTCAGCTACTTTAGACCCAAATACACAAATTACTAGATTAAAACTGCTTTATTAATTTATAAATACTGTTACCAAAATACTAGTAACATTTTGTTGGAACCTCGATTTAACGAACCTCTATATAACGAAATCCTCGTTATAACGAACACAATCAGGCAGCCCAAACGTAAAATCTACCCCGATATGGCAGCCACGTTTTTACGAGGTCTTCAATATTTTCTTTTAACTTCAGTAATTTTAGCCAAATGTTCTAATTGTGATAATTTTATTGGTCAAATTTCATTTTACAATGTTTCCGGCTCTGAATTGGTGCTGTTTGCAACGAAGAAAGCCACCTTCTCATCGAAGCTTTTCTCTTCCGATGGATTTTGCCGATCAAAAGTTGCATTCATTAAGTGGTCGAAACATGGGTCTAGATCCCCCCACATATATATTACAATCTTTATGGACGTATTAAAGAATCCTGGACCAAATACAAACGAAGAAACGCCGCTACACGGAGAATTTCAGTCACAGAATAACCCTCGAATCACCTATACAAACACAAGCCTACGCTACATAAGACGCCATTCGGACCCTACTGATCTCTCTTCAACACTTTATGCACTGAAAACGAATGGATTGCTAAGGTTTAGAGGAAGCAGACCCATCTCTTTAACACCAACACTTTCCAAAGCAGCTGAAGATTATGTAGTGCAAGCACATGTTAAACCAGCGGTACTAGAACATATCAAGCCTGACCAATATGGGTGCATCCCTCGTTTATCAACTAGCCACGCCTTAATTGGTAGGCATGATACACCATTGGTCTCAAGCTACTGATGGAACAGGGAGTGATGTATGCAGAGTTCTTGCTTTAGATTATAGAAAAGCATTTGATCTAATAGACGACACATTGATGATTAATAAACTATCTAACTATGGTATAAATGTGCACATACTGAATTGGATTTGTGACTTCCTAACAGACAGGCGTCAACGGGTCAAGCTTGCAACAGACTGCTTCTCGGAATGGAAGTCAGTAAAAGCTGGGGTGCCTCAAGGAACTAAACTTGGCCCCTGGTTATTTATAGTGATGATGAACGACCTTGATGTTCCCTCGTCAAATGGAATATTTAAATATGTCGACGACACTACTCTTCATGAAGTGGTTAAAAAGGGTGAAGGTAAACTGGACAAAAGACAACAGATTTGAACTAAATTCAAATAAATGTAAGGAACTGCGAATCTCCTTCACTCGTACACCAAGGCCATATGATGCTGTCACCATCGGAGAATCAGCCCTTGAAGAAGTGGACAGTATTAAAATTCTAGGTGTGACGTTACAAAATAACCTTAAATGGAACTTGCACATTTCTAATATCATCAAGAAAGCCTCAAAAAGACTCTATTTTCTACTTCAACTCAAACGTGCCAGCGTTTCTACAATTCAATCTGTTCTTTTATATGCCTGCCAGGTGTTCACTATGCCCTTCCAGAATATCTTAATTGTTCACTCGAGCGGGTACAAAAACGCGCCTTACGCATTATATATGGATACGATCTACATTACTCGGACTTGCTTCAACTTGACACTTAAGTTATTAAATATAATAAATATGTCTTAATTAATTCTAAGATTGACAAAATTTAAAACTATACATATATCTATATACACGTGCACCAGCTAAGATAAAGGTCTTCCTAAATCTGTTTGTTTTGCATAAAGGGATATACATAGGCTTAGTATTTCTTAAAGTAATAGATCGACGTGTTGTATTAAAGGGAAGTAGTTTATACAATTGATCTTGTGGGTTATTAGTGAGGTTAAGGAGTCCTGATAGGGTATAATTTTTATGTAAATAACCTCAGTAATTCAGTTTTCACTGCAATTGGGTTTTCTTTAATAAACGATCGATCGATCGATCGATTCTATCGATCCTATCTATCTTATCTATCCTATCTATCTATCCTATCTATCTATCCTATCTATCTATCCTATCTATCTATCCTATCTATCTATCCTATCTATCTATCCTATCTATCCATCCTATCTATCTATCCATCCTATCTATCTATCCATCCTATCTATCTATCCATCCTATCTATCCATCCTATCTATCCATCCTATCTATCCATCCGTCCATCCATCCGTCCATCCATCCGTCCATCCATCCATCCATCCGTCCATCCGTCCGTCCATCCATCTTCCATCTTCCGTCCATCTATCTTCAAAATGGCGGACGGTGGTTCTTCCGATGAGCTCTCCGTAAATTTGAATAATAACTCGCCAAATAATGGTGAAGAAGATGAAAATAACTCCTATATTCCATTATTAATCGAAAAGGATTTTCACAAAACAAAAATAAAGTGGTTAGGAGATCTGGACAGCCTCAAATCGTTCGTCGAATGTAAAATCAACTTGACAGGAAGCTGGTCATATACTTCTACAAATGGCGGATTTCATGTTTTTAAAGCTAGCGGAGCAACGCTGTGCTTTTATCCAGGCACCAAAACCCTCGCTGTTCAGGGGGCCAAGCATGAAATCGTGCGAAAATCAATCTGCGCGTTTTACTCCATGGAAATGACCGAAAAAACATCTGACCATGTGCTCGATGAAGACACGCAAGACGGCCATCTTGAGACGGACGAATGCATTGAAGTACAAGACCCAGAAACTTCAGCCGTCAGCAACAATCAATCTTGTTCTGGGTGTGAACAAAATACGCAATTAATCACCGAACTATGGGCGAAAACTACAGCACTTGAGAATAAATTTCAGTGCTGTAATTCAAACAAACGTGACGACAATGACTGTCCTTCGTGTGAGAAATTGAGATCGAAGGTCGAACATCTCGAGGCGGAACGAGAAAATTTGTTAGCAGCGATCCAACTGCTGACTCAAGATAAGAAAGATAACAGTCCAACCAGTGGCTCGGTCGATACCAAAACCAACGATTCAAATAAAAAATCAAATGGCGATGGACCATGGATGAAGGTCGGCAAAAAGGGCAAAGGAAAGCAACAGGATGCTAATTCTATCAACAATGTTTACAAACAAAAGCAAAGAAAGAACTCAGGTGAGCGTGTCAATAATAGTAAACCGTCTCACAATGGAACAGCCAACCAATCTCAGGTCACAATCATTGGTGATTCAATGACCAAACACATAAATGGAAGAAAGCTTTCCAAATCACAAAAGGTAATATCAAAGTCCTTCCCTGGGGCAGTAATAGAAGATCTTGAACATTACATTAAACCAACACTAAAACATAAACCAGATAAGATTATCATTCATGCTGCGACAAACAATCTTAAGAATGATAGCCCGAAACGAATAAACAGCAAGTTGGTCAAGGTTATTAGTGGCATCAAAACACAGCAGCCAAGTGTGGATATAGCCATATCCTCTATCATCAAAAGGAATGATAACCCAGCCTTAAATGCAAAGATCTCGGAGGTAAATGCTTTACTTAAGGCCTATTGTGAACAAAATAATTTAGACTATATAAATAATGACAATATCCAAGAACAATGTTTAAATACAGGGGGGCTACACCTAAATCCAAGAGGTATCCAAGCCCTCGCTAGTAATTTTAGAAACTACATCACTTATTGATGTAATGTTGTCAATGCAGATCATTTAACAAATCATAACTAAACATCATGTCCGGTTTTACATGATGAAACTGACCTTTCCAGAGTTAGAGGATTTAAAATTGGATAACTAAACATCAATAGTCTTTCGAAACACATTGATGAATTACAAGTATATATAAAAGATGGTATTTTTGATGTTCTAGCAATTAATGAGACTAAATTAGACCAATTTGATCCTGACTCTTTAATTAACCTCCCAGGTTATATCTGTATCCGTAAGGATCGCAATAAGGCCGGAGGCGGGATTTGTATATATATTCGAAATTCTATCAATTTTGCAAGAAAACCTAATCTTGAAGACAAAAGTCTCGAAATGATCACAATTGAAATAAAAAAGCCACATTCTGATCCGTTTTTAATAACAACATGGTATAGACCACCAAAATCTCCTGATGAGCTTTTCGACAAATTTGAAGACATTTTAATAAAGCTGGACTCATCTAACAATGAATACTATATATTAGGAGATTTAAACTGTGATTTAATGTCATCTAAAATTGGCTTTCATGCTTCAAAACTGGTTAATTTATTGGATAATTATCAATTGATGCAATTGATTGAACAACCAACCCGTGTGACTGAAACAACAAAGACACTAATTGATCTTTTTATTACGAATAGTAAAGAGAATTTAACCAAATGGGGAACTATTAGTACCTCTATCAGTGATCATAATTTAATTTATGCAATTCGAAAAGTTGGGATTCGAAGAGGATCACCTCGATTTATTGAGACTAGAAACTTTAAACATTTTATTGAAACAAAATTTATAGATGATATTAAAAATACAGTATGGCCATCTCCAAACAATGAGGACAATATTAACATTGTCTGGGAAAAGTGGAAATTTAAAATGCAAAGTATTCTTGATAAGCATGCGCCTTGTCGAACAAAAAGAATACGCAACAAACCATCTCCCTGGATTAACTCAGAAGTAAGGCGTGAAATGTATGCCAAAGATTTATTAAAGAAAAAAGCCACAAAATCAAATTCACCTGCTGACTGGCTGCAGTTCAAAACAAAAAGAAATGCAGTTAATCATCTGGTGAAGAAATCTAAAAAATGTTACTATAAAAATGAATTGAAAAACAATTTAGGAAACTCAAAGGGTACTTGGAAAGTGTTACATAACCTGATAGGTAAAAAAGCAAAAAGTACTGAAATAAATAAAATAAACATTTCACCTTCTGAGTCTATAACAAAAGCCAAAGACATAGCAACCACACTTAATACTCATTTCACAGAAATCGGTCCTAAACTTGCATCAAAAATACCATCACCACCCAACAACAAATCATATAAAGATTACCTAAATAAATCTAATTCGATTTTTGGGTTTGAAAAGATTTCTTCTTTTCAAGTCCAAGCATTACTAAAAACTAGTAATGTAGCAAAGGCAGTCGGAGTAGATAAAATTTCAAACAAAATTTTGAAAATTTCAGCTCCATATATTTGTGAGTCATTGGCTGAACTTTTCAATTTATCCTTACTAAGTAATACATTTCCTAGTGGTTGGAAATGGCAAAAGTGGCCCCAATATTTAAAACAGGGGATCGCTGTGATTCAAACAACTATAGACCTATCTCGGTTATTTCTGCAATTGCTAGAATATTTGAGAGACTTGTGTACACTCAACTAGAGAACTATGTTCAGAAACACAATTTGATAAACCCTAAACAATCTGGATTTCGTTCAATGTTTTCAACTGCAACAGCAATGTTAGATATGACCAATGAATGGTGTTTTAACATTGATAGAAAACTTATAAACAGAGCCTTATTTCTTGACCTTAAAAAGGCATTTGATACTGTGGACCATGAAATTTTACTGAATAAATTACAGTATCTAGGCTTAAATCAACCAGCAATTAACTGGTTTAAATCTTATCTTAGTGGTCGAATGCAAATGTGCACTGTGAATGGAACTTTATCAGATGCACAGCAACTCTCTTGTGGGGTTCCACAAGGAACTATCTTAGGACCACTCCTTTTTCTCATTTACATTAATGATTTACCAAATTGTGTTACCCATAGTTCTACAAGAATGTATGCAGATGATACAAACCTAACTGCATCGGGATGTAGTATCCCAGAAATCAAATCATTGTTGGAACATGACATACAGTGTGTTGTAGAATGGCTTTGTGTAAACAAACTCACACTGAATGTCATTAAAACTGAATTTATGATAATTGGCTCAAGACAAAGATTAGCCACCCATACTGAAAAGTTAAATGTAGCAATTAATGGAATAGCTCTCAAGCAGGTCCATGAAGTTACCTGCTTAGGGCTCAAAATTGATGAAAACCTAACATGGAAAGGTCATGTTGAAACCATTAAAAAGAAAATTATAACAAATTTACGTGTTATGAAAAAAGCCAAACCATATCTGAACCGACAGCTTCTCATTAACATTTACAACACAATCATAAAACCTCACTTTGATTACTGTAGTACTGTATGGGACAGTATTGATATGACGTTGGCAGACCAACTACAAAAGTTACAAAACCGTGCAGCTCGTATCGTTACTGGGGCGCCATACAAAAAAAATTCACACGTGTGATGTATTTTCTGAATTGGGGTGGTCATCTCTGGCACACAACCGAAAAGTTCAGAAAGCTATAATGATGCACAAAATTCTGAATGGATATTCACCATCATATTTATCAGAAATGTTTGAGAAGCAGTTTGGATCAGTTATTTGTAATTTAAGATCATCTGATCGAAATCTTCAGATACCTAATGTTCGAACCGAATGTTATAAAAGAAGTTTTGCAGTATCTGGATCTTTACTTTGGAACTCCTTACCAATTGAACTTAAAGAGGAGAAAAGTTTATCAAAATTTAAGACAAAAATTAAAAAATATAACTTCTGCATTGACAACCTATAAATTTTACATCTTGCTGTAAATATATTATGTAAATATTTTAAAATCTATTATACCAAAAAAAACCAAAAATAATGTAAATATATAGTTTGTTACAATGTACACGGCTTGTAGGTAGACCAGATTTAATCATTTAATTTACAAATGTTATTTCTGATAGAACCACCGTGTTTAAATAAAATTTATCAATCTATCTATCTATCCATCCGTCCATCCATCCGTCCGTCCATCCATCCGTTCATCCATCCGTCCATCCATCCGTCCGTCCGTCCGCCCATATCCATATCCATCTATCCATCCATCCATCCATCCATCCATCCATCCATCCATCCATCCATCCATCTATCCATCTATCTACATGGTAGCCTGTAACAGGTTGCTCTGTTCATCGTTGTCTGTTTTAAAAGCTGTACAACTGAACAAATCGCTTCAAAGTAACGCTACTTACGTAGGGATGGAGATATACTCTGTTTTAGTCTCTAAATCTTCTCAGATATGGAGACTCTAGTTCTGACTTAACCCGGCGTTTCGCCGGGTTAATCTATCGTCCTCATCGTCTGTTGATGCCTCTTTGTCCTTACACGTTTCCCTTCGATATCACCCTCCCACACTCACACTCAATCACCCTTGGTTTGTACAATCTCACACCCCTTACATACTCTGACAACTCCAACATGGTTGACACAAGGTCGTCACAAACGAGTGTTTTCCACCCTATCTCCACGTATCTCTTAATTCTCTTTAGAACGTCTATCTGCTTCTCACAAAACACCCCGTTCCTAATCGGAGCTTTGAAACTCAACACAAAGCCCTCCATAGACGCTATGTGGGTTAGGTATCATGCGATCTGGTTGTTCACCTTTGAACTCCTTCCTCCAAAAGTCCTTCCACTTCTCGCTCGAATCTTGGAGCTCACCTCTTGTACGTCATGAGAAGATCTGGCCATCTCTTTCGAATTTCCTTAACCACCTCGTAGTGGAGATCGAACTCTTTGAAGATGGACAATTGGTTACATCTTAGTCGAGTGTATTGAACAGTCTTACGAATGGAGTGTAAAACCTCGTTGGAGACCCACTTTCGAAAGCTCTCAGCATGGGGAAGCTTTAGAGAATATTAGTCTGTATAAACCACTCTCGTTTATCTGGTGGGCTCTAGTCGTGTAGTTTGAAACCACCGTCCCGTCATGGATCGGTGGTTTGAGTAGTCTCGTTGAAACCAACCGGCTGTTTTGGCCGGGTGGTTTTGTAACTAATCTCTTCTCATCGTCCTTCACATGGTCCCTTATAGCCTTGTCTGATTGAGCGTACCCCAAGACCTCTGCGACATCTTTTCCCCAACATGTCATCTCACCTTCCTTTACCATGGAGAAGTCAAAGTCGCCAAAGGTTTTCACAATCCTATTGTCCATCCTTTTTAATATAACTTTTTATCTTCAGATGGTAATTCTGCGGAGAACAAAACAATTGCGCGTGTTTAAATTTAGGTTATTAGGTTTCATAGGATTGACAGCTAAAAGATCGCGAACAATACGTAGCGTGAGAATTATTCACGAGAACCAATCAGATAAGATCTTTTTTGTGTAAACATAAACTTTATAGTGTATTATATTATTCTAGGTTTGTCTGTTATGTGGAAAGTGTAGTGTTTTTAGCAAGTACATAAAATCATATAAAAAGTGAAATTTCGGTGTAAACTAGAAAATCTCGAGGCCAGATTTTCCACAATAGATAAAAAATGTTCTGACTCTCAAATATATCGTTCTTAGATAGATGGCGAGAACATTATTTGCTGCTGTGGCTTTCTCAACGACGTCCTACTTGTTCAGTATGATCGACAAGGGTGGTTACTTGGGTGAGACGAAACGTCATAACACGGCATTAGAGACACTGGCGAGAGCAAAGGAACGGTATGAAAATTAGGTCGCAAAGCAAGATCGGATCCATGAGTTACGTCAACGATTGTCTGACACAAACAATGATATTAATGAGACGAGCAAAAGTCTCGACATACTCAGGAAAGTCCAGACGATCAGTTTCGAACGTAAGACGTTTGATACGGAGCCTCGGCTGCACGACTACTACACCCCTTCACCTGAGATGCAAAAGTATCAGAGGATTGTGGAGGGATCGATGAGACTGGGGATGGGTTTGATTGATTGATTGATTGATTTATTATAAAAATACTTGAATGGCAATTTACAGACAAGGCAAATAAATTGAAAAACTCAAGTTACAAATTTGATTAAAATAGTAAGTCTAGCAAACAAGTACCTACTCGATAAAATTGGTGGAGCTATCTACAACTATCCCATGCAGACCGACCTCGCCAATTTTCCACCAAGAACGAAGCGATAAAAGGACATTTCGCGAGTAGGTAATCATTGAAAGACTTGTAATAGTGAAAGGAACATACAAGGGTTGGCTTGGCTACAAGCTCTATCTACTTGTGAGTGATTGTGATTCCAAGTCTCTCGAATCACAAATTGACACATCTCAACCCCTTGCTATCGCTCGGTGTCCATAGGCATATGACGACACACCATCCCCCAAGATGAATCTCTTGTCGTCAAAACAGGAGAGTGAGACCTTGTTTATCTCATAGGTTCCAATCTTGTGGTTGACACTCTTGATGGTGTTCATTGTATGTCTCATCTGTCTCTCATAGAACGTCCCTATAGTTATCATGCTTGACTTGCTTGGCGACGACGTTTTCTTGATACCTTTTGCCTTCTTATCACTCAATCCATTGTCCTTAATGTAGCTATACATCTTACTCCTTAGTGCTAAAAACTCTGTATTGGGAACACCAGCACTCTCGTCTTTGAACTTCCCAATCACCTTATTTTCCCCGAAATAGAAAGGAGATTCCTTGGGGTATTCTGAGTTGTCAAAGAGATCTTTATCCTTGTGGAAGTCCTTGTACGCATCCTCTGTCTCAATCTCATACGTGAGGCTGTCTGTGCAGAAAGAGTAGCTTGGCCTTGTCTCCATACTTTCTCTTGATGTAGTTGTAGTGAAAGTCGTACATAAGCTCCTTGCTCAAGTCCAGGATGTACATGCCAACGTAGAAGGGTTTGTTGAGAGTGATGACCTCCTTCTTCTTATGAATGGCGACGAGGTTCTCAGAGAAGATCTTTCTAGAGACGAACGCACTACACCATTTTAGGACTTGCTTCTCACTCGTGCTAAGCTTGACACACACTCGCTTCCTTAGGTTCTCCATGGTCTTCCCAAAGATGCTGTTATTCATGAGCTTGAAGAAGTCCTTATCGAACGCATTCTTTCGCACCTCCGTGTGGAAGTCGATGCATGTAGGTCTTTAGCCATGGGCTCTGTGCAAAGCTTAGCGCTCTGTGGATCTTCTTCACGACGAGTCCTACAACTCTAGGTTACGAGCATGGAGGACGTGCTTTTCTTTTCCTCCTAGCGTTGTCATGAGTTTCTCAACATCACCTGTGGAGATACCAAACTTGGCACCGATTCTCCTAGAGTATTCTGACAACATGTTCTCCTGAATCTTCATCCTCTCTGGTGCTAGTGGGCACTCGTTGTGGAGGTAATGCAACTCCTCTGGATAGTCAAGATAAACCTCTAGAAGACGTCCACTCTCTGAGTCTTTGGTGAACTTATCCAGCTCAAACTCGTCGGGATCCAACCAATTGGATCCTCCAGTGGGTAGGTGTTGACTCATGGCCCACCCATAGATATTGTTGGCGTCAAGGTTACATGATGTGCTTTGTTGGTTGTGACTTGTCGTAGTCTTTCATGTACTTGTTATTTGCCTTTCCATAGCAATGAGCGATAAAGGAGATTCCACCACGCATCCCCTTTTCAACAAACTGGTACATGTCGACGTCTCTGAGATGAGCCCTAGCTCCACCTTTGTCATTTTAAGCATGGCATTCCAAGAGAGTGCAGGAGATGTCAGGTAGTGAGCTGGGTCCAGAACATAGTTTCTCACACACGTTTTTCTAAAGCTCTCAAAGACGTCAGCGAGTAGAAGAACATCTGTCTTGAGGTAGAGGTCATGGTACTGTAGTCTCCCATGTTTTCATCTCAAACTCTCTCCATATTCTCTTTGCATGTTCGTTGTCCTTGTCGGAGATGCCCTTGTCGTACAGTTTACTGTAGAACACTCCCTTTGGTGGTAGCATGTCCTCCTGGAATCTCTGTTATGGGTAGACTCCCTTTCTAGACACGAGGTTTAGTCTCTCCCCTTGAACTCCTTTTCTGTGTGGAAGAGCTCATCCTTTGGGAGATTCGCTACGAGCTTATCGAGCATAGAATTCATAAACTGGAGGTTGTCTTTGAAATCTAAGGATTGTAAGGAGAATGTTAAGTACGTTTCCATGTTGCATGGGATCGCCTTGATGTCTTTTCCATTTGTGAAGTTACCAATCCCCTGCATGATGAGATGACTATCGTACCCTTCGAGATTGTGGAAGAACACGGGGATCCTCTTTGTCCTGATCTCTAACCTTGATGAAATCATCCTCTGTGCTGAAACTCCCGTGACAGATGTGACAAGTCTCTGTATCCTCATAGACCTTGGAGGTTGTCATACGAAGAGGCTCTCGAAAGTTCTCCGCGTGTCTGTCGTTACAGTAGATCTCTTCCACCATATTCTCCAGAAACGTCTTGGTGGCGTCTTGTTCTCGGTAGAGTTTGATCGGCCTACTGTACTTGTCCACAGCACTCGTGATCTTGGAACGTTCTCGTGAAAGTACCACAGGGTTTGTCCATCTTCTTCAACACAGACCTTCATGGGGTGTTGTAGCTTCTTTGGTAATGGGATGTACGAGCTCCCAGCAAGAGGTTTGTACGGTGAAATTAAGGTTAAGATAGTGAGCGGTGACTTTCGTAATAACCCAACACACCAAATAGTTTATAGTTTATTAAGCTTTGCCAGAGGAACATACAAAACATACACTGAAACATGAAAAAACATACTAACAATAGACAGAAAGGCTGGGACACCACAACAGCTTTCGCCAATTACTGTGAGCCCAATGATGTCAATCGTATTTGTGACGACCATACTCTTGCTGAAGAAAGAGGTATCCTCGTTCACGTGAGTTCCTTCTGGCTTCTTCTCGAAACGAATCTTGATCGCTTGGGAGAATTTCAACCCATCTTTCTCACCCAAAGCGATTCTGAACTGTTAGTGATCTTGATGCTATAGGTCTTTACATATCCACCAAACGCTTTCTTCATTAGAGAGAACGTTGGAGTCCTCTCACTCAAAATATTCTCTATGAACTCACGCTTGGTTCGACGATTGAGAGGGGGACCTTTTTGAATAAACGTTGGATCATCAGCCCTGTTGATAGCCTCACTCACAGCTAGCCTACTCCTCGACTCCTCATTTGTCAGCTGTTGCAATTGAACTGTGGTTAGATCGTCTGTGGGTATATTGAGAATGGGTGGGGAGTTCCTATTTCTGAAGAACTAGTTGACAAGCGCTCCCTTGCTCATCTTGTAGGATCTCTCAACTGTCTTCCTGTCAACTCTTGCGCTCGCTCTCTCGTGAGATCAGGTAGTGGGATAGAGGTTGCTTTCACCTTGTCTCCCTCGCTGACTATGAATCTGGCGAGATTGCTCTTGTTCTTTCCACTATATCCTTTGATATCGTAGAGTCTGGCGATATCTTTGAGGTATTGGACTCTCTCACCCCCTGCGTCATCTCCTTTCTTATCGGTAGATATAATAACGCGCTTTCATTCATCTCCTCTTTTTCTAAATGGGCGCGTTTCTTTATACCTCATTTTCAAAAGTTAGAGATGAGCGTACTTTTGATTGACTTGTCAATCAAAGAAAAGACCCCTCTTAGTATATATAATGGGTGTGATGTTTAAGCTTACCCACGAGATCAGCCTCTCTTGAACCTATGGTCTCTTCCAAATCATCTGGACAATCCTCATGATCACACACCCTCTCTCTCTCTCTAGATTTAGCTCCTCCACTCCAAGGTCCCACTCATGGAGAATTATGTCTATCACTCTATCAACGTCTCTATCTATGTAATGATGATTCAGGATATTGATGAGATGTGAGTGAGTCTCATTAATCATACATGTACCTCTCGCGTTATCCACTATGAGACTTATATCCCCTATAGTTAGGTCTCGCAAGACCTCTTTATACTCCCTGAATGACTTGTTATCTCCACCTCCCCCAAATCCATCATGTTGAGGATTTTGAGAACACATGATAGAGCCGACCATACAAGTTACGAATTTATCTGAGTTGAAGAGAACCGCATCCCCTCGTAATCTGATCGGGTGAACCTCTAAGTCTTTTCTCAACGCTTGGGACACGTCCTCTACATTAGACCTTCTATAGTGTCGTCTCATCTCGTCGAACTTCTCCTCAACCATCTTCTCCACCATCTCCTCTTCTACTCTGGAGGATGTTCCATCCCTTTAGATCTCAATTTCAAAAGTCAGAGACGCGAATTTATTGGTAAAGACTTTGCGAGATCCTCATTGCAGATCTTGGAGAGGATAAGATCAACCTTGGAGGGGTCGATCTTGGGATTTTGGGGGAGGGTGAAACTGATTTTGGTGCTTTTTGGCGGCCATTTTGAATTTATAATTAGGGGATTTCGCATTGCGGGGAGAGGAAAGTGAAAGAGAGAAAACGAGTGACAGACAATTTACTAAAACATAATAATAATAACAATAATAATAATAAAAGACGTATTTGGAGCATTATACAATAGTCTCAATGCTCTTACAACAATATATTCTTAATTTTACTCACAAAACTAATCACAGTTTCATAAGATAAAGCCTACTACATATACTACCACTATGAACCAAAAACTATTAATTTTAAAAAAGTCTTAACTGCTGACTAAAAACTACTTGACTAGAAGCGGTAGATGAGTTCGGTGTTTGGTAGAAAGGAACGATTTTTTCGATAGAAGAGAAAAATTTCCGCATCTCCTTCGATGGCTTTGGAAGCATGTGGGATCATTATGTTTCGGCCGAAGGAGTAAAAGTCAACTTGATCTCAACTGACAACTTCATCTCGGGCATGCAGCTGTTTCGTGCAACAAATAGCATAAACTCGATCAAAACATATTCGTTTGGATAATATAACTTCAGACGGTTCAGGTTTTTCGTTTCTTGACAGATACGCGTAAGTTCTCTCGATTATTAAGGTATGAATACGACTTCGAAGGCAAGAAAACACAAAGATAGAAAATATTTTTGACGATGGGAACGCAATGCACTATAGGATACTTACCTCAAATTTTGAGGTGAATGTCCCACAATTTCCTGGGCGCAAAATTACACACTTAGTCCAGGCTAATCTTGTCATGTTTTATAGGAATATATTTTATTAAGTTCTTGACGTATGCTAATCTTGTATTTTAATGTAACTTCTCAGTCTATAAACAATTACATAATCTCCATCTAATGCGATGTCTATTTCCTCGTGGCTTATACTAACTCTACGAACTCTATACGAACGCAAGTAATGAAAGCTCGAATAACAGACTTGAACACACATAGAAAAATATCTTTGTAACTGATTGCTAACATCTTTAAAAAAGCGAAGACACAGCTTTGCCCTTGAACGGCTTTTGAATTTACAAACTGTCAAAGCTTCCAGATTCCGACGACGATATATTTTGAATTAACTACTGAAAGCTTGACTGACTCGGACATAGGTACACAATATTTTAAATTGCTATGGCCTTCGGACGCTATAAACTTAAGGAAAGCCCTGGGCCGAAGGCCCTGTGGCGAGGGTGCTAATCTCGACCGGAATTTTTTCCCGCGCTTTTTTATGCAAGTGAAAGTAGCCTTTTGTCGGAATATACAGGGTGTATAAAAAAAAGCGCAACCTCGGAATTTCCTAAGAAATCCACTGTGTTCTATGGGAATTTAAAATAGCTTGTAATCGTATTCCAGGGGCATAACTGTCTAATTACTACAAACTCGAGCACGTAGCAGAATTGAATCGAAATTTATGCATTTATTTATGAAAGTTGTTTAGTTTACAAGTATCAACAACAGTTAAATGGATTTCTTGGGAAATTCCGAGGTTGCGCTTTTTTTTATACATGTAAAGAACCTCGTCAAAGCAAACAATTTACATTATGTTATGAACTTATGAACACCTGTCACTCAAGGGGCGTGGAAACCGGAACTAGATTAATTATTGTACAGTATATATATAGGAGTGTAAAATAAAGTCATGTGTTATGTGTTTTTTAGTAGAAATCGAGCGTGTGTTATTTAAGGTCGAAACTAAGAGCGCACCATCGATAGCATTCTATGTATGGTAAACGATCCTTTATTGTTGCCGTGGTAAAAAAGGAAAATTGGGGTTAGAGAGGGATAATTTGGCAGTCGAAGGGGTTAAGTTTTGGATTATTAGGGTTAGGAATTGTGATTGGGACGTACGTACTATAAACGGCTTTTTGGTGGTTACATTTGGCGTTTAAATTTAAATTGACCCCAGCGCGACAAACCGCCTTTCCGGTCCCAGAGGTTGGACTAAAGCATCAAATTATACAGACTTTATCAGCTGATTTCAAGCCGTAATTGTAGACTGCAGTGTTGGCGGGCAAGAACAGACACAAATAAAGGTAAATAAATTAATAATTTCTCAAATAATGGCAAATAATAGTACACTGCGAATCTGTGTTGAGCAATTGGTTTAGTAATTTGGCTAGGTTTAGGGTTTTGATGATATTAGGTTAGCATTTCGTCGTACGGCATGCAAATTTTGAAACTATTTACATATTCAGATCTTTAGAAATATATTGTTTTCAAAATAAATTGGCATAGCGACCAGTTGCTACGACCAGCTTCGCCACTGTGTTTTGCTAGCTTCTCGAGTGCCATTATAACTCGATAATCACACAAGACAAAGTTTATTTCTTTTATAAAATAATACCATTAAATTAACACTAAAGCCCATGAAAAATGCAGATTTAAGATGAAAATGTACTCAACGTACTACGCGAGGAACACGTCAGCTTATGCTTTATTGACTTATAATGACACGGTTTTTGAGCTCAATCAGACAGCGTGTTTTCGCTCATTTACTTCCGATTATTTTATAATACCAGATATAATTGCATGGATGTGTCAGCTCAACCAACAAGCAGGTGAAGTGCACCCTTGATCAATGTGGTAATACAATTTACTGTAATGCATGCATGAATGTTATGCCTTTAATTTTTGTATGGGCATAAAGGCATTTGTACATTTGAGTAGTGTAAACATGCATTGTACAGGTTTATAGACCTACACATGTTATGCCTGTTTGTCCTTGGAGCAATGCCGGTCTCATATATATTTAAGCTATTCTTGTTGAAGTGCTTTCTGAAGGACATTATAGTACAACCAACATATATTTTATTACATTTCTTACAAACAATCAATTGTAAAATTAATATAATATGTGCGATCACTCGAACTAAAAGTATTACCTTTTTATTACAAATCTGGCAACACACTAATTGGGCATGCACCAGGAGAGCATTTATACGTGGGACAATAAAATATGATTCTGGACATATAAATTAATTTAAAACAGCTTTATTGCCATGGAACTGAACCTCATGAGACTTTTTTTGAATATCATTATCTTGTAATCTGTTATAAATAGGGCTTCACTTTTGTAACTAATGTGTCATTTTGATAAAGGAGCAGGGTCCCGATACATTAATTAAAAACTATAAGCAAATGTGTTCCGAGTTTTTTTTTGAAGGCGCGGTATATAATGTTTATAAACCTCAACAGAAGAAGATATATATGCCGTAGAATCTGTTTATATACCCTCGGATAATACAACTTACTTCCAAAGGGGTTTTGAGTGGGAGAGATTATAAACGGTAAAGAAAAATGTTTCAAAATGCGTAACAGGCAAACTGTTGGCACTTTTTACTCAAGTTTTTTGCTTAATAGACAATTAAGAAAAATGTAAGAACAGTAACAAATATTAACTGGAATCTATAATAATGTGAAAAATGATGCCCTGTATTATATATAGCAAAACCTGCTACACACGTTATGTAGCAGCCTCCAAATGATTAATTGTCAGTAGTGAGATACAGAATGCTGCCATAACTTTTTATCTATTATTATTTACTTTTATTCTTATATTAAATCAGAAGGTATTTTCTGTTAACAAACAGGGGGCCAATAACTAGGATAAGCGGGATTGTACGGTATTTTATGATTGGTAGGTTGATGTATACATCTCACTGTGTTAGGGGGAAATGTTAGGGATTGAACATGTGTCAGCTCACTTGCAATAATGCATTAAGCAGGTAAAGGGCATGTCATCCTGAATGGGTTAAACAAGTACTGATATAATTTAGATAATACATGTTGTGCTCTGTTGCATAGGCTAGTATTGTGTTAATTACTATTGGAATAAATATGACATGTGTTAATTATAATTATGATAGCAATTTAGAGCTGTCTTCCAGTGGAGTAAAATATTTATCAATAATCTTATGCAGCTATATTTTATATTGCTATATACAGTATTGGTGTCTTACGCAGCTATATATATTTCCTAGTGATCGGACCGATGGTAGTATTAATACCAGAATACTTAAAGTGTTTATATTATATAGAGTGAAAAATTCAGTTTGAAATAAACTCTCTTACTTGAAAGAACTATAATTAATTATAAAGATTGACATTTACTTCCATAATCTCACTTTGATCTTTAGATATTAAGATTTGTTTGATATGTAAATGTCCTCACTTTGACATTACGCTGCATAGTGACTTATTGAAGAAGCCTGCATATATACAGTTTTGGGATTATGTAACAAAATTATGAAAGTGTGTAATCCCATTCCCATGATACTAAACATACGAAGTTACTTACGTTTTGAGTGCTTTGATTTAATAATCCCAAAGATATATATATATACATGCTTTTTCAGTAAGTTATTATACAATGTGACATCACAGTGAGGATCCGGCCTTTACATATCAAACAAATCTTAATCAGTGCAGGTTGATATAATTGCACCCAAAAAGTAAACACTTTGAGTTATTTAGTTTGATGTCTAATTATGAAACAATGAAATTCAGAACAACACAAGCTTGATAGTTTAAAGGCTCTCAGAGATACATGTAGTGTCTATTATAAGTCCATTCGATTGGCAAATCAATGGGTTATCTATTTTTAAGTAAAATAACTAAGGACTACGCTATTACGGGGTTGTTGCGTACACGTATTTCTAGTATATACCGAAACTGCCCCTAATTTGCTGTTCGTAAAACGCTCGGCTGTTACTGGTATATTAGGAATGTTCGACCGTATACCAAAGGAATGTTAGGAATGTGTAGCAGGCCAGAATTCAACTCCCATAAGATAGTGTCCCACGCCCCAGTCAAGATTAGCATCCTCGCTTGCGAGGGGGGTATACATATATATATATATGATTCTGGTGATACCTTAAGAGTTTCAAGTGCTGACAAAACAATATTTTTAGGCTGTCCTCTGACAATAAGTTGATTTCCTTGAACAACATTGTGGACAAGGAGGTGGAACTTTGCAACGCCTAGCACCTATACAAAAATTAAACAGTTAAGAAAGAAAAGTAAACCTCTACATTCTGCATTGTATAATACATTATTATAATATTTGTAATTATTATAATATTTATAATATATGTGTGATACATTATTATTATATTTAATGTATTGTAATACATGTATTTAATATATTATATTTAATGTATTGTAATACATTGTGTAATATAGTAATCATTGAAATATATATTATTAAATGTTGGCACCAGTCAAAATAGTTGTTTTCATAGTCGCAGTAAACCTGACCTTATTTTACAAAAGATGCTTATCACACCAAGTAATCTGTTTGCAGATACAATTTGAAATCAAAATTACAACTTAGCTGCTTTCATCACCTGTAACATTTGTCTTAACGAAGAAAAGCTTGGACAACTTAAATCTTCTAACTCATCGGATGGTACTGCTAAGAATAAAAATGAGAAAAAAAGAAAGAAAACGGAATGATTTTCAAGACATTGTACACGGAGTTATAAAATAGATTAATAATTAAGAGATCAATAATTTTTATGGTTTCATTGAAACTATAAAGACTAACCAATTACAACTTTTTCATATCTCACTTCACTCTTGAGGTATTAAGATAATAACATCAGTTCAATCCTAATCCTAATCCCCCACCTAGAGTTCAATCCTAACCTTAACCCCGCCTAGAGTTGATTAAACCTATAGATTAACAAAATACATAACGCTTGTGGGATTAATTTAGTCCTGATCATGCGCACTCTGTGGTTGATTTGCCTAGTTGAAGACTATATTTCGGCCACTATAATACCTCATACAACTACTAATGAGGCATGTATTTCTTTTGTCTTTCCTCGTGAATTATTAAATTGTGTTACATATACATATACATATACATATACATATAGTTACATATACATATACATATACATATACATATACATATACATATACATATACATATACAGTACATATACATATACATATTGCTAGCAGAAGTTACCTTTTAAAGGTGATATAGACGTGGCTGGGAAGTTTAAATCGACTTGTTGTTGGGCCTCAAAATCCGTCAAAAGTTCCTCCTATAAAGAAAATATAATTTACAGGTTAAACTATAGAGTCGCGAGGTTGTTTACGCAAAGAGTAAAAAATAAGCCGTTAAGTTCAATTACATTACAATAAAACGTTCTGCTTCGTTGACTGTTATACTCGAGAGTATTTTGTCGATAACAACACAGCTAGCCCCACTGCAATAGCTCAGCTTTCATAATGGTTCCCAAATTAAATATTATTTTATATTCATTTAAATTAGCCTTTCTGACCTCGTTCGTGTGTCTGTAATTCCAAAGAATCTTTGCTTTATAACGAGGCCAGAAAGGCTAATTTGCATGCATATAAAAGAATATTTAGACTGGTCGCCATTAGGCCACATAAAAATTACGTGTTTAGCGTCCTGGGTGGACGCTAAACTGGTCGGGAGGGAGGTTTTTATTTTTATTTTTTTATATTTCGAACCGTCGTGACAAAGCAAACCAGATTTACAATTTACAATTGAATTACAATCAACCATCGAGGTGCCCGACACAACGGAGAACGTCAATGCTCAAATGGACAGTAAAACATGGGTAGGGTACGTAGTTTTGATACTTTAAACTATGTTTTGTGCAAAATAAAAAATAAAAATAAAATTGAGGTCGGAGACATTTCCCAGGTCGGGCGAGGAGTGAGGACGCTAAACAAGTAATTTTTTTATGTGGCAATTATTTTATGTGGAAGCGATTTTGAATGAAAGGCAGCCTGTGACTAACGCGTGGATGCGATAATACTCTATTTTTCTCACAATAATTCCAAAGTTTCCGTAGTTTTGAATAGTATGGGTATGTATGTATAGGCCAAAAAAGGCGTACTACAGTGTATATCCGCTAAAAACGTTCTGAAAAATGCAGATCGTTCTGTTGCATTAATAGATTAAAAAGAGGTAGTTTATCGATACGACTGACATTGTTTAGGAGTACATCGGGTGCAAGAACTGAATTTCTTTTAAGCCTCTTATCCACTCATCGCAAGAACTTCCTTGCAACTCGATACCAGTGGGTCAATACCAGTGAACACAAAAATCAAGAAATGATCACATAGCGGAACTGGAACAACACCACATTTAACAATGCGATGCTCATTATTCACAAGAATCACGGCGATCAATAGGCGTCAGTTATTCGGGTGGGCTCTTTTATAAGTTGAGTAAGTCCAGCTTATGCGAAAAGTTCAATAACTCTTGTTTTTCCCTTTTTTGATCTTTGGAATTTGGTAACATATTCACATTTAAATCTCCTAAAAACGTTTTTGTTCTAAACCTTCGAAAAACTATATTGACCCTGGAGATACATAGGATGGTGCAGATTTGTCTGTTGTTGACTTGACAATGGTGATTTCTTGAAACTTGGCAATGGCGATTGCTTGAAACTTGGCAATGGTGATTTCCTTCCGATTGTGGCAGTTGTGGTGTCCCCAGCCTTTCTCCCTATTTATTAGCTTGTTTTTATATGATATAAATGTATTGTATTGCGTGGCAAAGCTTATGAATGTTTGTCTATCTAATGTGGAGGATGTTGAGGCTTGCATAAAGAAGGTAGGAAATGCATTTGCATGGAGCTCTTCGTCACTGCCTGTTTTCCTGTCTTTCCTATGCAATGGGAAGGTGTATGTTTGTTTGTTTTTTTAATTTCCTACCAATAATAACAAAACCCACTCGGCTAACTGATCATAGTAAGACATGATAACCCCCCATATGGCGGCCAAAGGATACCGCCTCATTAAATATTCATTACATCATTTTGAATTTTCTGATTACGTCATGACTTCTCGTCTTCCCTTAACCCTAATTATTTATTCATATTACGTCATTAAACCTTCAGGAATCCCTAACCTTAGCTCGTGCACCAGTAGGACCTGTCATTATCCCCCGTGTACCTTTAAAACCCCAACCGAGTCATAATTTCGGTATATGGCGATTTGAGGGGTGGATGGGTGATATGGAGGCGATGGAGTAGGTGTATTTCTCAAACGGACCACAAGGCCACGAAAAAGGCCCCTTTCGGGGGGCATTTGGGGTGTTTTCGGGGGGCGTTTGGGGTGTTTTCGGGGGGCATTTGGGGTGTTTTCGGGGAGCGTTTGGGGTGTTTTCGGGGGCGTTTGGGGTGTTTTCGGGGGCGTTTGGGGTGTTTTCGAGAGCGTTTGAGGTGTATTTGGGGGCTTTTGGGATGTTTTCGGGGGGGCGTTTGGGGGAGTTTCTCCGTTTTATCATGTATTCTATACAGTCAACAAAAAAGTGTAATCAGTTTTTGTTTTGGCAAATAGAACGGTCATTGCGCTTCCAAGGTATGGTATACACTAAACATTTAGAGTGTTTGTAACAACTTAAATTACGTTAGATTCTCAAGGATCGGGACTTTTATTTGATAATTAGTCCCGTTTCAAAAATTTATCTCGTCTCTTCATTCACCCCCATATCTCCCCAAAAAACTGCTCATTTAGAAAGTTTACTCATTTACTCCTTACTTTCGTTAGTTTAGTTTATTATATTTAACACTCGTTGGTGAACGGAATACCCCAACAGGCTAGAAGCCCAATTGATAGGGGTTCCGAGGGTCGTTAAGGTGGTTATCCGAGAAGACCCGAAAGTCTTACCATTTGCTATATTATTGCAAAGGCAGCACTTTCTCCTCGATTATTTTTAAGACTCTGAGTGGAGGTCCGATCCAGGATTTGAACCTGTGTCTCCCAGCACATAGACATGTGTGGTAAACACTAGACCACAACAGCTGGTTTCTATTGGAGATGCTCGTATTTTTTGCTACTTTAATAAGAGTTTAAATAAAGTTTTAATTTGACTTACTCTAGGAGGACCTTCAAGCACCTTTTCTGTCATGCGATGAGCCCCAGCTTTGAGTATCCAAGAAAAATACTGATGTAAGTACTGAAAAAGATTCTAGGAAAAATACAAAAAAATGAAGCAGTTTATAAATGAACACACTACCCTAAATGATATTTTAATTTTTCAAGATCATATGAATAAGATAAAAAGATAAACAGAACTTGTCGAGGACAATTTTGAGTACCATAGAATGTATAATTTCAAGACTTCAAAACCATTATTGACTGTCAAAGCCAGCGGAAAACGTATTCGGTGAATAAGTTCTTATCCGCACGGGACTTATTAATAAACAGATTGCGCAAGTTATCTATACACCACAAACACTATACTTTCTACGCATTG
Organism: Chrysogorgia sp. JL179-B06; assembly: GCA_035772405.1. NCBI lineage: Eukaryota > Metazoa > Cnidaria > Anthozoa > Scleralcyonacea > Chrysogorgiidae > Chrysogorgia > Chrysogorgia sp. JL179-B06. The sequence continues at coordinate 1,124,467 of JAYKKM010000182.1, read as the reverse complement.
GGGGTGATTTGTGACAGCCAGTGAACCAAAATCACCATGTGTAGAAAAATAGGAAATATTTTATCAAATTGGCTTAAATTTTGATGCGTCCGGCATAGAACGATGATGAAAAAATGAGGAAAATACAAAATTGATCAATGTGAAAAAATATCTGAAAAACTATCTTTCTAATATTTGCACATGATTTGCAATGGAGTACTATTGTCTGAACCATTATTCAATATGGAGTAATGTTACAAGATGGATGCACTGGTCTCCCACTTTGATCTCGAGTGCCCAATTAAAGTAAAGATTAAAAATAGGTTATATTGAATTGCACGAAACTGCCATAAACACTAACTTAATCACAAAATACCAATCTCTTGGTTCTCTGTTGATTATTAACACCGCTTGGACCGGTATCGATAATTATCGTTATGCCACATTCAACATATTTTTTTTTAAATTTAGTCGAAGGTGATATAACCCTAGCTATGTAGTGTAATTCTACAACATTTGGAACTTAACCAAGCATAAATGCTTGACATAAGCGTCTTAGATACTAATAATAATTACTAATAATAATTAACAACTAACATATTTTAGATATATTATTTTGTACCATGCGCCTTTCCCCAATTATTAATTATTATTAAATCGATCTTTATTCAGGATGCCAACTGCACTAAAAGTGTTTTTCCGAAAAGTCCTGCTAAGATATAAACTACTAAAATAAATTATAAGTACAGGTATAAAAAACTAAGACTAAAAACTAATAAGAATAATAGGTAAATATAATAATGTATCAGCCTATTTATATTTAAGTAAAAAACTTTTAAAAGTTTTGAAATCTTTCGCTTCCCTAATCTCATTATTCAGTTCATTCCAGTCATTGCTAGCAAAGTTAATACTTGTCCAATGGCCCCAACTATGTTTCGCTCCAGACTTTCTAATGTTGGGCTTAGATCTGGTGTTATATACTTATGAATATCTTGGCTATATGTTATTTCAAAATCATGTGAAAATAGGTTATTACGACATTTATAAATAAAAATAGAACGGTTTGAACTTCTCCTATCCTTAAGGTTTTTCCATGATAACTTGCATGACTAAGGCAGCACTGGCAGATGACCTATAATCTAAGTCTAAAATAATTCGTGCTGCTTTGTTATGTAATATTTGTAAATCTGACATAAGGGTTGAATTCCCTCTATCCCCCCAAATGATATCAGCATAATCGAATATAGGTAAAATATAGGAATTAAAAAATAATAATCTACTATGTACAGGTGAATAATTCTTGATACGCCTTAGTACGTCCCAGTTTCTTATTGATTTTAGATTTAGTTTAATATAATACAATATTGTGTAATCTTGTGCGAATACCCCGAAGTCTCAGAAGCGGCCCGAGACCGAATGGGAAGAATTTTCGCCGAATACAATATTGAGATGGCGGTGGACGTGAGTCTGGTTATTTCACCTGAGCAGTGTCTCAACAATTTTGACCAGGATTGTATTACATCACCGCCAGCGGTTCTGACGTTTATTGCTTTCGATGTCTGAAAATCAACTGCAGCGATATTAATATTTTGTGTGACCAAAGATGGTGGGTTAATTGTCTTATTATTACGTAATGAACACTTTAGAGCAAGATATACTTTAGATAAGAATGTAGTGTTCATTTATTCAAATTACCTTGTCTTTAGTGAGGTCTTGAATAGCACGGAAGGACCCCTTGTGCTGTCTTCGGAGAACATCTGCAGATCATTTGAAAAGGAACACTTGTTATATTTACATAACATAAAGCAACTCTATATATCTACAGTATATCTAGATATATCTATCTCTCTCTCTCTAGATATCTATAGATTGAACTATATATAATATATATATATATATATATATATATATATATATATAATACATATATATATATATATATATATATATAATATATATATAATATATATAATATATATAATACATATATATATATATTATATATTATATATATATATATATATATATATATATATATATATATATATATATATATATATATATATATATATATATATATATATATATATATATATATATATATATAAAAGTTTATATATATTAATATATATGTTATACGCGTGAATAGTCTTGTATAATTTCAGATTACTAATTCAAGAAACAGTGCTTATAACAGAACTGAAATTAGACTCACTGGTATTATACGTAGTAAACATGCATGCAAAACATATAGCCTGGTTTTCTTACCTGAGCTACTGGTAAATCTACTATTGCGAAAGCGACCTGCTCTTTCAAATCGTATGGCTTGCTCTGAATTGAATACTTCCACTGCCTGTTGGATAGAGTGAACGAAACGGGAATCAATTTCTTCCAGACCTTCTGCGTCCCCTCGATATATGGCATCAATTAAGTCAGTATTAGAGTTTATATTAGCATGAGTAATGAGTATTATGAAGTAAATAATAAAGTAAATGGTTTGAACATAGCAGTATCACGAGAAGAGTGAAGTTGATCGTCCAGGTTGTTGTATAGTCAAGAGAAATACTACATTGGCGACTGACGTTTCTACACCGGCGGTCAAGACATCAAGTCAAGTAAAGCGATTATCAGGTTTGCCTATATATACGTCTGGTTTATATTAAACAAACAGCTTCCATTTTTCCGTCGTCTGCTCAGTTATAGACGCACAGATGACGTCAGAACGTATATATTCCAAAACTCGAAATTTTCCTTCACCATAAATCCTTTCAACATGTAGTTTGATCGAGTGAAATGCCAAATATTACCTATAATATACCCAGAATCTTATCCCGGCATTACCACCACCATATATACAGAACTCGACGTGACTACGCTCTCGGCAACGGCTTCCGTAGCTCAGTGGTCAGAGCACTGCACTAGCATCGCAGGTTAAATTCCCAGCCGGAAGGCCTCTAAGTTGCATTTTTCGCAACTGGTCCCGCGGTTTGGTCTTAAAATGTGTATATATATATATATATAGGTAATATTTGGCATTTCACTCGATCAAACTACATGTTGAAACTACATTTTGAAATTGTTTCCTTCACCATAAATCCTTTCAATATATATATATATATATATATATATATATATATATATATATATATATATATATATATATATATATATATATATATATATATATATATATATATATATATATATATATATATATATATATATATATATATATATATATATATATATATATATATATACGTGTCTCCACAGCTCATCAGTGTAGCCTGGTACAATCTAGATAGGGCGCAACTACATGTATTTAAACCCAAGCGATTGTCGGTGACAAGCGCTTGTGGGACAATAGCAGTCATGCGCACACCCAGAGAGCGTGAACCACAAGGGTATAGTGGGCGTTGCATTGTCGCTAAAGGATACCCATACCAACAAAGTTGCAAAGTGACAGGGTTGTACTTTGCTGCGAGATAGAAGTGGTAGAAGTTATAGAAGACGTGGGAATCAAACAGAAAAGTAGAAAACGAGTACGTAAAATCGAAGCCAAGCTATGATTGACGAGCAGTCACGATGATTGTCGTCAAGAGAGACGCTCTGTTATAGCCAAGGCACTAACAGCCAACCAGTTATCTCTGAATCACTCCTTGGTCTTGCTGATATCCTCCTTTTTTCTCTCATTTCTTCTACTGTTCTATTCCTAGCCTCTGCGAGTCCTGATATCCTTTCTCCGGTCAATGGTATCTGTAGGGTCAATGCTACTGTATCTGTTTTCGTCCTCTGTCAACCTATGTATTTTCGGTTGGTCCAGATGTGTGTCAATCCATGGTTGCTTCTTTGCATTCTCTGCCCCCCTCCACAATTTTATCCGCGAGAGCTTTGAATTGTTGCAGTGCTTTTTTGTTTCTCCGTATCCCGTCTCAATACAATTTGCGCGTTACCTCGCTCATTGTTTCGATTCACAAGTTTGAATTCCAAATTATTACCACCGTTTACGTCTGTGTTATTCAGCAACTCTATAACACGTTGGGGTCGTGTCTATCTAGTATCACACCATGCGTGACTTGTAGAAAGGCGTATAGGGCTACTGATTTGTTGTTGTTGGGTCTCATACCCACCTTTGGAACCTCTATACTTTGGTCTCCTCTTCCTTTGATTGTCACTGTCTTGCTATCGTCATTGTCTATGAAACTGGTCTCAGTGAACTCAAATCTTCTCGTCTGTTCGTATTCAATCTTCTGGATCTTATCGTGCGTGTCGTCAAATTTAACGCGGATATCCCCAGGAATAGAGTCGTCTGTATCCATTCGCGTATACTCTCTCTATAGTTTGGAGAGTTCATCATCAAGTTCCTGATCGGTGTATTTCGAGAAATCGACACGTTCTTTGCATATCAAAGTCGTCAAATCCTCCCTCGGCCATTTATTATTACCCAATATTTTGTACATGTATGTCGGTTTCCGGGATACGCGAGTTGTGTTTATTATCTTAACCAAGCCATTTCACCCATTTCAGCCATTCTCTTTTCCTTTTCAACACATTCTCTACTCGATACACAGGATCTTCCTGTTTATCCACAGCCGATAATTCTTCTTCGTAGAACTTACCTATGATTGGTCCTTGATCCTTCATGGTCCTCTAACTCGTGTTTGGGTATCCACGAATCTTGCATCTCGGTAATTCGCTTTATATCCCTTGGTGAATGTACTCTTGTATTTTGAGATTCATTCGCAGGTCCCTACCTTGAACCTTGGTAATCTAAGTTCTCTAAGTCATATTCAGTGTAAGCTTATTTGAAATTAGCTATTTGCTAATATTATCCAAATCTTGATTATACACAATATTGGATGATGTTAACATCACTACCAGCATATGTTACATGAGTATCATCCGCACACATTCTGGTGGGTTTCACCCCTGTTAACTTATGGTGGATAAGATATACGTTGTCCTACTGCTTGTTAATATAGTTCAGAGGCTTCTTGAGAATTTTCTTTGGGGTGTTCTCATCCCCAGTAAGAAGGTCTTTTAGACGAAATTGCTTCTCTAAATCGTCGTAGACTCGCTGTGGGATCACCGTGAAATCTCACCAAAGTTATTTACTCTATCGTAAGGGATGATTTCGTTTTTTTACTCTGTTTTTTTACTCTGATGACTTTTTTACCACGGCAACGAAAAAATGAGCATGCACCTTTCACACAAATATCAAATATACAATTGCAAAGGCGAGGGATACCGTAAATGTTCGATTCAACGTCAACGTCCTGGTCATCGCCTTCTTCATCGTCGTCTATCCGTAGATGTGGATCAGAGGCATCTTCGACATCTGAATCAGAAACTTCAAAGGGATTTGTGTCCGGCTCTTTTAGGATGGACAGCTGCGATCGAAGTACCTCGCGACCTTGACTGCAGGGCTCGCCTTCCTTGAAACAATGAATTCTGACGTCGTCGGAGGAACCGTCAATGGGAAGACTCAACGCACACGATTCAAACGATTTCTTTATCAAATCGGTTGATAATTCAGCCCACGAATCAATGATCCATTGTAAAATAGTTCTCCTAGGTGGGGCTTTCAAAATTCCGCCTTCTGTTTCTTCGTGGATTCCAACCGTAGCTAACCATTTCTCGAAGGTGCGGCGCTTAATCGAGAGCGGCGCTTATTAAATTATCCTGCTTCTGGATGCGGCGCTCATTCGAGAGCGACGCTAAATCGAACATTTACGGTACACGTCACATAAGAACCCCCGTCAAGATTCTCTCCCTCGCTTCGCTGGGTCGTTTCGCTCCCTCACTCGCGATGGGATTATTATTATCACTCACCATTCTCTGCAGCTTTTCGATGATTTCTTTAAAGTGCCTAATAATTAGTAAGATTTTCGTTAGAATCTGAAAGAATGAAAAAATGCTGAAGAACCTTACAAATTGGAATGTCTTGATCCATATCCAATAAAAAATAAGAATTAGCAATTCCTAATTGCTTATTAATAATTGATTCAATAATTAATAATCAATAATTAATTAATTATAATTATTATTAATAATTAATTAATTAGTATTATTATTACAAAATAATAATTAGCAATAGACACTTCGCGAATGGTCAATGGTCACAAACAATTCTTGAAATCGAGGTTGGTTATCAGAAAGATAATATTAATGTGATACGATCTCATTCCAAACCTCGACTTAGAGCCATTGTTACGTAGGTACGAGTGAAGCAAATACGGTGTCTATTGCTAATTATTTTTATTTTGAAAATTTCAAGTGGAAATATTTTGATGCCGCATCAGAGCAAAGGAGCGACTTGTTTACTAAGAATTGATGACACACCATTCTACTTACTTGACGAGGAACGACCAAGAATTGATCAAGTATATTCGATCCATCATGACGATTATTACACTATACCTGCAACAAAAAGATCAATAAATATTTTGCCATGATATTTACAGTAAATAATAATAAATAATCATAATAAATAATAATAATAATGATAATAATAATAATGATAATAATAATAATAATAATAATAAAAAAATGCCAAACTTATCTGGGATTTTGAGTTTAAAGTTCGTAAAGATACTAGCCATAGACGCCCGGATTTAATACTCGAAGACATAGAAGCTAAAACCATCTGGATAGTTGACATGACCTGTCCCATGGAACGGAACCTGCCAGCCGCCTTTAGGGAGAAGATGGTTAAGTATTCCCAGTTGGAATTTGAAATACGTGAGCAACGCCCAGGGTTTTGTACCTACATCCTTCCACTAGTTATTGGTAATTTGGGTGATGGCACGAAGATTCTTATTGAGGAAGTTCAAAAATTATTCAGTGACATAAAATAAGTTCATTTTATCACCAGAGAGATGACTAAAATCGTCCTAATGGAAAGCGAGTCCATAGTTAGAAAGATTTTGACTGGGTTAATTCAAAGACGTTAGTGACTGTTCACTTTTGATTGTATGTTTATCATGCTTTGTTTATGTATATATATATTAAGACGGCAATATTTGGCGTTTTACGAACTGGCTGGGAACCAGAATATGAGGTCCGGCTATCTTTTACAATAATAATAATAATAATAATCATAATCATAATCATAATCATAATCATAATCATAATCATAATAATAATGGCAACTTTATTGAAATTCTTTATATATATACAATTATAAATCTCACTAATTTAGGTAATTTATAATTGACTACTTGAACCTATTTATTATTTACAAACTATATAGAAAAAAAAGAAGTTAATTAATAATAATAATAATAATAATAATAAGTAATAAGGAAAACTTTATTTAAAAACGGTAAATTCTTCAATTACATTCAAATTAATTTTTATAATATTTACATTGATATGGGCTGTTGAAAAATAATTAAAACTGAAAAATAAATTAAAACAAAGGAAATTCAATCTAAAATTCTAGGCTAAAAATCACGTATACAGTAGTTCTGCTACAGAGAGAGTAAAGTCTTTCGCGATCTCGCGTGACTTAAACGGAATTCTCGAACCTCTCACGCATCTATGTACAGTTCTTAAGATAGCGAATGATAGCTGGATTCGTAACCAGGTAATGACGCTGGCGTAAACTTCATTGTTCTTGCTCGTGAGTTTATCTGCGAGAGTTCTTAAAAAGTTCTGACAGTCGGCTCCCATGCCCCCGTTTGTACCAAACACCAATGGTGTAAAAGTTCCCATTTCAACATCCATCACTCTCTGATTGTATTTTCTCTTCTTCTCGTTTTCCTGCTCTCTGAAGATTGTTGCAGTGGACTTACCCTGGTTGGACCGGGAGTTTACATGCGTTACACGTACGTCAAAAAATGCTGTAACTCTATATATCTCTATATCTCTATATATAAGTTACTATAATAATAATAATAACAATAATAATAATAATAATAATAATAATAATAATAATAATAATAATAATAATAATAATGGAAATAAGAATAATAATGGCAAGTAAGGTGGACGTGCTCTAGCAGTCGTGCTGGAAATATCATCTGCTCTGAAAGTAAGCCGAGTTTGGAACACCTTGGTTGGTACAGAAAAGTAGTTAAATACTTCACAACTTGTCTAACTGAATAGGAAAGTAGGCGATGTAATGATATATATATATATATTAGATATATGTTTATGAGATGTTGATTATGTATTTCCGCTTCCGGTCGGTATGTATATATGTGGGCAACCATGCGATTGTTCAGCAGTTGAATAAAAATAATCATTATCGTTGCTTCTAAAACTGATAAAGGCGTTACATGCAGGTGTCAGGTGTAAGAGAAACTCACGTTACTCGTTAGAAAAGAACGAAGCCAGAGTAACCAGTATGTCCGAATGCTGCAAGTCTATCCGAAGTACCAGGGCAAGCAGGAATTTCTCGAGGCATTCATGTTAATATTCCGCTACCGGCCAAATTAGATGCAAAAGGAAATTTGGCGTCGAACGAGACAGCCTCACGGTTACGACAGGAGTCGAAGGAACTATAAGAACGGCAACGTCACTTACTTCCATTGTGATCGAAGCGCTTGAAACATACGATGGACTAGACTCTAGACAAAGGATTTGTCTTTAAGTATTAGAGTGTTTTATCGAGTTTTTTTTAGTTTGTATTAATTAATGGAGAGAAACGCGACAACAGTCGAACAACAAACCCGAGGAAGGCGGAAATGGACAGAGGAAATGAATAAAGCGATACTAGAGTGCGAGAAGAAAGCTCTAATACACGTCAATTCTGATGAGGCACATGTACTGGAGAGTGGAAGGAAGAAGGGACATATGCGTGTAATGAAGGAGCTTTGGGGAGATGGGGTACGAACACATGAAGCAAATCTACGGGACCAGTCAGCACGGTTGGAGAAGTCGATGGGTGATGTAGTGGGAAACATTTAGAGTCGAGTGGGGAAGAAAGAAGGGAAAGAAATAGAGAAAATCAAACAGAATCTGGGAATAACAACAACAGTCAAAGTTCACAAAATACCGAAACGCTAAATAAAGCAAGTTTATACTTTGGAAGATGGACAAAATAAATGTGTTCCACGAAGCCGTAGATAAAGCGTTGCACGTTCTTGGGAGAGAAAATGTGATGTTGAAGGAGGAGCAGTACGAAGCGCTAAAGGCTATTGTTGTTGACAATAGGGACTGCCTTGTCATTTTGCCGACAGGGTTTGGTAAATCTTTGATTTACCAACTTTTACCAGCTGTGTTTGATTTCATATCATCCCTCAACCCTACCATCCACAATCATCGTCGTTTCACCTCTGAATGCCCTCATGCGAGATCGGTGTCAAAACTTCGTGAGCAATTGCGCAAGCAAAAGCTCCTAAAGAAACTGGTGCGAGAACTCACCGTCAACCAATCAAATGACGAGTTTCATCGGAGTTCCCCAGAGCCTCCGTTTCTTGGCGCGCAGGCCAAAAGGAATGCAGGCTCTGGGGACGAGATTGTACAGTTTCAAGCCACTTGCGGAACGGTTTTTAAACCAATCATTAATTTTCTTTAGCATCTAGTTGTCCTTGAAAATCAGCAGGATCTTCTAACAGCACTTCTTTGGCCACTATTCCAACTTATGGACTTTCCGATTTTCTCCACCTCATCTATACATTTTCGGCAGAATCTTGCCTGTCACTTAGTCACTACAACGTGATTACTGCTGTACTTTCATCTCCTTATGATTTTTAAGTAATTAATTTGATTCGGATGTTTTCCTCCGCGTTTTTTCCTGCAGTTACTTCATATCGTCAAATCGATTTCTTAATTTCCTTCGAATTTCTTGTTAATTTTCTTACGTTAGCGTTTCTGTAGTTATGGAACTTGGAGCCATTAAAGTGTCTATGAAGTGAAAAATTCAGTTTGAAATAAACTCTTTTATTTGAAATAACTCCCGAAATTATAAAAAAATAAATTTACACACTTCTGTCTCATTTTTTCTTGAGATATATGAAATTGTTTGATACTACGTCATACTACGGGTCGCCACCTACCTATACTATCAAGTTTTGTGATTGGTTGATTAAAACAATAAAACAATAGAATCAACCACAAAGAAACCAATGTCCTAACCCTATCACTTTTGTTCCATATAGCCAATCACAAAACCTGTTCATTTTAGGTACGTATTTACCGCATACTACACAATAACTTATTGAAAAAGCCTATATATATTTGGGATTACCAAATCAAATCACTCGAAACTTCACATGCTTAGTGTTATTTGATATATTCACGCTTATGAACAGTTTCAGGTGATTTCCTTTCATAATCTCAAGGATATACATGGTTTTTCAGTACAAGTCATAATGCAGTATTATTATTATTATTATTATTATTATTATTATTATTTATTTATTATTTTTTTAACAGTCTTCTTTACAAGTAGATTGTATTATATTATATTATATTTAGTTCAATTTGTTAATATTATCATTATAGTATATAACTAGGAGAGGATAACTTTTAAGAACGATGACTTATTATCATTATTATTATTACCATTACTATTAATGACTGTTTTAAGTGTGTAAATTATTTGAAGAATATTTTTAGATATTTAAGAAATATGTATCATATAATAGTATCATGTGCAAATTGTTAAAATAAAATTGTTATTATTATTATTATTATTTATTATTTTATTTATTATTATTATTTTATTTATTATTTTATTATGCATTATTATATTTATTTTATTGTAAACAGAAATTTTCACTTCATAGACACTTTAAACAGAATATTTTTTACAATCGTATCGTAATCCGTATTCCTCTGTTCAAATTATCGGTGCAGATTATCGTTATATTTACCTCCCCGCAAATAACGCGTGCACAAATCGTCGCGATGCCTGTATTAGAGTTTCCCCTATATTGAGTAAAAACACTTACCAACGTTGCAGACCTCTAGCTTGTGTGTCTTTAAGAAAGAAAGTGTGACTCAAGACGTATCCATTGGCATCTTCTCCAAAAAATATCGGTCCTTCTCGTCCAGGGCATATTTCACAACTTAAACTTTAAAAAATAGGATCACAGAATAAGTATGTGACTTATGTTTAATATTATTTTGCTGACACCATATAGATCGTATATCGTATATATGTAGTATTTAAAACACGAGAAGGAGCGTTTTATCATATTTAAAATGCGAGCGCGCAGCGCGAGCATTTTAGATATGATAAAACGCGAGTTCGAGTGTTTTAAATAGCTTCAAAAACAATTGATTGTAATCACTAGGGAGTGTACTGGTTTTTATTTTCTATTAGAGGTAAATTGGGTTGATGTATGAAATGCAAATTAGCAGGAATTTTATATAAAGTTCGTAGAGACTTTATATAATTTTCATGCTGATTAGTATTCATGGCTTTTATCAGGTATAAAAGCCTTGCGCGTGACTAAATACGGAAATGTGATTGGACAATTTGGTTAATGAATATTAATGAGTTTTTGAAATATATATATATATATATATATATATATATATACTGAACTACTAATATGTATATACTTTTAACAATACATGTACCTTCATTACACTGCACTTATTAATCTCTGTAAATATAATAATTTTCTTCTATCTTTATTATCTAATGATAATTCTCTTTAAACTTTATATAAACCTTTTTGAACAGATTATATGTAAATAGATTAACAAATAACTTCCACTAGGGGTCTTATTTAGAAAGCCTTTTAGGTTTCTAGTAGATCCCTAGCCCAAAAAAATGAAAATTCTCAATTATGTAAATAGTTCAAATGCATGGACGAAATAAATAAATAATAATATATATTGCAGGCGAGGCGTTCGTATAATTTTTCGTGTTGTTTCTCGCACCTGATTGGCTTATTTTTGTCTTACGCAATTATTTATTCTACAAAAATGTCACTTTACGTTTTACTCTGTGACGAAGGGCCTTCGCTCGAAACGTTGGACTACTCATACACACTATTTCGGCAGTACACCAACCTTTTTAGATATTTGATTTGTATGCGAGAGTAGGCATGGTACAAAATGGTTATATAGTTGGTTGTACATTATTATTATTATTATTATTATTATTAGGTCGGCCTCAGCCGGGCTAAAGCCTTACAATGCCAACCTCGTTCCCAGGGCATTTTTCCTCCACGGTGGAAGGTCGGCGAAAATGGCCCTGGGATCGGCTGGTTACATGACACCCAGAATTTCTGGGTGTTTAGATATGATAATTTGTGTGGTCTTGTGCTCAATTTCCTTTGTCTACTTTGTTGACCTGAATAAATGAGAAATATTCAATGCTCTTCAGAGTTGTTCATGTCAGCATTCGTTGGCATAAAAACAGCTAACAAGCTTAATAAACCACCATACATCCATGGTTATCTCTTACAAAAGGTACGAAGAAGCATATATCCAATTTAGCGAAAGCTATCACTTCTAACTTGCTGTGAAATTTGAAGACAGCAATCAGATTTAGATGAATAAATTATACCCGGCTGAATTAATTGAGTTTTATGACAAGCCAATCGGATTACAGAATGCACCAGCCGATCCCAGGGCCATTTTCGCCGACCTTCCGCTGTGGAGGCAAAATGTCCTGGGTACGAGGTTGAGGCCCCGTTTATGGATGGCCGGTGGGCGAAACGAATCTCCTCGAATCTCCTCATACGCCCTTTGCCGTCAAGTCTACCATCAAGGCTTCCTATTTGACCCATAGGTGGAGTGCAGTTTAATGTCATCCCCAGGCAATAAATTACATAATTATATTACATAATTCGACTGTATAATTATCATCCGATTACCTTACCATGTAGCCTCCTTCGCAGACGTTCTAATAGCTCGCTTAATATCTCGCCATGTACTAACGTCTGCTTAGAGCTACATTCCATTCCCTTTGTGTACATGGACCAATGAAATTACATCATTGTCGTGCTAAATAAAGCCGTCCTGGATGCATGGTGTTGCTAAATAAAGCTTATATTTTGAAAAGTTTAGCCTAGAACTTCACGAAATTTACGAAGAATATTGTTTTGACTATGTTCTTGCTGCGGCCTATGCAAACAAATAAGTGTGTATGTCAGAGAGCGTAAAGAGAAATTTAAGATTGTAAACAAAAGGTGTAGTAGTGTCTTAATCGACTGCATGTTTACTTGAAAGCTAATATTTCGCTTACTATAGCTCAGAGCTTTACAAAGTTTACGAAGAATTGTATTGTTCTTGCTGGTCGTGTAAATAAATCTGTGTGAAAAGCTTTAAAAAGCTACAAGCGTCGGCGACATGTATCTAGCGGATAATAAATCTTTAATACGGGGATGTCTAGCCTAGCAACCTCGATGTTATTCAGTTCCATATTCCAGGTAGTGGCGCTTTTAACTTTATTTCATGTACATGTATTCATATTGTAATTCACAGATAATACAACATCTTCTTTATATTGATTCTATTTGCGCAAAATTTTTACTGAACTACTAGTTTTCAAACAGTCAGCTCAAGGTCGAAGGTCAGGTTTCCAGGTATTGGAAGTCTGACTCTGATTGCAGGTAGCAGCCGGTAGTTGAGGGGAGTGAGAACGAACTCGAACTGACGGCTGCGAAGGAGACTACTTAGCATGCAGCTCCACATTTAGCGTTATCAAAGTCCAGTCAGTCATCCTAATTATATACCTGTATATACTGTAGTATATATTTACCTTCTGACACAAGCTTGTCGAACTACACTATAGATATCTTGATGCACAGGGTTACGGCTGCTTGTATAAGAGACATGAGCTTGTTCATCTATACTCAGGAAACCAGGGTGGTCTGCGGGTAGCGAGCGACATGCCTGAAAATATTATTGAAATCTATGAATGAAATACTTCAAAATTTAGTGAGGTAACAGTAAGGGAAGGTTCATCATTTATGGGGGTTGGGGGCTGGTGGGAAAATGGGGGGAAAGTATTTTTCTCAGATTAAAAAGGGGGTTTAAACTTTTCTTAGCATTTCTGACGGGGGGATAAAAAATTCAAGGGCATTTAATTAGTCGATGCATGTACAAATTACTCGAAGGCGGGAAATTTTTTTATCGAAGCACACAAAAATGGTTTGAATTTTGAAAGATGGTTATATAACTTAATTGTTATATTTTTAATTTGAGATGTTATGCTACATAATGCAATATTTGGCTTTTACTTTCATTTCAACCATGGCCACAACCACATTGAACTAACTGTCCTGTCTATATCCAGTTATTAGCTAGTCGCTAGCCCAAAGAAGCTATATTAATAATTTTCTCCCATTTATTATATGAAAGCTCCATTTGAAGAACTATGTCTATATATGACATTTGTAAAATCTGTAAATAAAAGCACATTTATATTATTAAACATTAAAAATCAACATGGTGTCGGATAGTAGTAATTATTATATCTATATACATGTAGCTATTTATATATATGAGGGAGAGTAATATATATATTTTTAACAATTGGTGAGGGGGTTCTGTTTTTTGGGTTGTGCATAAAAGGGGGGTCAGATTTTTTTTAATATATAAATTTTGGAGTATAAATAAATAAATTTAGTATTCATAAACAATGGCAACCTCTAAAAAGTTAATACTACACCGCGAGTCGCTGTTGAGCGAATTTAATAGGTCCTTTCACTTTGTCGTTTATTAACTCTTTGACTTGAGTGACAAAAGGATTTCGCTCGAAACGTTGAATAAACCTCTTACACTATTTTGGCAGTGCACCAACTTTTAAGAGATCTGTATTTCTACACTGCCTACTGCCTAGTGCCTATACAGTACACAGAACAACATTTTTATAGTATCAACGCAGTTTCACAATTTTGAATTTTGTTACATAATCGCAAAGATATATAGTTTTTTTTTCAGTAAGTTATTATGCAGCATTGCAGTGTGATGTCACAGTGAGGAACATTTACATATCAAACGAATTTTAATATCTCGAGATCGAAGTGAGATATGGAAGAGTTTTAAATGCCAATCTTTATAATTTCTATAGTTCATTCAAGTAAGAGAGTTTATTTCAAACTGAATTTTTAACTACATAAACACTTTAATTACCTCCAAGTAAACAAACGCCTTCTTACAAAACAACACATTCACTCTCTTTAGTTAATTCCAAAAGTTTGACCTGGCACATATAATATAATACAATGGGAATGGAACAATTTAATTTAACCCACCGTTAGCGTTTCTAACACTTTTTCAAAATTGGTGCAAGTCATAATAATTCATAGACAAGCCCCAAAGCGTACCTATTTTTATAGCACTCTTCAATAAAACAACCATGTTTATATTTGTACTGTACAGTACTATATTGCTCAGAGATGTTAGCCACATTTTGAAATACTTAACAGAGAGATTTATACTATATACCAATAGAAAGACATTGAAAATTCACAATTGTGGTGCACGTTTCAAGTTTGTAGCTATCATGGAACAAATTAAAAATATGAAAGTGTATTATTTTTCAAATGTTTAGAATTTTCAATAAAATATAATTTTTGTATATTGCTCAGAAATCTTTTGACACATTTTTAAATACTTAACGGAGAGAGTTTTACTATATACCATTGGAAACCCCTTGAACAACCACAATTGTGCTGCAAATATGAAGTAGGAAACATTTTAAAGTTTGTAATGTTTTGAATGTTTAGAATTTTCAAAAAAATATAATTATGACACATCATTTGATGAAGTTGGAATTAAATCCGTGCAGTTCAAAATATATACCATTTGTGCTTTATAACACTGCAGAATAGCAAGTGTTTATGTTTATTATTTTATTAAAATTATAAATACTATGCTTGATAATTAGCCTGTATACTGTACAGTACTGGTGCCAAGTTTAGGGTGCAAAAAACGTGCAGACTATAGCTGTGTTTATACGACCTGGATCTGGCCTACAATTCTGTAGTATAAAGATACACTGCTGTAGCGAATAATAGACAGACGATACAATACATGAACGATTGTCAAGCTTATATCCTCGGAAACATTTTTCTGAGTCCCGGACAGGAATTTAACCTGTAACTTTCTGATTGCCGGTGAGACGCTCTAACCATTGAGCTACTGAGACTCAGATATAGAGTGATGTACTGATTCGATTGAAATATGTACTGTATACTGCCTATGCTATGCGGCTCGCATTCACTTCAGCAGTGTATATATTAACTCATCCAACCATTACTGATATATAGTAATTACTAATTAACTGCCGTATAGGCAGTACACATATCAATCGAACCAGTATATCATTCGGTTTTATATTCACAAGTGAATATAAAACCGTACAAAGCACTTTCCATGTTGTTTTCTGTTTATTACATATATCACAATAATGTTTTGACCATTTTTACAACGAAGGACATGTGTGACAGACTGACAGTGCCGTGCCGTGCAGTGCAGTGACGTACAGTGCCGTGCCGTGCCGTGCCGTGCCGTGCCGTGCCGTGCCGTGCCGTGCCGTGCCGTGCCGTGCCGTGCCGTGCAGTGCAGTGCAGTGCAGTGCAGTGCAGTGCAGTGCAGTGCAGTGCAGTGCAGTGCAGTGCAGTGCAGTGCAGTGCAGTAACGTACAGTACAGTGCCGTGCCGTGCCGTACCGTGCCGTGCCGTGGCGTGCCGTGCCGTGCCGTGCAGTGCAGTGCAGTGCAGTGCAGTGCAGTGCAGTGCAGTGCAGTGCAGTGCAGTGCAGTGCAGTGCAGTGCAGTGCAGTGCAGTGCAGTGCAGTGCAGTGCAGTGCAGTGCAGCGACGTACAGTGCAGTGACGTACAGTGCAGTGTAGTGACGTACAGTGCAGTGCAGTGCAGTGCAGTGCAGTGCAGTGCAGTGCAGTGCAGTGCAGTGCAGTGCAGTGCAGTGCAGCGCAGCGACGTACAGTGCAGTGACGTACAGTGCACTGCAGTGACCATAATAACAAAGAAGGAAAAGGAGTGTAAGATTATAGACATCGCAGTTCCAGGAGATTGCAGAAGATATCAAAAAGAAACAGAGAAGATAGAAAAGTATGATGAGTTAAAAAGGGAAATCCGAAAATTGTGGACAACGAAGAAAGTAGACGTGATTCCAGTAGAAGTTATTCCAGTAGAAGTTATTCCAGTAGAAGTTATTCCAATAGTAGTAGGTGTCTTAGGAGCAGTTTGTAAGAAACTGGATAAGTGGATTGATAAATTAGGAATACATATAAGAATAGAACTTCTTCTTCAAAAGACAGCATTATTAGGGACAGCAAGAATACTGAGAAAAAGCTTGGAAAGCTAAAAACGTTGGGACCTTAAGCTACTGGTTGCAGCCAGCTCCCAAGGAAAACATAACCAGCATAAGAACAAAGCTGCGAAAGATATGACGATAATAATAATAATAATAATAATAATAATAATAATAATAATAATAATAATAATAATAATAATAATAATAGTAGACGGTTTATGCTATGGAATCTTGCACTCGTTTTAAACTGTCCACAAATTTACATTATCCTCTTTGGATCATAATGTAGATTTGAAATTTGATTAAATTAAAAGCAAATATCGTTAAGTGGATGTTGAGACGTGTTTTTAAACACAAATATTGAATTTCAACAATACAATACAAGCACAAACCTCACATTGAGTTGACTTTTGTTGTGGGGATTTTTGTGACACCATAGAACAATCAGCAGAACTGCTCTGGGAAGCCCTATATAATAAAATATATACATTACCTATTTACCTTTAATTAGATAAATATTATTTAGGTAGAACGTACCTCCTTCCAATTTTGGATTTCGTATCTTTGTTTATTTATCTAATATGCAACTAGATACTAGTTTAGGATGGCGAGCAATGGGAGAAGAGAATGGTATTAGAAAAGGGGAAATAGAGCAGGGGAGTTGCAAAAGAGAAAATCAGTTGAAATGGAATTTAAAGTGCATATAACGTCTGTGGGGATTTAGTAATATTTGTAATCTATGGATTCTCCTGAGATAAATTGTAATATATCTTGTCAGATGAAATTTCATCTTCATAGACTTTTTTGGTGTTAAAGTTGACGGAAGTGATATCATAGCGGGCATCTGTCTATATGAAAACCTCTTTACAGATGCCCGCTATGACGTCATTTCCGTCAACTTAAACAGCAAAAGTCTATAATAATAATAATAAACAGTATTTGGGGCATCCTACAGAACTCGATGCTCTTACAATGGTAAAACCTTAAATATCGAAATAAATCCTAAAAATCTATTTTTACAATTATTCTGACTGCATTAATTAATATGAATAAAAACATCCTATAATAAAATTAAAATATAGACCTAAACTAGTAATATATGTTAAAAAGATAGGTCTTAATAGCAGATTTAAAGTGTGTTAGGGAATTTAAACTTCTTATGCCTTTCGGTAAAGAGTTCCACAATTTAGGTGCTGCAACAGAGAAAGATTTATCACCATAGGATTTCATGTTAGACTTGGGAATTTCTAGGAAGTTATTGTCTGAAGATCGTAGACTACGAGTCGGTATGTACTGGTTTATAAGTTCAGTTATATAAGTGGGAGCCTGACCATGAAGAGCTTTAAATGTCAATAAAAGTAACTTAAAATAAATTCTCGCTCTTATACGTAGCCAGTGGAGTCCACCAAGTACAGGGGTAATATGTTCAGATTTTTTAGATTTAGTAACGAGTCTAGCAGCAGTGTTTTGTATCCGTTGTAGTTTGTTCAATTCTGTATCAGGTAGACCATAGAGTATACTGTTACACGAGTCAAGTCTTGATGTCACAAATGCATGTATTAGTCTCTCACAATCCGTTTGCGTCAGGTATTTTCTAATCTTTCCAATATTCTTGATGGCAAATGACGCCGATTTGCAGACTTTGTTCACGTGTTTGTTTAGCTTAAGGTGATTATCAACAACTACTCCTAGATCACGTGTAGCTTGAGTTGGAGGGATAACAACGCCTCCGATATTGATTCCAGAAATCTGATTAAAGTTTCTTGCATATCGGGAAGATAAGTGGATGACTTCAGTTTTACCAGCGTTGCAAGCAAAGCCATTGGCTGTACACCAAATCATAATGTCATTGGTGCAAGCTTCAAGTTTTGACAGTTCCACATTTCGATTAACAGAGTTAAATGATACATATAGCTGTGTATCATCTGCATATAGCAAACATTTCAATCCGTGAGTAGTTATGACATCTTCAATTGGCGCAAAGAAAAGAGAGAATAGAATTGGACCCAAAACAGAACCCTGAGGGACTCCATAGCGCAGAGGTTTTTCAGACGATTGCGTATCCCTAACTATAACTGACTGAGTACGTCCGAGGAGGTATGACTGGAACCATGTCAAAGCTGCATCATTTATACCATATCGCATCCTAAGCCTGATCAGGAGGGCCGAGTGGTCTATAGTGTCGAATGCCGATGACAAATCTAAGAGAACAAGAACCACTTCTTGCTGCTGATCGATAGCGCGTAGTATGTCATTAAATACACGCACCAGAGCTGTTTCCGTACTGTGGTAATGTTTATACGCTGATTGTAATTTGGCCAATAGATCATTTGTCATAAGGTAGTCCATCATTTGTGCCGTGGCAACTCTTTCAAGAATCTTAGATAGAATAGGCAATGTTTGTAATTGGACGATAGCTCAGGAACTCATCATAGTCAAGGGTTTGTTTCTTAATCGATGGGTGAACAATGCCCTTTTTAAGTGACGCAGGAAACATCCCTGATGTAAGAGATGTATTAACAATGTTAGTTAGTGGACCAATTAAAAGAATGAAGATGAAATTTTCGCCTGACAAGATATATTACAATTTTTCTCAGGAGAATCCATATATTACATATATTTTAAATTCCCACAGACGTTATATGCACTTCAAGAAGAAAAGGAGGAAGTTAATATTATTTATGCTTCATAAATGATGTTGCCTGAGCACGACAATCAATTTATTAAAGTGCCTATGAAACGAAAAATTCAACTCTGTTTTTATGACCCACTTTGGTACTTCGTGATGTACTGGGTATTATTATGGTGCTATCGGTTTTTCAATCACTGTATGGTAAGGTGCTTTTATCGACGTTCAAACATCGCTATTTTGATAGAAAGATTTCCGGAGTCTGGGACGGAAAGCAGCAGTCTAGTGACGTCACGCGTTAGAGTCGTCGATGATATCGATATGATTTTTGTGGTGCTTGAATGCTTAGCTGTGGAAATATTACTGATGTTTGAGATAGAATCAACTTCTTCCTCTAAAAGCGAGATCAATAATGATTTTTTCATCTCTACAATCTACGCCGACTCTAATGTTTGACGTGAAAGAGGTGATTTGACCGCGCGTTGAGGTGCGACAAAATTGGTGCAATTTTTCCACTTTTACACTAAAAATAAAGCACTTTCCTTTGTCGTGATTGAAAAACCGATACCACCATAAGATTCAGCGCATCAACAAGTACCAAAGTGCAGTGTCATAAAAACAGAGTTGAATGTCTCGTTTCATAGTCACTTTAAAACATCTTAAAGAGTTCAGCAGATAAAACATGTAGTTACAAGACAATAACTGAGTGGTAGCTACTGTAGTACTGTACTGCACAAGACAAAAATGTTTATACAAGTACTCAACAATGTTACTCGATCACGTAATATTACTCAACAATGTTGAACGTAAGACAATGAACTTGCTTCCTGAAAACATTTACAGTAGAAGGTGACTCTCCCCTCCGCAGAGGCTTCCAATGTAGTAGATGGGGGGGGGGGGGGGGAGTGGGGTAATGGGACGAGGAAAAACGCTGAACATCGGAACGCAGGCGTTATCCGAACCATATAACCCCCCTCTATTGCATTGAAAGTCTCTGCGGAGGAGAGAGAGAAGGTGAGCTATGACTTTATATGTACAATAATTAAACAAAGCCATATGATAAAACCAGAATACAATATTATGCCACAGAGAGAACTGCTAAGAAGTGAATTCACTAGAGAAGTGAATTTTGACATTTAATGTTTTATTTATTCTGACATATAAATATTCTTATATCATGATTGGTTCGGTTTCTTTTGTTCTCCAGCGGGATATAAATCCGATATATCATATATGCCTAGAAAACAATTGAAATTATAAATTCAAGAGCCAATATATATATTAGCCCTTGAATTGATAATTACCCAATTCATGGAGTCCTGTAGATAGGCAAGCATTTGTTGCTTGACAAATGTTTGTCAAGTCAGGAATTTATTACAGTTTGTATGGAGTATAAAATGTGGGACTAATACTGAATGAATGCGCATGTGCACATCGCCATATACTTATTAATATTAAGCTATTTACGAATTTACCTTCTGGTCAACGAACCATCATCCTTTGGAAATACCTTACAACCATCAATGGGATGATGGTCAGTACAATGAAAAGCCTGAAAGATATGGTTTATGATTTGAGCTTAAAAGGACTGCAGCAAAAATTAGTGCTTCTATTGATAACTTATACATATTATACTTATTATCTTTTTCTTTAGATGAAGAGAGGATTTATTAATGGTTAAATATATGTATATGAAAATTTGACTGCCCCAACCGGGAATCGCCCCCGAGGCCGAATCAACGCATCGGCGCTCTAACCACTGAGCTATTGAGTCACGGTCAGAACAGTCAAACATCATATACATATTTATACATCGCCCCGACTCTCAAATCTCTACAGGAAGACATCTCATCTTCGACGAAGTAGAGCGAAGCCTCTCGCAGGACTTCCTCAAGTAGCGAGCTTATCACCGGCTCTTGTATACAGGAGGCTTTACAACAATTTTCTTTAGATTTCGATTCCCCACAAATCATTACCCACATGTATAGAAAGTAGAGTCTGTGGTGTATAGAATGTCTGCGCAATCTCCATATTAGTTAGAGTTTCCGTGCGGGAGAGGACAGGTGGGAGTGGGATCTCTGCAGAGACGGTACTCCATTAATCTCTACTCCGTTGAGGGGGGTAGCAGAGAGGGGAGTAGCAGCCCTTACGAAATTTCACATGAACTGTTCCAAAATCACATGTGATCACGTGATTTTGAAACACGTTCATGTTGAATTTTTGTAAGGGAGAGAGGGGGTAGCAGAGATGGGCGCTCTTTTGCTCACTGACCATTTTTACTTTGTTAAACAGCTTTTCCATTGACTATTTTCAATTCAACATTTAATAAATACAGTAGCTTTCCTTCGACGATTTTCTTTCGATTATTTTCAATTTACTTGTTATTGCTTATTAACACTTTCCTGTCCGGCTGAAAAACATCAAAAATTGAACACCTCTTTGTTCTATTGATATCTCTGGAAATAACCGAAACTGTTGCGAAGCTATACATTTTCTGAAAGCCCAATAAAATCGGCTTTTACCAATGCTTTTAAATTTCCCGAACAAGAAAAAATTATGTCAATATAAATTAGTATTATTTATCATAAATCAGGTTGAAAAACTTACATTTTTAACATCGATAATTATCTGTGTTATCTGCCGATGACCGAATCCAATGATTGTTTTATTATGCATAAGAAGTGCTAAAGCAATGCGTTGGCGAATCCGGCGAAGAACCCGCCATTTTCCCATTTTCATTTACAGTCTTCCTTTTAGCCCTCGCATTCAATAGCGCTCCGTCAAGATGACGTCAGTACCGATGTTTGTCCGCTTTTACCCATAATTATTGCGGCCATAACAAAAGAAATAGCTCATTTGCAATCATTTGTGAGTCAAATTTGGTTTGTTTGTCCGCTCTTTGAGCTATTAATAGCAACATAGTTAATAGAAAGTATACCTGGTTCGGAAGGCTTGTGAAGGCTTTTGTTCTATGTTTTTGTTCACTTTTATGTAAATATGTGCACTTTCACACTTACTGAACACATTGTATTTTCTGTATAATGAAGCAAGCAGCCAATAGCAGCGTTTGGGTTTAATCACTCAACCGTGCTGTATAAATATTAATGAACATAAAACAAAAGATTTGTGCACTTTCAGGGCATCTTCAACATTTTAACTTAACAACTTGTTAGTCGCTTTGAAGTTTACCGGCCTTCCGAACCCTATACTTTCTATTAACTATGATAGCAGCCAGACTCTACGCTATTCTACTACGCTTTGATTTATCCCCACCTACTTTACTGCTGTACTATATGGGGAATGCAACAAAAGTGTTAGTTAATGACTTACTCATTTTACAGAAACGAGCGGCACGATTAATCTTAGACCAAGATCTACGAACACCATCTGTTGGGTTATTTCGCGAGCTCAGATGGATTCCAGTTCCAAGTATTTTTTAAATTTTTTAAATTTGATAACTTCGCCATCGATTAATATTTACATAAAATAATAAAAAAAGAAATCTAAAATATAAATACAACGGATGGCAGGGCCCAGAATTGAAATAAACAACTAAAATACTAAATGACATACTAAATTAAAAAACCCCAAAAAAACAACAAGTAATAGAACGCATAAGGCTTCGCGACTTGTTGCATTTACAACAAATAGTTTTAAATGTTCTAAGGTTGTCCGGGTTGTAGGTAGTTTCTAAGGAAGCATAATAGTACTTTTTTAATACAGATTTAAAAATTTTCAAATTGTCCGTGCTGAAATCTAGGTCCTCAGCCAAAGTGTTCCATGTCCTAGTGATACTGTACGTATGGAAAACGATCTTTGATGTGTAGTTGTCCTGCTATTTGGTACAATATAGTAGGTATTAAAGGGACACTCCGGCCCAAATACAAATGCAGTTCATATGAAAGATCTTACTGACTTTAGTTTATTTCCAAAGTTTCAGCATTCCTGTCAATTTAGTTGAGAAGATATTGCTAGTTGAAGTTGAAAATTTGTGGATTTTGACGCCATATTGGTTTTGAAAATATGACGTCATTGAGTGATTCTTTATCGTCAGTGGAGTTGTTTTGATGGCGATCACATAGTGATAGTTATTGTGAATGGTCTTTGGACGCAAATTAGTCGAAATAAACTATTTAGTTCATCATGCAGGAAAGTAGAGGAGCTTCTTAGGCATAATACGAGATCACGTCACTCAGTGACGTCATATTTTAACTAAATTGATAGGAATGCTGCAACTTTGGAAATAATCTAAAGTCAGTAAGATCTTTCATATGAACTACATTTGTATTTGGGCCGGAGTGTCCCTTTAAGGTTTGCTGATGATCTTGTGTGTCGGATAGATCTATAGTCTATACGCACACTAGGAATAGAGCTCGGTTTAACCGTAGCCAAGCCATGTGTAATCTTAAATAAAAAGACAAGATCCAGGAGGAATTCGTGCCAGTAGCATATTGGGAGAAGACGTAATAACTGTAGTCTGGAGGCATAGCTGGTCGTGGTGGAGAACGGTACAGTATTATTAAAATGAGTATTATTAAGAAGAGAACCTTTAACTGTCTGAAAACATCCCAACACGGAGATTTAAGAAATTTATTCACCTTTTGCCGCAAAGCGTCCACTGCTAAGACAAGGTCATCTAAAACTGATTTGAGGCTCCCTTCGTAAAAACAGAGCTATAGCTAAATCTAAGTTATCATATAGTGGTGCAAGTCTTTTCAATTCATTACCTAATGATTTGAAAGTCACTGAAAATCACACTGCTTCTTCCTTTGCAAAAAAGCTCAAAAATCTTCAATTAAACCATAATGTTAATCATGTAGATGAATTATCTTGTACTGCCTGTAATCATGTTGTTATATGCCAATGTTTCGGAAATGGTTTATAAACTCGATAGTATGCATACAGTACTGCTCAGAAGTAACCTAACGCTGCGTTCTCGTCCAGAACGCGTTCCCTTCGCGTTCCGAACGCGTTCAAGAACGCGTTCCGAACGCGTTCCGGAACGCGTTCCTGAGCGCGTTCGATTGCGATGGAAATTTTGTCGGAAGCTATTACCGAGTTCGGAAAACTCCGAGTGATTAACCAATGTAACAAATGGTGCGCACTAGATAGTAGTCGCCAGAACCATGTTGAGCCGCCAACACCACTAACCCAGCGGTAACATGTTCGTCGTAAATATTACGAATCATTTCGCCAAACGGTCGGAACTCGGAAAGCGAAATTACTAATTAGGTGCACTGCCGAAATAGTGACTAGTTAGACTTGCCGGTCTGCCTCTTTGTTTCGAGAAGACGGGTTTGTTTCGAGAGTGGTTTGGTTTCAAAGACGGTTGTATTCTCGAAACAAACCAGTCTTTAAACAAACCCGAAACAATCAAGAGGCAAACTGATTTGGAGCAAGTCTATGAAATAGTCCCTTCGTCAGAGAGTAAAACGTAAACTGTGAAATAATAACTGAGTGATTATTTCACTTTACGTTTCACTCTCTGACGAAGGTCCTTCGCTCGAAACGTTAGACTATTTACACGCTATTTCGGCCGTACACCAACCTTTTTACTGAAATATTTGATTTGTATTTCTACACTGGCTACGCAGCACGTTTTATCACTTATTTAAAAGCATCTATGACTAGTAAGTGACTTTACGAATGTTCTATGGCAAATACAGAAATGCTTAACTATATGGACCACCGTAATATACTGTATAAATGTATATGCAATGCGCATATAATAGTTTCAGTCGGCAAATATATTTTGTCAGTCGACAAATGTATTTTTTCAGTCGACAAATATATTTGTCATTCGACAAATAAATATATTTTGTCAGTCCACAAATATTTTATGAGATGTCTACATTAACAAATAATCGCTAACCCCAAAACAACAAAGATCCTAACCCTCAATGTTTTACCAGTCCATGTTTTATCAGTCCATGTTTTATCAGTCCATGTTTTATCAGTCCATGTTTTACCAGTCCATGTTTTATCAGTCCATGTTTTATCAGTCCATGTTTTATCAGTCCAGTCCAGTCCATGTTTTATCAGTCCATGTTTTACAACATGCCGTAGTTCAGACACTGGCTTAATATAAATTTTACTCCGTGTTTGATAATCACGCGGCGCCATATATTTTTTTAAAAACATCAGGGTTGTGGACGGATGGTTGGTACCCTTTTATATGAACGCTCTGTGTTTATTAAAAAACACTCATCAAATGTTTATTTTATTCATCTGTGAACTAAAACGACCGCTATAAAAATTCGTGACTGCCATGCTACATTGACATGTCGTTTCGCTACAAGTCGTTTTGCTACAGTATGTAACACAAAGTCGTTTCGCTTCCAGTGTAACAACTGTATGTGTCGACTTACCAACAAACGATTTCGTTTTAATGGTTTATTGGTAAGCCGTTTCCTACACTAATATGAGTTTACATCTACGTTTATGTTTCGTTTTGGTTTCATGTCAGTTGGAAATTATTCTGAATTTTGATCTTGAAATATGTAATCAATCTCGGACTAGTACCCAGACCCTTGATATTACATATTGTTGCTGAACCATTTTTACTGTATTTTAATGAGGGCCATTAGGAAGAATACAATTATTTTGGTAATAATGTATAAATTTCTCTCTTGAAATAAAGGATTATTATTATTATCATTATTATTATTATTATCATTATTATTATTAAAGTGCCCCTGTGATCAAATTTTTGGTATCCCGAATTTTTACACACTTGTAAAGAGCATGGTGTTGTTACTTAACTTGCCAAATTTCAAGCAATTGCAAGCATGAGAAGTCGCCTTTTCAGACTGTTTTTATACGAGATTATACGGCCGCCAATGTACACGAACATGTTCCGGAAGCTTAGGTTGCGATTAGAGGAAGTGACGTCAAAGACTCAACACGTGGCTAGTTATATATGAATATAAAGCTCGTATAATTCGTATAATTTCCATAAAGCTTTGTACTCTGCTGTGGAATCGCGGGCTCGTCTGGAACAAGTTTTGAGCAATGGCGGACAAAATTAGGGAGACTTTGGAGGTTAAATTTCTTGTGATAGAATGTTTGTTGTTCAATTTTTTTGGCAAATGCGAACATTTATTAACCTAAAATGATGTTCTGTAACCAAAAATGCCAGCAAACGTAATGTGATATTTCGTCGCAGGGGCACTTTAAGGATTATTATTATTATTATTATTTGTCTTCTTCACACAACTTGATGTTCGGTTGGTGTTTATCAGTGGCAGCTGTCTATAACCAGTAGACTAAGGTGACACTGGGTAATTGTTTAGCTTTCTAATATTTTTCTTAATAATATTATTATTATCATTATTATTATTATTTGAGAAGTTGTTTTTACCCTTCAAATGAGATGACTGCTTTTATCTGTTTTCATGTCCCAGAAATCTCCAAAGAGCTAATAAACCTTTTGAATGGTTTGTTTTCAATTTTTATTGTATAAAACAAATAGATTCCATTTTGCAATTGTCTGTTCAGTTATAGATGCACAGAGGACGTCAGAACATGGTAAGAACATCAGTGATCCACTCGACTATCGTCTTGTGGGTCACTTTTTTGTTCTTACCATGTTCTGACGTCATCTGTGCATCTATATCTGAACAGACAATGGCAAAATGGATAATTATATAAAATCATCAAAATAACTTTATATATAATATATATATCAGGGCTCAAAATAACAGCCAGTCACCGGTCAAATTTTTAATGTGACCAGTCAAATTTGTATAACACGGTCATATTACTTGTAATTAATTTTATAACTTGTAGACCCGTTTCATAATGTCTGATATATATTGAAGTGAACTGTGCATGCTTTTCCTTTTTATGACAAATATTCATGTCAGTACTAGCTTATATGTATAGTGTAGAATATACTTTACATGTTTTTTGTTGTGTTGTGTTGTCTTTTTTTGGGGGAGGGGTATCGTGAAGTTTGACCGGTCAAAAATCGCCTTTGACCGGTCAAAAATCGCCTTTGACCGGTCACAATTGAAACTGACCTGTCACCATGATATGACCCGCATTACATAAATCGTTATTTTGAGACCTGATATATATATATATATATATGGTGCTCAAACATGCACTGAGCTGTTGAGACATGGTCAGAACAGTCAAACAACATCATATACATATTTATACATTGCCCCAACTCCCAAATCTCTATAGGAAGACAATCCATGTTTGACGAAGTACATGTACTAGTAGAGCGAAGTCTCTTGCAGGACTTCCTCAGTCTCTTGCAGGACTTCCTCAAGTAGTGAACTTATCATCGGCTCTTGTATATATAGGAGGCTTTAGACAATTTTTTAATGAATTTTAGAAGATCTCTTCATCTAAAATTGTTCTAAATTAAACCTCCTGTATATAAGAGCTGGTTGTACTGTAAGGAAGTCCTGAGAGGCTTTGCTCTACTTCGTCAAAGATGGATGTCTTCATGTAGATATTTGAGAGTCGGGGCGATGTATGAATAAGAAATGATGTTTGATTGTTCTGACCGTGTCTCGATAGCTCAGTGGTTAGAGCACCGATGCGTTGATAACGGAGACCTCTGGTTCGATTCCCAGTTGGAGCAGTCAGATTTTTCATATACAGTATCATATACTATATATATATTTGACCATTCATAATAATAATAATAATAATAATAATGACGTAATAGGGGCATTACACAATAGTCTCACAATAATAATAATCCTCTTTTTATCTAATATATATATATATATATAATATATATAAAAACATCGCACATACCTGAGTGCAAAATAAAACACTTGGCCCATGAAACTCACAGAAATGGCAGAGAGCAATTACAGCATTCATTCTCTTGCGTAAATTACAGTATTATACTGTACGAACACAGTGTGTTATGTGTATACTGATGATTGAAGACTGTAGATAGAATCAGTGACCAGTTTCAATTTCATCACTCATCAGTGATCCAGTAAGGAATTTTGTAGATGAATGATTCACAAGATAGTAAGATACTGGTCCATCAGTTCCCAAGAACTGTGATAAATAAAAATTATAGCTTTAATATCGGTTTCAGAATAAACATGAACTGCTCCGTAACTCCGACCTTCTTATTTTGTCGTTTGTCAGTTAATCATCTCATCATTCTCATGTGATGTGGGAATTTTCTGGTGGTCGTATTGTAGCTTTAGCCATACATGAAGTAACCTTCCCTTTATTTTTTTGGGTACCGCTGACCCGTTTTCCTGCAGAAGAATAGAAACAACTGGGTACGAGTCAGATGCTATCAGAGGATGCTAATAAAACGAGGGGAATTTCAGTTAACCAATTGAACGCCGCCGTCTTGGATAAATTGTAGGGCAATTTCATATTTATATTTCATAAAGGTTTAAGCAATCATTTTGATCTTTTAGGCAGCAGTTTTCTGCTGGGAAAATGGTAAACAACAAAAATGGTAAATAAAAAATGGTAAACAAAAAAAGTAACAATAGAACAACTGGCTTAATCGCCAAATAGTGAAAAAGAAATGCAAAAATTGTAGAATTTATGAAAAGCGTCAAAGGAAAAGCAGTTTATTGAATGAAAATAATCAACGTAATAACAGTTTAACAAAGTAAAAATGTCCAGTGAGCAAAAAAAAACCTCTGCTCCTCCCTACGCTGGAGCAGAGTCTCTAATAA
Organism: Chrysogorgia sp. JL179-B06; assembly: GCA_035772405.1. NCBI lineage: Eukaryota > Metazoa > Cnidaria > Anthozoa > Scleralcyonacea > Chrysogorgiidae > Chrysogorgia > Chrysogorgia sp. JL179-B06. The sequence goes on along the minus strand of JAYKKM010000182.1, from coordinate 1,094,993 downwards.
ACAGATTGCGCAAGCTATTTATACACCACAAACCAGGCCTTTTTTAACTATTAAGCTGTTCCCCCTTGTGCCCCCCCACTAATCAATTTGCCCCCCCCCCAGGAAAAGTCCCTTTTTCTTAAATTTAATCAACCAATAAGCAAGGAATAAAAATTAAACAAATGGAAAGTAAGTTTTAGCCCTTAATTAACAACTTATAGACTTCCTGAAATTATTATGTTGACCTACGTGGCGCGCGTCCCCCATTTAAAATCCCGCAAACAAGTGTTTTCTGTTTTTTTACCATAATATGATAAACGCAATATTATATGACCGATTATAAGCACAATGTTTTGGTAGCTTATGAAGATGCCGAAAGGCTAAAGTGTTTATATTGGTTCCGTACTACTTCTGAGTTTATATATTAAAGTGTTTCATAATCTTGATGCCCTATGTAATCGTGCATTTTTAGCAAGGGCGTGGTGTGGTGCCTTAATTTCAAAAAAATTCTTATCAGAAATCGCCGTAAAAGCAGTTCTGGGCTTTGCAAAATTAAAAATGTTCCAGACCCCCCTGCTAGATTACCGTTACCCCTTTCGAACAACCCTGGATCCGCCACTGATCATGAACTGTAGAAAAAATATTTTTAAATAAAATGGCAGACAAATATATAGACAAATATATATATATATATATAATATATACGAAAACGCCTGCCTCGGAAACAGTAAACCTATATTTTGGCTACGAAGGTCCCTTTTAGGAAAATGCCCCCCTAACCCCCCCCCCCCCCCCCCCACGGGAAAATCCTTAAAAAAGGCCCTGCCATAAACACTATACTTTCTATGCATGTGCCGGTGATGTTTTGTCGGGCAGCCAGTGAACCAAAAATGAAAGTTCTTCAACCTGATTTATGATAATTAGTGCTAATTTATATGGGTCTTGTTCTGGAAATTTAAAAGCACTGGAAAAAGCCGGATTATTGGGCTTTCAGAAAATGTATAGCAACAGTTATGGTTATTTCCAGAGAGAACAAAGAGGTGGTTCAATTTTGGATATTTTTCAGCTGGAGAGAAAGAGTTAAACGTGTACCGCATGTTTTCAATTTTAGTAATATAATTGCTGCCGTTAGGCAGCATACTAATTTTACGTACTTGGGTCATAATAATCTTGGCCCAGATCTCTTTGCGGACCTATGTATAGTCAACAAAATCTCGATTTGTGTGAGGAAGTATTCTAGCTTGTCAAGGTAAAACGACTGATCAGATAGTTATGTGCACTTAATTTTTCTTGTTATATGGCTTATGACTGCGAGGTATCTGCGATTTCTTACCACAGCATCACTTATCATGGGCTTAATATATCATGAGACATGATATCAAATTGTTTTGCGGTGCCATACAGTTTCCCTACTATTTTATGTAGCCATTGCGCTCGTCAAAAAGCTACACGAAGCCATACGTGCTCAGTACTTGTTAAAATCCATTGTGCACGCTAAAAATAATATAAACGAAGGCAAACCTAAAAACAATACATGATCACTGAGCTACGGAAGCCGTTGCCGTATATATTTCAGCGGATTATGGTAGGACCAACTCCTTATAAGGAAGTAAAAAGTCGTGTTGGGTGATATATTACCCAAATATTGATTTGGGCAATATTTTCCCAAAGTGGCCATTGGCGATTTGTGATCTAACGAACTACATCAAGAGGTTTTTACGAAGGGTATACATGTTTGCGTAATATAATAGGTACATGCGTTATGTATTTAGACTCGCTAATTCCAAATTGGTTTTCAGAATTGAAAACGGTTAGATATTGATCGAGATAACGTTCAAAATAATATACGACGAAGGGGCCAGCTGGCTGATTGCCGACTAATTTCTAAGTACATAAATCGTTTTTACGAAGGGTATACACGTTCTCGTAAAATAATAGACACGTATGTTATGTATTTAGACTCGGTAATTCCAAATCTGTTTTCTGAATTGAAATCGAGTAAATATTGGCGAGATAACATACAGAATCTACGTCGACAGAGACTACAAATACAAATACGCGGTCTGGGCACTGGGGACCATAGACGGGGGAAAGTAGAAAAGGCGAGCGAGGGGATTATTTAGGATTCGTATTTCTAGTTGCAATATTTAGATTCTTCGGAGAACATTTCTAATATATCTTGTCAGACCAAAACGTTATCTTCTTGTATGTTTTTGCCTTCCAAATTGGAGTTTTTCAAAACTGACGGCGGAAATTACATCAAAGCAGGATGCTCTCAGAGTAAAACAGTGTTTATATCGAGAGAATGCCAAAGAAGTTATTATTTTATTATTTTAATTTTTTTTTATTATTTATAATGACGTCAATACGTCATTTTGACGTCATTTCCGCCGTTAGAACCCAGATTTTTTTTCAACAAGGGTATAAAGTTTTGGGACTGTGCTAAACCACGAAACAACGAAACAGCTATTTTTTGTTTATCCTTTTAACAAATCTCAAAAACAGTGAATAACGACTCAGCATTTTTTTTAAAAGTCAATGACAACTAGTTAGTTATTTGAAAAACTTATTTCGGCACAAGGGTACTGCAGTTTTAAATTATGTTATTATGGTCAGATTAATATAGATTATAATTATAAACGATACAGATCTGAGCAGTCAGCCCGTCGCAACCTGGCTCTGGCCGGACGGTGTATTTTGCGGAATGGCGGAACGGTGGAATGATTAATACTTCTTGAATATGGAGGGTGAAGGCTAAAAGGGATGACTCAAAAGGACCTTTACATTTTTTAGAACTACTAATCCTAACCCTAATCTCAATCTTAATCTTAATCCTAACCCTAACCCTAACCCTGATCCTATAACCTTAAGCTTAGCCCTAACCGTAGTTATCCATAACCTAACGAAAACTAAAAATTTGGAATCCGTATAGACGGTCGGTAGCATCTTTAGTGGTTGGTACTGAATGTAATAGAACAAATTGTCGATGTTGTAAAGCGCATTTGATCATATACACATGCTAATTTGCGCTATATAAATAGTAAATATTATCATTATTACTAGAAATACGTGTACGCAATAACCCCTCGCCCGCCGTAATAGCGTAGTCCTAGTGGTTATTTTACTTAAAAATATATAACCCATTGATTTACCAATCGAATGGACTTATAATAGACACTACATGTATCTATGATAGCTTTTAAACTATCAAGCTTGTGACATCAAACTAAATAACTTAAACTGTTTACTTTTTGGGTGCAATTATTTCAACCTGCACTGATTAAGATTTGTTTGATATGTAAAGGCCGGATCCTCACTGGGCCTCATCAGTGTAGTGCTGATGAGCAGGATGAAGGTAACTGCTATTTACAGTCACCCTTGATGCCACACAAATGTGGGACATCAAAAACCATGCCAGAGTGCTCAAACTGCAAGCAGTGAGCGTGCGCACAATGCATAAGCGACAATGGTTTTCATCCTGTAGAGTGCTCAATATGATCTAAAGGTCATAGAGCGATATCAAACTACAGACGGTACCGTTTCGGCCTTTTGGGCCTCATCAGTGTAGTGCTGATGAGCAGGATGAAGGTAACTGCTATTTACAGTCACCCTTGATATATATATATATTTTATTTTATTTTTTTTATTTTACAATCTTTGTCACAAGTGACAGGTTAGTCCCACAGAGCTTTTGCTCCATTATGGGTAACCGTAACATTTACGAATTTAGAAATTACTGACAACACAGTTTTACAGTAAGACTAGACAAGGGACGACATGAATGACATTTTACACAGACTGTTTTAAATGATTGTGGGACATCAATGTCATAGATTGTTTCTACAAGGTTCTTGTAATAGATAAGAAGATTATGTTTAAACTGTCCGATAGAGATGGTTGATTGGCGTAAATTTGGTGGTAAGCAATTATATGTTCTTGGAGATCTGCAATAGAAACTACTTTGGAGTGTTAGGGTCTTGACTTGTGGGATATTTAGTGTTATTTGATTAGTTCCATTGTTTTGTCTGGTCGTTCGATGTGTGATTTTCATTTTGATGTTTGAGTCATCGGATAAAGTTAATTTTTTGAAGAGGTAGACTAGGTCTAGGTATTCGTGCCAGTAACATAATGGAAGCAATCCAGTTTTTAGTAATCTGTCCTTGTATGATACCCCTGATCTAAAAGGAAGTGATAGAATGTATCTCGTTGCACGTCGTTGAACATTTTCGATTTGAAGAATTAACGAGACAGATTGCGGTGACCAAACCTGCGAGCAATACGCCAACTGACTTCTTACCATCGTTTTGTAGAGCGCGAGGCGGGTGTTGTCATTGCGGATGTCCATTGAAGATCTTTTAATGAAACCAAGCATTTTGTTCGCTTTAGCACAGACCATTGACACATGCTGGTTCCATTTAAGGTCGGATGTGACGAGAACACCAAGATCTTTCTGGAAATTGGTTCTGGTGATTGGAATGTCGTTTAGATGGTACTTGGACTGTACAAGTTGAAGATTCCTAGTCACTGTGAGAACTTCACATTTGGATTGATTGAGATCCATTCTCCATACATGACACCATTTGTTGACACCATCAAGATCATGTTGAAGACATTCAACATCCCGAGTAGCCTTGATTCCACGGTAACATTTTGTGTCTATGTTTAGTATCATGGGAATGGGATTACACACTTTCATAATTTTGTTACACAATCCCAAAACTGTATATGTGCAAGCTCTTCAATAAGTCACTATGCAGCGTAAAGTCAAAGTGAGGACATTTACATATCAAACAAATCTTAATATCTAAAGATCAAGGTGAGATTATGGAAGTAAATGCCAATCTTTATAATTAATTATAGTTCTTTCAAGTAAGAGAGTTTATTTCAAACTGAATTTTTCACTCTATATAATATAAACACTTTACGTCTTCTGGTATTAATACTACCATCGGTCCGATCACTAGGAAATATATATAGCTGCGTAAGACACCAATATATAGCAATATAAAATATAGCTGCATAAGATTATTGATAAATATTTTACTCCACTGGAAGACAGCTCTAAATTGCTATCATAATTATAATTAACACATGTCATATTTATTCCAAATTGGAATATTAGTAATTAACACAATGCTAGCCAATGCAATAGAGCACAACATTATGTATTATCTAAATTATATCCGTACTTTAACCCATTCAGGATATGACATGCCCTTTACCTGCTTAATGCATTATTGTAAGTGCGCTAACACGTGTTCAATCCCTAACATTTCCCCCTAACACAGTGAGATGTATACATCAACCTACCAATCATAAAATACCGTACAATCCCGCCCTAGTTATTGGCCCCCTGTTTGTTAACAGAAAATACCTTTTGATTTAATATAAGTTAATTAAGCCCAAAAATAACAAAAAATCAGAGAATAAAAGTAAATAATAATAGATAAAAAGTTATGGCAGAATTCTGTATCTCACTACTGACAATCATTTTGAGGCTGCTACATAACGTGTGTAGCATGTTTTGCTATATATAATACAGGGCATATCATTTTTCACATTATTATAAATTCTAGTTAATATTTGTTACTGTTCTTACATTTTTATTAATTGTCTATTAAGCAATTTAAACTTGAGTAAAAAAGTGCCAACAGTTTGCTAGCTGTTATGCATTTTGAAACATTTTTCTATCTTTGGAAGTAAGAATTGTATAATCCCAGGGCATATAAACAGATTGTACGGCATAATATCTTCTTCTGTTCAGGTTTATATAAACATTATATACTGCACCTTTAAAAAAACACTGAACACATTTGCTTATAGTTTTTAATGTATCGGGACCCTGCTCCTTTATCAAAATAACACATTACTATTAGTTACAAAAGTGAAGCCCTAATTTATAACAGATTACACGATAATGATATTCAAAAAAAGTCTCAGGTTCAGTTCCATGAGAATAAAGCTGTTTTAAATTAATTTATATGTCCAGAATCATATTTTATTGTCCCACATATAAATGCTCTCCTGGTGCATGCCCAATTAGTGTTGCCAGATTTGTTGATGAAGGTAATACTTTAAGTTCGAGTGATCGCACATATTATATTAATTTTACAATTGATTGTTTGTAAGAAATGTAATAAAATCTATGTTGGTTGTACTATAATGTCCTTCAGAAAGCACTTCAACAAGAGTAGCCTAAATATATATGAGACTGGCATTGCTCCAAGGAGACCAGGCCAGGCATAACATGTGTATGTCTATAAACCTGTACAATGCATGTTTACACTACTCAAATGTACAAATGCCTTTATGCCCATACAAAAATTAAAAGCACAACATTCATGCATGTATTACAGTAAATTATATCACCACATTGATCAAGGGTGCACTTCACCTGCTTGTTGGTTGAGCTGACACATCCATGCAATTATATCTGGTATTATAAAATAATCGGACGTAAATGAGCGACAACACGCTGTCTGATTGAGCTCAAAAACCGTGTCATTATAAGTCAATAAAGCATAAGCCGACGTGTTCCTCGCGTAGATTTTGTCGTTTTTGACGTACAGGTAGTTTAAATCAGTCAAAAACTAACACAACAGAATGTTTTAACTGCAGTACGTTGAGTACATTTTCATCTTAAACCTGCATTTTTCATGGGCTTTAGTGTTAATTTAATGGTATTATTTTATAAAAGAAATAAACTTTGTCTTGTGTGATTATCGAGTTATAATGGCACTAGAGAACATTAGCTACAACTCATCTAAATGCAAAATCCTGACCGTCTCCCGTAAAAAATCGCGCACCACCTAGCTCTGCCGACCTGTTACGCGTCAACAAAGAGATCGATCTCGGAGTTAAAGTGACCAGTAACCTGTCCTGGGACTCCCACATCCATATGGTTACAGCTAAGGCCAACAAGTTGCTAGGGTTACTGAGAAGAACCTGTCCCCTGCTGAAAGATTGCGCTGCTCGTAGAACACTGTACCTATCACTTGTTAAGTCACAGCTGTGCTATGCCACTAAGGTGTGGTCACCTTCGCTCAGCACCCACAAGGCAAAACCCGAGCGGATACAGAGACGGGCAACGAGATGGATCCTGCAATGCAAGATAGGGGACATGCCTTATAAGGAACGCCTGCTGGTACTGGATCTGCTGCCCCTCTCTTATGACAGGGAAATTAAAGATTTAATTTTCCTGTACAAGACTCTCTACGGACTCACCGACCTCGATGTTTCCAATTTTGTTTCTTTCGTTAGTCATAGCCGTACCCGTCTTTGTAATAACCTCAACCTGATGCTTAAAGTTCCGTCATGTAAAACAAAAACTTTTCAATCCTCCTACTTCAACCGAATCGTCCCACTCTGGAACTCTATTTGTAAAACAGCACCACCCAGTAGCTTCTGCAGTCTTAGCACCTTCAAGAGATTCCTTTCAAAAACTTATAAATTAGAACCTCAACATTTGACATTCATATGCCATGTACATGGTCGTTAGTGCGTGACTGTCCCTGTCACAGGGTCTCCGTTTTGTAATATAGTTTTCTTATTTACTTTTAATTTTCAACGGGAGAGCGCCTCGCATGGGTCCCTGAGTCGCGTTCGCGCTCTTCCCGTTTGGGTAACCTACTTAGCGTATGTTTTATATGTAATTTCTGTTGTGTAGGTTTATTTAATGTAGAGTACCCAATAAAGCCGTTATAAAAAAATAATTTAAAAAAAAAAAAAAAGAAAAAGAGAAGCTAGAAAAACAGCAATGGCGAAGCTGGACGTAGCAACTGGTCATGCTATGCCAATTTATTTTGAAAACAATATATTTCTACAGATCTGAATATGCAAATAGTTTCAAAATTTCCATGCCCGCCGTACGACGAAATGCTAACCTAATATCATCAAAACCCTAAACCTAACCCTAAAAAACCTAGCCAAATTACTAACCATAACCAAAAAAACGATGCAGAAAAGGCAAATTAATTGCTCAACAGTTACACAGACTCGCAGTGTACTATTATTAGCCATTATTTGAGAAATTATTAATTTATTTACCTTTATTTGTGTCTGTTCTTGCCCGTCAACACTGCAGCACAGAATAAAGATTTAACTGCAGTTGAAATCATCTGATAAAGTCTGTATAATTCAACTTCTAGTATTCCCCCCCCCAAAAAACGCTTACGGTTTTCGGGGGGGGGGGGGGGGGAGAGGCGGGCGGCGGCGTAGGACCTCTGGGACCGGAAAGGCGGTTTGTCGCGCTGGCGTCAATTTAAATTTAAATGCCAAATGTAACCACCAAAAAGCCGTTTATAGTACGTACGTCCCAATCACAATTTCCTAATCCTAACTTAACCCCTTCGACTGCCAAATTATCCCTCTCTAACCCCAATTTTCCTTTGTTACCACGGCAACAATAAAGGATCGTTTACCATACATACAAATATATATATATTCCGACAAAAGGCGACTTTCACTTCCCCTTGCAAAAAAGCGCGGGAAAAAATTCCGGTCGAGATTAGCACCCTCGCCCCCGGGCGAGGGGATTATTGTCTGTGTTATTGATTTTTAGTTGTGAGAGCGGGGTTCGAATGTTGGGTGAGTATATAATTTTTTCCATTTTTTAAAAATTTTCTTTACTTTTTCTTTTTAATAGGGTTAGGATTAAGATTAGGTTAGGGTTAGTTTTAGGGATTGGTTTAGAATATTATCAAAAAAATAGGCGCGCGTAAAAAAGTCCCAAAGATGCTACCGACCATCAAAGATGCTACCTGCCGTCTACGGATTCCAAATGCGCAGCGTCTTCCCATAAATTCGTTTAGCCGCGACAAGGTGAATTTTCGTAGATATCAAATCAATATCGATAAGTATTATGTGGCTGATGAGTTGGTATGGAGGCGTACTGCAGGATGTAACCCGGAAAAAGGAGTTTCTCACAATCATGACAGTTGTGAGGGTTTTGTTGTCGATGTAAGTGACGAAATGTGATCATGATATACTCAAGGTATTTTTCCAATGGTTGAACTCCTCATTCAATCATCCATTCAAAATAATCTTTAATGAGGAAACCTGATCACTTATACAGTGATTTTCATCAGGGACCTACACTATTCTACATGAATAAAACTAATTAATCTACTAAAGTTATTACATCGAATATAAAATTAAGTAAAATCAAATCAAGTAGTACAAAATGTAATAAGAATGTTTAAAAAGATTTTTTAAAAAGATGAAGTTCCTTATAATAGTCCTTTTCGACAGTTCAATGTTGTTCCAATCATCAGTGGCATGTGATAACATAGTCCATTGACCCCAGCGGCGTTTAGAAAGTGGCTTCCTGATGTTATCTGTATTCCTAGTGTTATAAGCATGTACTGATTTATTAAAAATTGGATTTGAATCGTATTCAATATAACCATTTATACATAAATATAGCTCGATGTCTAGATCTTCTTTGTGCTAATGGTATATCCAATCCAATTTACTTAATGCATTACTAGCAGAAGAACGTATGGTAGATCAAGGATCTCCCTTGCCATCTCGTTATGTAATACCTGCAATGATTTCATTAAAGTGCAATTGCCCCTGTCTCCCCATACTATATCACAATAATCAAAGATGGGGATAATAAGCCTCAAACTTGTATCGACAAGTATTTAATACAAATATTTAAATAATTTATTGAGGTACCGTAGTCGTCATCACTCCGTATTTAAAATGCTCAAACACACAGACTACGTTTAATTTACAAGACAGGAAAGTTTCCGGATTCAAAATGTTTTCGGATATATATATCGTGGTCGTTCAAAGAGAGTACTAGAAATAGTTTACACTAAAACTGTCCCCAGCTGATTATGCGCGTATATTGGTATTTTCGCCACATTTAAACTGCATTTAAACCAAACCTACATTTAAACTAACAATGCGATATAACGTAGCGAAAGGATAGAACGCAGTATCACCCGAATAGAGGTGAAAACCTCATTTTCCATTTTTTTTAAAACATTGAAGTTGTTTTTAAAATTTTAAACATGTTTCCATTTAGCTACAAGGCTAAAATTTAAACAGCAAATTTCATTATACAAGGACTTTAATTGCTGCCGTAGGCGACTTGGGTTGCTGTATCTCGTGCGCAGACCTCTTTGCCGAGTTATGTATAGTCAACGAGATCTCGATCTGTAAAAACGTTTGGATGTCGGTCGGATCGATGTTTAGTTTGATGATGTTTTGTGACGTAGGAGTTGCAATCTATAAAATTACTTCATTTCAGTGAGGAGATATTCTGATTTCTGTTGTCAAGGTATACTATATTGTGAATAGATGTTGTGAACGGTTACAACAGTACGTACGCAAGCGGGATCAACGAAGGAGGCATCACGCTTCATCCGCCCCTAGCTGTGGGTAATGAATGTCTTACCCCAGATAGATGTCTAACCCCAGAGTAGCTTTGGTCCAGCAAGCTCACTGTGAGCTCCATATATATGTAGAGCTCACTGCTGAGTGCTCTGGTAGTCTGGTATTACCTAAACCATAACCGCATGGGTACGAGCCTGTACTACCTCCGCTGCAACTTTGACTTTAATAAGCCAACCACTTATGTGTGCAATTTTGCACAATATTACGACAGCCTTGGATTTCAAGGCAGCACTTCCCTTGCGATAGTAACTTCTAGTCATATTTTATTCAAAAATTTAATATGCGAAATTCAAAATTAAGAAAGTTGTGTACCTTGCTATGTTCTTTTTAATAAGAATTTAGAAAAAGTCTTTGTCACGTGACCATGCAAAGCCTCTATAGTCAACGAAATCTCGATTTGTGTAAATTCTGTCGAGATATTTAGAAGTTTTATCACGTGTATTAAAGTTCATACCTTTCGGAACTTGTCAACGCTGTGAAGTTTGAATGATCTGTTCAGCCTTTGCAACCTTATTTCAGTGAGGAATTGTATTCTCTTATCAATGTAAAACGACTGAGATACTTATGTGTACTTAATTTTTCTTGTTAAACGCTCACCAAACGGAAATATGGCTCAGTGACTGTTCGCCTGTGTTGGCTGTGACTGAGGTATCTGCGATTTCTTGCCATCACAGCATCACTTGTCATGGATTTAATATATCATATGTTTTGTTTGTGGATACAGTTATCCTACTATTGCGCTGATCAGTATTGCGATCAGACATTATCTGCGTGTGGGTATCACTATCACGCAACTCAAATCAAATCAAACGAACCATTATGCTCGTCAGCTAAAAGCAATCGAACGATAGCCACACAATGTATTGAAGGATATTTATTTCAACTCGCTAAAGCAAGTAATCCAATGATGTGGAGCAAATCAATTACGTGCATGGTGTTTTATATCTGATAAAATATTGTCATGCTTGAAAGCATGGGGGTGGTTTTGAAATTTGTCCCAGGGGAATGCGGGGTTGAATGTAGTTTACCATCATTAGTATTCTTTATATAAAGAATACTAATGAACGTGAAATTTTTATATAAAATTGTCATCCTAATACGAGAAGTCCAACGAGAAAGCAAAAATATTCAAGCAAACTTCGACGAGCTACCTCCCTATATTTTTGAATTTACTAGAGAAAACCACCTAACAAGAAACCTAACGATATGATACGATATATAATACGTACAATGAATAAGTCAGGACAAACATACATGAACATCATAACTTTATAACTGCATTGCTGACAAATTTGAAAGCGTACCTTCCTCGGTGTGGGATTTTTAGTCAAAACCGAAGCTATACTTGAAGCCTCTTGATTTATCTATATATGCTCTTTGTTATAAATAAAGGCAGAAAACCTTTCTCGACAAAACAGGTTCCTGACTTGTTCCATTCGAACCATTTCTATGTCTTTGAAGATTCTTGAACCTGCTCTTAAACGCGAAGTGTTGACTGTTGTAGAACAATTATTCTTCTGCATCAAAAACAATACCCTGGGTGCCAGTGGTTCTTCGTGCTCCCGTTATCCCCCAACGAGCGAAGAACCACTGGCACCCGTCAAATTGCTGTCAGGTCTCGAAATTGAATGAATTAACACTATTGTTGGAAGTCCCACGAGGTTCGTTTTTGAAGCTGTTTTATCAGGTCTAAAACCACGAGCGCGTTTAAACATGATAAAACACTGCTGCTCGTGTTTTAAACAGTACTTGAGGACATAGATGGGCTCTACGAAGCTGTAAACCGTGGCGATGTCTGTCTTTTACTTTTTACACGTTTTACTCTGCTCCCCCGCACATTCCACGGTTTCAAATCAGCCTCCTCCGAGGATCTTCTTAATCGGGAGTCTGCAGGCGGGCGGCTAGCAATATAGAGCGCCAGTGATGGTTGATGGGAAGGCGATAAAGGAAAAAAATTAGAGCTTGCGAAATCGCGTGCCGAAACTCTGCAAATTTGCATGATTGAAACATTGCAAATTCAGAAGCGCAAAATTCAGAAGCTGCTTCTATATCACAATCGTTCTTGGCTTGACCATGTACGGAGGTCTCGGTTCGAATCCCAGCCGTGGTTGAGCAATTTTACGCTCACCCGGTAAAGATTACTTTCACTCAGGAGAACAAATTTCAACTCACAAAATATACCGCGAGTACAATAACTTCATGTTTATCATGAACACAACATCAATATATATATATATATATATATATATATATATATATATATATATATATACACATATATACATATATAAATTGTAGATAAGTTAAAGACAAGACATAAACTCAATTCACATATATGGAAAAAGTGACTGCCCCAACCGGGAATCGAACCCTGGTCTCCGAATCAACGTTTCGGCGCTCTGACCTTTGAGCTAATGAGACACGGTCAGAACAGTCAGTGATTTTTCCATATATATATTAAATTCGCCGCTTTCACTTAACACCAACAGGCAGACATCGCATCTAACCATAATGTGGAGAAAGGCCTCTCGAGCGCACTTCCCAAAGTAGCGAAGCGATACACAACTTCTTGTATACAGAGGGCTTTAATAATAATTAATTGATATATGAGAGGATTTAATATTGTCAAATACATATATGGAAAAAGTGACTGCCCCAACCGGGAATCAAACCCTGGTCTCCGAATCAACGTTTCGGCGCTCTGACCTTTGAGCTAATGAGACACGGTCAGAACAGTCAGTGATTTTTCCATATACATATTAAATTCGCCGCTTTCACTTAACACCAACAGGCAGACATCGCATCTAACCATAATGTGGAGAAAGGCCTCTCGAGCGCACTTGCGATACACTTATTTGTTCTTGATTTGTTCGACCGCCAGACAAGTCGTTTAATTCAGAAATATTACAAACGTCAAACGTGAAGTTCGATTTGGAAAAAGTGTCGCTTGAATGGAAAATTTATAACTGCGCGAGGCTTATGTTGTTCGAATTAGATGTATGGCGTTCAAATGGTCACATAGAATTTGACATTATAAACGCGCCATGATTATAGGATAGAAACTTTATTTAAAGAGGGTTACACTAAATAGTACAAAGTACTAACAAATTTGTGGATTACCGTATGTTATTTTAATATTTCAAGGCTATATGATCGCCTTAGCCTGATACGTGGTTTAGATTCTACATTCTATTTATTTGATCCTCTGTGCTATAAAAATTGCTAGCATCATTTTGCTGGCATGTCTGATCCTGAACACTGCTCCAACGTAACCACTGCTCCTGTGTCACTCCAGAGGCAGCATTTCACTTCTGATGAAAACTCCGAGTTTTATATATCAATCGGATTATCATTACTACCATAAAAGGACTAAAAATATAACAGGATGTGAAGTTATGAAAGTCAGTTCTTAATCAGTTCTTATCGGAATGCCTGCGACGCAAGTGACGCAGTTCCGAGTGTTCTTATCACATGCATAAGTGTCACGGTTACAAATGTTTCATGTTAGGTCAATATGCTTAGATCTTTGGTGGTGTACTGGGTTCTTAGCTAAATTCATTGCTCCTTGGTTATCTATGTGCACAAGAACATCACCATCAACATCACCTACATTCATGTCAATACACAACTCCCTGTCAATTCCCTCGACAAATGACAATCTTTGGTGTCATGAGTCTTGTTCTTGCACTTGTTGCACCATTGGTCAGTTTTCGTCCAACAGCTAGAACTTTTGTGTCCTTTCTTTCCGCATTTGAAACACTTTCCATCGAATTTCTGTTTGGCAAACATTATATTATCCTTAATTGTTATCAGCTTGGCGGCTCTTCTCGTTTTCTTCATAATCACGCAGTACGGTTTTGAATTCCGCGAAGGTCATCTGTTTTTCACGCGCTGAGTTACAACTGTAGAAAACGTTTTAAAGAATTGCTTGGCAAGCCTTTGAGTGCCATTGCAATTAATAATCGGTCGCTGATCACTTCTTCAGCGGCTTTCAGTGTTGTTGCGGCAGTCTCAGCTCTGATAATGTAGTCAGTCGTCGTCTCGCTTTCTGCTTTCTTCAGCGAAGTCAGTTCGGTATACAGTGCGATGACTCGAGGTTTCCCTTTTTCTTGATAATATTCTCGTAGAACTGCTATATGAGCTTTCCTCCCATTGTCTTTGGCTTCTCTGATGACTAGGGACAAACATCGATCGTCCAAGCACTGGACTATAGTTCAGCGAAGGCATCTGAGTTCTTATCCGCATTGGGTTTATCATCATCGCTGCCTGGCGCGAATAGCTTGTAAAGTTTTTGATGGCGCGTGTATTCCAACTCCCAAGAACTTTACTTCCCATAGCTCATGTTTGCTTTCGTCACCATCAAAAACGAGTCTTCTCCTGGGCCCATAACCTGTTGGGTTTCGTGCCGTTGCCATCGCTCCATCTCGAATGCGAAGCCCAATGCACAACTTAACTTCAGGAGTTAAACACAGACTAAAGTTTCTTTTATATATCAATCATTTATATGTACATGGATTATCCTTTCTCCCATAAAAGGACTATAAATATTACAGGATGTGAAGTTATGAAAGTCAGTTCTTAATCAGTTCTTATCTGAATACCTAAGAGGCAAATGACGCAGTTCCGAGTGTTCTTATCACATGCATAAGTGTCACGGTTACAAATGTTTCATAATTAAGTGTTAATTAAGACAATTGGCTTACAGAATATTAGGCCCGGGTCAAACGTCGAACTTCACATGAGCCGAACTTAAATCAGCGAATTAAGTTCATGTGAAGTTCGACGTTTGACTCAATTAAGTTCGACTGATTGTATTTGGAACGACTAAGTCGTTCTTTCCGACTGAGGAAGTCGTGAATTACGACTGTGGATCGACTCCGGGTCAAACGTCGACGAACTTTTCATGAGCCGAACTAAATGCATAAATTATGATGTTTATTTCAGCCAAAGAGCATGCGCAGAATGTATCGTTTACGTGTTTGGCGTCAACACGGGCAATTGAGGGTCGTCTTCCAAATAGGTTAAAGATCGGTTATTCATGCACGTCCCCACGTATAGCACAACCTCTTACAATTCTGAGAAGGTCAGAAGTCCACCTCCCACAGTTTTACGGAAAGCGGCCTTAAAGATGCCAATGAGCCGCTTAAACTGACCGCCCCACCAAGGTGCTTTTGCGAGGTTGAAGCGCCAGCGTTTTTCTTGACTGCAGAGGGTGGCGTGAAATTTCTCGTCTTCCCTGACTTTCTTAACCCATGTTGCTGCGGCTTTGAACGTTGTTCCATTGTCGAATACAGCTAGCGTTGGTCTCCCTCGACGAGCTACAAATCGCTTGAAACTCTTCAGAAACTCTTCATTTTCAAGACTTTTGACCAGCTCTAAGTGCACTCGTCTTGTAAGACTGCACGCGAAAAGTGCTAAGTACGCTTTTCCTTCTTGCTTCTTGTTGGACCGATATCGAATAGGACCCGCGAAATCAACCCCTACAACGGAGTAAGGGGTGCTCCCTGTTGTTTTGCTCGTTGGAAGTGGACCAGGAGGTGGATCTGCATACGGTTTGGCTCGGTTTCGCCTGCATCCCCAACAGTTCCTTCGGACCCTTTTCACCAGGCTGCGTTATCTGGGGATGCAGTAACGCTGTCGCACTCTCGTCATTGTAAGCGATGTTCCACCATGTAGAGTAGCAGTGTGCTCGCGCTCAACTAGCTTCTTCGAAAACAGTGCAGTGTCTGGAAGATACAGAGGGTAATGGCCCACGATTCGGCCACGACACTGTAACAGCCCGTTCTCGTTCTCTTGGAGGTTAAGATCTGCGTTCCTTTTCAGTTCCACTGCAGTCACCGACTTCTGAACTTTTACTACCCACCACATTTCTTCTTTGATGCACTCTTCATACCGAAGTGAACCTCGTTTTCTTTCTGCTGGCTTGCTCCTGCTATTATGGACGAATCTCTTCACCCAGGGGCCAATTCTCGGGGTTTTCTGCAAGCTGTATTTCTCAAGGAGGTGTGCGTGGTCATCTTGCTCGGATTGGGCAACTGAAACTGCTAGCGCTTCTCAAGTTACTTTGGCTTCCGCTTGCGATTCTGGAGACGTTTGGATAAGTACGTCTTCTGGCCATTTTCCTTCATCACCAAGCCACGGTGGTCCGTGTAGCCACGGTTCCGTTGGCTCCCCCCTCTACTGCCGAGATCGGCGGGGTTATCTTCTGTAGGGACGTGGTGCCATTTGATGTCGGCATGGGCTTGTATGTTTTCCACACGGTTGGCGACGAACTGGCGGAACTCCCCGGCGTCCTGTATCCAATAGAGGGCGACTGTGCTACCAGCCAACAATGCTCTTGTATTGTGACTCTCTCTTTACCAATTGCTTTGGCAACGTTGGTGATGAGGTTGGCTGCCATATGATCCGCTACCAATTCCAACCGTGGTATAGTGAGACCCCTCTTGGCTATATAGGCGTGACTTTGCCACCAACATCTGAGTATATTGCCGGAATCTTGTTTGGTCAGTGCGTATACTGAGGCACAGACTCCTTGCTTGCTAGCATCACCAAACCCGTGAAGATGGATGTCCGTAATGATCGGTTCTCGGTGCGGAGCTATTGGTCTTGGAACTGTCACCACAGCAGGAAGCGTCTGTTCCCACGAAGACTATCGTTTTCTGAGTGTCCCATTGAGTTCGGCATCCCAGGGAAGCTTGGCATATATCTCGGTATATGATCTTCCCTTGTAGTGTTATCGGCGACGCTAGTCCTAAGGGATCGTAAATCTTTACTTGCGTTGTTGGCCATCTGCACGCCTAACAGAGTGTCGTCCTGCATGTTTATTCCAAGCCAAACCAAGAATGTTGGACTCATGAGGTGCTACACCCAAGTGCATCTTTGCAGCGGTTTGTTCTTTGTGATCGGTGGTCGAGTCCGATTTGTCTTCTAGGGTGAATGTTGCGTCTTCGAGGATGGTGGTAGCGGCTTTTTTCCGTTGACTTGCTTGTTCAACTGTCTCACCTCCACTGAGAAGGTCGTCGACGTACAAACTCCGTCTGATCTCTTCTACGTCTTAAGATCGCTTCTCTTCCCACGTGTCAAGGTGAGTCGCCAGGACTCTCCCAAGAAGGAATGGGGACGATGCTAGCCCAAACAGAGCTCTCGTGAAGCGGAGGGTCTGGACTTCTTCATTTCTTCTTTTCCAGTGTAACCGGAGGGCATCTCTTTCGCTCATCCTGATGCGATTTGCAGGAAAGCTTGCTTGATATCTCCTGCCAGGGCCACTGGGTTGGTCCTCTGTCGCACAAGCACTTCCCAGAGCTGATTCTGTAAAGACGGTCTCGGATACAGGCAGTCGTTCAGCGAAGGACTGTTCGGTGTTGCTTTGGCCGATGCATCGTAGACTACGCGTAGTTTTGTGGAGGCTGCTGTCTCTCTCACGACCTCCTTACCATCCTTATGTGGTATGTAAAACTCTTTACCTTGAGGTTCTGGTGGAGCTTCTTCAACTATTCCTTGTGCCTTTTGATCCTCGATAACAGCATCATATTCAGCGGAGAGTCCCTTTTTAACCAGGCGGTTCTGGAGGGTTAAAGTCGCTGTATAGGCTTCCTTTCACGTTGGTCGGCAGAGGTGGATGGTTCCCCTTCCAAAGTAAGCCGGTCTCGTACCAACCATCTCGTGATCGTTGCAGCTGCTCTCGAAACTCTTTGTAGACTTCTCGTTGGTCATGCTCCGCAGTATCGGACAGTCCGAGTACATCCAATCTGCAGAGTTCCTCATAATCCGACTGGGACGTTTGAGATAGCATCATGGGTGAAACATCAAACTCCGCGCCAGGACAAACCATCCCAACTTTGTGTTTTCCACTATGGGATCTCCTTCATTTCCGACTAGTGGTCTATCTTTGGTCTTAATCCGCGCGTATTCTCCATTGCCAAGTACTACGTGAATGGGAAGTGATGCTTTGATGTCGTTGTCGTTTAGCTTCGCATCTTTCAGGTGTTGGAATTTCCTCAAAAGGTTTTCATAGCGAGGATTATCAACAAACAATAACTCGCTTTTGTTGACTCTCGTCAAGATCACATCAAGTTCGTAACTGGGGTCGAGTGCTTGAACATTCGCGTTGTAAATCTGAGTAGTCTCGCAGTTTGAGAGGTCATCAGCATATCAATTCGTCTTGTCTTGGTTTCCACTGGTTTCAGCTTCAGCGTATCGAGGAACCGGCGCCGGAATCTATGAGCGCTCGCCACTTTACCCCATTCACTTTGACAAGCACCACTGGGAAAATCCCTTCCTTGTTGGTTTTTCCCATTGTCCACACGGTCGGACTTTCATTTGACGAGTCGCAGATGGACGTGTGATGTTTCCTTTGGCAGTTCTGGCAAGTTCCCTTGCTAGGGCAGAGTGATGCTCGATGGTTGCCAGTCGCGCAGTTGAAACACAATTTCTTTTCAACGAGGATTTGCTTCCGTTTAGAAATATCAGTTGCACTTTGTCGCATTCATTTGCCTTGTGAGTACCGTCACAATACACACATCCTCTTTGCCTTCCAGTATATTCTTTAGAATGCAGGAGTTTCCTCGGGTTTATATATATCTTTTTCCTGATGGCAGATCATCTTCTTTATTCTCGGTAAATGGATTTCGTCGTGTCCACAACCGTAAGGCTTCCGATAATTTTTCGAAGTCCCAAGCCTCCCAGTCTTGATCTGTGCGAACTAAGTCACTACGAATACCCGAGAGTTTGTCCAATGTCATTGGCACATATCCGTTTAAGTATCCAATTTCTTCATGGTTTGAAGGGCATTGTGTTAGTCGATCACTGAAATCATGTATTTTCTAGGTATTTGTGCTGTTTATGGTCGGCAAGTCCATAATTACCTTTACATGTGCTTTTACGACTTCGGAATCCTTGCCATATCGATCCGCGAGAATTGACTTGGCTCTGTTGTAACCCTCGGGGGTAAATGGCAACCCGTCGATTGTTGATTTCACTTTAGGTCCGAGGTGCAATGGAACGTTTGTCTACAGTTTCTGCAAACTGACCCCAAAAGCGTGGCCAATCGAGCGGAGAACCATTACATTTTGTTATTTCAATCTTTGGGACTTTTGCCTGTATATTCTCCGTCTGAGGTTTCGCATTCTCTGCATTCTTGTCATATTTTTGCGCTTGTACAGATTGTGAATCGATTTTCATCTGCGGCAATTTCACTTCAAATTGGTACCTTTCTTCCTTTTCGGCGGCTTCTTTTTCTCGCGTTTTTTCTCCCAACAATTGTTTAATCCGCGCTACTTCGGCGTCGGCAGAATCGAGCTTTTCGTCGACCGAAGAACTCCATTTCGCAATCTCGTCAAGTTCGACTTTCTCACCGATTTTGACCGCTTCAACAGCGCGCTTGTAACGTTCAACTTCACTTGAAATCGCTTTAAGGGTCGTAAGGTGACGTGCTATAGCTTCTTTGTTGCTTTTATCAAGGATTTGACCAGTTTTAGTCACGGCGAGCTGTAACTGGATCAATTTCACTTCGAGATTAGCCTTTTCAGTCATCGTAGAGTATAGGCGTTGAATCTTAAATCTTTCGCTAAATATTCGTCGGAGGTGCCACGTATCGTGAATATCCCATCCCGCCTCCCAGGGATGAAACACGAACAATATTTCGTTATATTCTTTATTTATTAACCACAACTAAAACTCACAGTAAAACGCCCTCTCACCCATATCAACAATGTCTCGAAAAAACCATAAAACCAAAAACACCCTGTTCCATATATGGGCACAATTTCCATACGCGGATACATTGGTTTGGTCTGTATAACTAATTAAGTGCAACTCTAAATATAGCAATATATATGTATTAAATGTCTTCCCAGTTCCCGACAGTGGATTTGCCAGTGGTAATCCTGAGAACAATGACGAGTCCAATGATAGTAACGGAGATGAGTGTGGAGGAAAGTCAAAAAAGAAGCAAAGCAAATCAGGAAGAAGGTCAACATGGTCTGAAGAGCAGCTTAATGACTTCGTCGACATTATTGTCAACAGTAAGGGCTACAAGAAGAAACTCATCTTCCAGAACTAAAAAAACCAAAGAAATTGAGTTATTTATGAAATCATTCTTGTCGAATTAAAGCAGAGGTGTGTTCAAAGGGGAGAGAACATATCCTTTACTATAGAGCAACTGAGATCAAAATTTAAAAAGTTCGTAGGAGAATGCAAACGAGCTGCAATGACTATCAAGACAGCGCCTGGGATAAACAATTTTCTTGAAGAGAAGGGTTATGGAGCATGGTTCAACCAACTGTACGCCGTGGTAAAAACAAGAGATTCATGTCAACCTCACCAAGCCATAGAACCTTCTGTATCTAGTTCTGGAGTTGATGTAGATGAAAGTCAAACTGGTGAGTCCCCCAACAATAAAGCTTCTGGTGAATCAGAGAAGCTGTTTGTGCCATTGAAGACAAGGAAAAGAAAAACAAGGAGGAAAACAGGGCCGTTGGGAAAGGGTGCAGATTGGGGGGGGGGGGGGGGGTGGGTGTTGAAGGCCGAATTGCCGAGTAAAAATAACTTAATATGCCGACTTTTTTCCGAAGTGCAAAAGATTTATTAATTTCAATTTTATGTGAATTCATGGTAGTTTCTTGTATATACAGAACTGAGAGTTGATAATACTTGATATCAAAAGTAAAACAATTAAAAGAGTAAAAGTTGATAGTTACATAAACGACAAACGAGACGTTCGCTACTTTTTTTATAACATTTAATCAAATGCAATTGTTCTCATCATAATACATAGTCTTTATCCTGTTTTTCAGTTTTTCCGATTCGTGATGGTCGTATGGGTATAATTTTCTGACATTGCCGACTGGCTCATATTATGGGGGGGGGGGGGGGGGGGGGGGGGGGGGGGGGGGAGAGGATGGGCGAGGGAGACTCATTATCTGAAGTCCTTCATTTAATGAAAAGTGTGGTTGAGAAAGATCCCACAAAAGATCTCGTGCAGTTTATAAAAGATGATAAGTCTCGAGCACATAAGCTGAAGCTGTTCCACATGTTTAGTATCAACAGCAACCTCTGTCAGAGCAAAACTATAAGCAGCATTCAACCATTGAACATGTTAATTTTCCTCAACCTAATTCAAGTGGTGATTACCACCAGTCTTACAGGTATGTAGCCACAAGATTTTGGTTTGTAACAGGGATGCCAGTTTCAGACTATATCTCCTGCAACAAT
The DNA here is from genome assembly GCA_035772405.1 of Chrysogorgia sp. JL179-B06. Lineage (NCBI taxonomy): Eukaryota > Metazoa > Cnidaria > Anthozoa > Scleralcyonacea > Chrysogorgiidae > Chrysogorgia > Chrysogorgia sp. JL179-B06. The sequence goes on along the minus strand of JAYKKM010000182.1, from coordinate 1,073,399 downwards.
GTCTCACTCTGCATCTACAACTTCAAGTTCTTCATCTGCACAAAGTGGTGTACTTGATGAAAGTGGTGGTCCTGCTTATGAATCCATGTGAACATTAAGACTCTAATTAAGAGACCAAGTTTAGTAAATATATTGATATTATTATACATTTATATAACTTTTAAACAACATCATTGTAATCAGTCATTAACGATGCACCAATATGATTATTGTTGATGTTCAATTTAGTACTTGAACCATGAACAAAAGAACACAATACTATAGTATAACATTTTAAAACAGTTGTTACAGAAGTTAAGAACTTTTGTTTAGTTGCAGTTTATTACATGACTCTTTGGAAACCAACAATATGAGGGATAATACATCATCTATGCAGAGTCTGTAGTTTCTGTTTAGTTTTCAAAATAATTGATTGATTTTAAAGAATAACCAAACTTACATCTTTGCAATAGACACTTTCCAAATTTGCCTCAATGCCCACAAAACAATGGCTCCAGGTCGAGACTTGTAATAAAGTCATAATGAATCTGTCATATGCAACCTTGATTTTAGGACATTTTTCATGACCACTGAAGCAAATTTGGTAAGTGTCTATAAATCTTGCCTGCTTTCTTCAACTTTCATATACATTAGTTGATATCTGCATCTAAAATAGTAAGTATTTTCTTTTTATTTACAAAAACATTAATTACACATTTAGTAGGATGAAATCATGACGCATATAGCTGGAATAAACACAAAAACCTAAAAACTGAACTGAAAGTAAATTCCAAAAGAACTGTTGATAGATGTATTGATGTACTTCACAAACAATACTGTTGTTTAATTGTGAAATATCACATTGTTTTGGTTATAGGCCAACACCTTCCTTCCTTCTCTTTCCAGAACTTTTGAACCAATGTATCCCTAATTTTTTGCTTGACGAGAGGTATCCATTACTCTTTGACAGTTTGTCATGTTGGTATCTCTGTCTCTCCTGTTGTTGGTTTTTGGATCAACAGTCAAATCAAGCTGCTTAGATAGTGTATTCCCCTCGTTCAATACAAATGTTATGTAGGACCATGCATGCCAGTGTTGATATTCTAACTTTATCAGGTGGTCTCTCACATTTTCTCATAAGGACCCTCCATCTGCCTTTCAGCTGACCGTATTCTCCCTCAGTAACCATCCTTGCTCTACTTAGCCTGTAGTTAAAATAATTTTCTTCTGGTGTTAGAACAGCATTGGTGAATGGTTTCATTAACCATGTTTTGAAAGGAAATGCAGAATCGCCTAAAATTAATGGAGGTACCCTTACACCATCAAGATTTTTGCCAACTGATGGAATTGCTTGTCCTTCAGTTATATCTTTCCAAACTTGGCTTGATTGGAGTATAATAGAGTCGTGTGAGTTCCCTGGGAATCCACATCTTCCCCAGATGAATCTGTAGTTAGCATCAACCATTGCTATTAAAACTATAGAATAGAATTTTTTTAAATTGTGGAATTCTTTATATGCAGCCAAACCACCATCAGGGCATTTCAGAGGAATATCGACATGGGAACTGCCATCGTTCTTCCATATCTAACATATTTTCTTTAAATTGCTGTTCATCAACTGGAAAATGTGTGGAGACATGCCCTTTTTGCAGATTATTAATGCCAGAGATTATTAATGATTGCCTCTGTCACCTCATCCACAATAACACAAACGGTAGAACGACCGATGCCAACCATCTCCGCTATAGTATAGTATAGAAGAAATCTCCTCCACCATAGTTAGTAGAGGGGATGGTTTGGAAGTTCCATTGTCTTTCAAGATGACTCAATGATCATGTTATTGTTTCGGAGAAAGTTTTTATTGGTTGGAAATCATTGGATGACTGCTTCATTATACAGAAAATACAATACGTTCAGTGACCGTGAAAGTGAACAATAACATAGAACAATGACTTTTGCGGACGTTCCAAACCATCCCTTCTACTATGCCTCTGCTAAGGTGATAAAGGCAAATTGCCAATCTGAATGCCGGTGATATAGGCTCCTCTGTAACTGTCTGCCGCTGCAAGTCATTCTCAATTTTGCTGAGAATATACATGAACATGTTGCTTTCGATACGCGAAAGGTAAATACGATTAGTTAAATGTCTTATTGACCGCACTCGTAAGTTATCTTCTAGTAGATTTTTAGAAGGCGATCTTAATGACTTAAAATCCATTTTTCTTTCCAACGGCTACCCAGGCCGATTATTGGATAAGCTATTTAGTTATAATAACGTTAACATGAAGGAACCCTTTTTTGGTCCTAAGAAATGCCCGGTGTATCTCAAACTACCGTGGATATAGGGAATATTTCTGATGATTTTGCAAAGAAACTCAAAAACATTACGGAAGGAACTTTTTTTGCCAGTGAATTAAACTGCATTTTTCCCAAAGGTCTATTTTATCGCCGACTCCAAAGAAATCTCTACCTGCTCATTCTTCAAGCTGTGTTATTTACGAATATAAATGTGAGTGTGATGCTCGCTATGTAGGTAGAACTACCCAAAGGTTGGTAGATAGAATTAAACAGCATGTGCCTTCAGTCATTCGAAACAAAACTACTTCCACTCGCCAACAACCAACACGGCAGTGTCGTAATAAATCAAATGTATAGGGTCTGGTCGGGGTTAACTACTAACTGGTAAATGGCCTAAACAGGCAGGGCCGTCGCGAAGACAGTTGAGCAGTAGAGGTGTGAGCAATTGATTTGCCGACAAGAGGGCGTGGTCAATGGGTGTGGTCGTTTAAAACACATGCGCAAATCCACAATGAACACGTGCAAAAATCCACAATGAACATCCTGAAAGAAACTTACACAGGCTTATAATCTACCTCGCACACACGAGCGTCACACGTGGTGGCGTAGCCGACCAGAAGTTGCTTTGCCGATTGAGATATTCGGCGAATTTGTTTTTGCCAAACGAGATGATTGCTTGGAAAAAGTTTTAGCCATGTTGAATGGCTGTTCTTATGTTTTGAGCCTCTGGTTCGGATAAATAGGGTAACCTTATCCTGGTAACCTTATCCTAAATAAATCATACTCGTTTGCAAGGAATTGATAGAAACTTAGGAGAGGAAGAATAATAAAACAGATGAAGCTTAGTACATAATATAAATTAGAACTATGCATTTTGGAACACTGCTCTTCAGGAGCAATGCCTCGGCTAACTAAACGGAAAATAGGACTTATATTCATACTAAATATAATTATATTTATACTAAAATTTGTCAAATATGTTTTTGCCTAATGAACTATTCGCCGAATTTATCATTGCAGAATTCGGGAAATTTGCCAACAAATGCTGGTTTCAGCAACATTTGCCGACAGCGGTTATTCTGGGGTGGGGTGGTGGGGTGTGACACACAAATTAATGTTAAGAGTTTAAATGTTCTCTAACCGTTTACGCGTTTCCTCTTTGCTTCTCATAACAGGTTACCCCTCGAAATGTTCTAATAAAGTTGATCTTGGTTTCATCTTGGATAGCTCTGGAAGCGTTACCTCATACAATTTTCAAAAGATGAAAACATTTGTCAAAGACCTCATTGAATTCTTCTCAATTTCTCCAGAAGCAACACAGGTATCTGTAATGACATATTCAAATTACGCTAGAATTAACATTCGGTTCCTCCAGCGATTCTACAACAAACACGAGCTTTTCTCGGCTGTTGATAACATTGGATACAGTGGTGGAGGAACTGCAACTGCTGCGGCTTTAAATATAGCTTATCGCGATATGTTTAGTCACAACTTTGGAGCAAGGCAGACAGGTAAGTTCTTTGCTTCCTTTTCTCCTCTATACTAACTTTACTTGTCCTTTTTTGTTTCCTTCCTTTCTCACTCCCTTCAGTCCTAGCTTCTTCACTTCCTTCAATCCTTCTCACCTCTCGTTTTGCTTTCCTTTGTTGTTTCCTCCATTTCTGCATTCCTATCTTTCATTTTTTACTCAACTTTCTTCCTTCCTTTTGTCCATGCATTCATCAACCCAGAAAAATACCATTTAACAAATTCCGTTTTTAGGGACAAAAAAAGTTCTTATCGTCCTGACCGATGGGCAGAGCAAAGGTTTGGTCAATATTCCTGCACAAAAGTTAAGAAATGCTGGTGTAATTATATTTTCCGTGGGAATTGGCAATAACATAAATATGAAGGAGCTGGAGATTATGGCGTCTCAACCGAAAGAGAAACGTGTGATTCTACTCAACGATTTTGATGAACTGAAAACTCTGGCGAAGAGAATGTCATCTGAGACTTGTAACGGTAAGTGTGATTTAATAATTTTAAGCCGTACTGCAATTTAGGAAACCCAAACAAGCAGTAATATAATAGGGACGTATGTTATGTTATGTACTTAGACTTGGTAATTCCAAATATGTTTTCAGAATTAAAATCGGGTAAATATTGACCGAGATAATGTTCAAAATTACGACGAAATGGCCTTTTGCGATCGCTTAACAGAATGTGAGGGGTTATTGCGTATACGTATTTCTAGTATCTTATTACTCGACGAAATTACATATGGAAGGCCTTATAGAGATATGCACCTTGTTGATTTTTTTAAATTTAAATTTTGTGTTAGACTATTGCAACAACAAACTTCCTTTTCGGCATTTGATCACTATTTTACACCAATGTTTAAAACTCATTGATATAATACTAAAGACTTATTAACCTCGTTTGCTTGGTCTGTACGGTAAAGTATTTGCCTGAGGTTTTCGTACAGATCGAGCAACAAAGGCGCGTGGTTTGTGCGAAAAAACCGAAGGCAAATACTTTACCGTACAGACCAAGCAAACGAGGTTAATAAGACATTTATTATATGGCTTTTGGTTCATTTTGTTCTGTTTTTAACGTTGTGTTTGTCTTCAGATGTTGCCGTTTACCTTACCTCTGCAGCTTGTTGATTTCGCTTCATGTTTACACGCGTTACTGGTCGTTAGGCATTCATTTTCTTCACTTATAGATAATTAGCTTTCAAGAAAAGCAGCACTTTTATGTTCCAGGACGTGTTATTGTTCGAACTTTTTCAACGAACATACTCAAATCCTCTTTTATTTTCATCTAAATCAACTCAGAAATTTCCCCGCCAAAACTTACCGGTCCGGAAAAGGCGTATTGCCCTCTCACAGCGAACGCTTTTTTCCGGACCTCTCACGAACCAATCAGCGTGCGCCATCTTTCTTAGCCATATAATAATGCATCATACTACATCAAAGTCATCATATTATATGTATAGGATAGGATAGAAACTTTATTTAAAGAGGGTTACACTAAATAGTACAAAGTACTAACAAACTTGTGGCCTCGAAAAATTTTACAAAATGAAAATGTATATATGTGTATATACCTATATATATGTACAAAAGTATAAAAATATAAAAATTAATGACTAAATTACATGAAAATGTTAATATAATGATACAAGGTGAGGTCTTAATTACATGACAGTTGAAATACACTGTGTAAAGTTAAAAGTTGAAAATCAGAAAAAGACGTGAAATTGCTTAAATTCTTTTTGGTAATCACGAAAACACCTATACAAAGACTGCTTAAAGAAATTAAGGGAGCCAGATGAACGCAGACTAAGTGGCAGTTTGTTCCAAATGTTAATAGCGGTAACTGAAAAGGTTCGGCCAGCTTCTGTAACTCTAGTGAATTTAGGTGTTATTAAGCTCAAATGAGCGCTGCGTGTGTTTCTAGAATGTTGCTGACTATTTAATTTTAAGAGTTTGTTTAAATACTCAGGAGTATCATTAACAGTACGTTTGTATACTATTATACATTTTCTAATGTCCGACTCTACATAAAAAGGTATCCAACCAAGTCTGTTAAATAAATCCACAGAGGAATGACATGGTTGAGCATTAAGGATAATTCAAGCGCAGCGTTTCTGAAGTTTGAATACTTTAGCGATATTGTTCTTACTACAGTTTGTCCAAGTTGGGCTACAGTAAAGAAATAAGGGTTTAATCATAGCATTGTAAAAGAGAATTCGTTCAGCTCTAGGCAAATAGGACTTTATAGACTTCAATATTCCAATGCGTTTTGATAGTTTAGTTGCTAAAACTTCAACATGGGTGTCAAAACTTAAGTCCTCGTCGATAATAAAGCTCAGTAATTTTACTTGATGAACCTGTTCCAATGGGACATCGTTTAATTCTATGTTGAGGACTTGATTTTCAGCTGTGAGTTTTGACTTGAGCCGTTTGCCACTAACCAAAGTAGATTTAGTCTTAGTAGAATTCAGAGGTAGTTTATTGGCAATGGCCCAATTTTGAACATTGGATACTTCTAGAGATAATTTGTCCCTCAGTTCATCCACATCGTTATAATCAGTGGAGGCTAGTAAGGTAGTATCGTCGGCAAATAAATCCACTTGAGTATTTATATGTAGAGGTAAATCATTAATAAAGGTTAAAAACAGGAGGGGGCCAAGGATAGAACCCTGAGGTACTCCATCCGTAATTACTCTTGTTGAAGACGGCTGGCCTTTAAAAGTAACATACTGTTTGCGATCGGTTAGATAAGATTTGAACCATTGAAGCGAATTCGGATCAAGTCTATAAGCACATAGCTTTTCAAGAAGAATGCAGTGGTCCACCATATCAAACGCTTTCTTATAATCGACTAAGACCATACCATTGATGCAATTTTTATCCAAATTTTTATGTATGAAACGTGATCTATAATTACTGTAAAAATATAATGTTAAAACTTGTTTTCTCGATCTTTCAAATAAGTCAAACGTTCAACAACAAAGACAGAATTCAGTCCTGACCAACTGAAGTCTCGTGTAATAGTATAAATTCAAGTGTATACCCAGTACTCTAAATATTTCTTTTCAAAAAATTCATGTAAACCTGTGAATCGATATAGAATGCAAATAAAGTTTTTGAAGTTTGAAGTTGATGTTTGGAAGAGTTATAAAGGCAAATATTTATAGTTTCTATAATTCTTTCAAGTAATAGTTTGTTATGTGGTGTCACCACGTCCATGAGATTAAAACAGTTAGAAATAGAATAGGGTGGATAACTCACAAAATCTAAAATAGATTTCTGGAGAATTTTTTACTAGAAAACTAGTTAAAAATTAAGAAAGACCCAGCATTTATTTCGACACAAGGTTTCAGTATATTCATTTATGTTTATTAATAAGGTGTTTGTAAGCTTCTGGAAATAGAATTCCATATGGATCTGATCTGATGATTGTTGACATGCCACGCCTACAAACAAATTATTTGGAAATGACGTAGGTTGCAGGAAATAATAGCAGCGTTGTTCCATTCAATTTCGTGGTCTGTTTTGAAACTATGTTCCGCAAGAGCGGAATTTGTAATTCTTTTTGCTGATAAAGCTTTCTTGTGTTCTTTTAATCTTTGGCAATGCTTTGCCCTGTATTTCCCCCTATTTCCATCCATGAGACTAATATCCATCGTTTCACGTTTTTCTCAAAGTCTTCGTTTACCGCTTGGTTGTAGTACTCAGCAACCATGCAGCGATATTCTCAAATCATGAATAATTCATGTGAATTCAAAAGAAATCAATATTTAATGAGTATTTAGAATTAAGAGGAAGATTACGGTCACATTTCGCTAAATTTAACCTCGGTTTTCTCGCAAAATATGGATTCGTTTGAGAAGCAAGTTCTAACACTCGTATAATTGTTCATCCTCTGATGTCTAAATACGGACAAACCGGTTAAAAAAACTCGGCTTCGCCTCGAATTTTCAACCGGCTTGTCCGTATTTAGAAATCAGAGGAACAACGCTTACTCGTGTTAGAACTATTACTTCTCATCTACGTTACTCACTTGACTCAAAGGAACACGATGAAAAAGAGAGATTGGACAACACCACAATAAAGAGTGTTTTCGTAATTATAGCCCTTCCGGAAAGTTACTCGTGTGGAGATGGGTCATAACATCTTTCATGTTCAATTTATTTGCGCAGTATAAAACAAAAACGGCTGTCGACCTTACAGTATATTACCCCCACTGAAACAATACTTAGGAAAAACATTTACATTTCATGCTGCCTGTACGAAACCTCCGTGTTGGAGCACTGGATAATTAATCTCTCCTCCTTATTTAATCCTAGTGTTTATCACTTTTATTTTTAGGAGGTGTTGGTAATTTCACTTTCGCCATCGACTTCTACCAAGGCAACTCCTTTATTGAACCGTATTCGTTCTCCGACTATCCAGTGTTTAGAAAACTTTCTGATTTGATTTATATCCAGTATTCTGTGAATACTAACAACAGTGATATCGTGATTCGCGCTGAAACATGTCGAGCTACTCCAACTAACAGACCTTTCGACAATCCACAATATGTTTTTATTTCTGGAGGGTAAGTGGACTGCATGTTTAAGTTTGAGTCGACATTTGTCCTTTGTTAAACTAAATGTTCTTTTTATCATTAATTAACTCCTGAATCACGCGAAGCATAGGAGCGAGTTATTGGAGTGTATCAATCGGTAATGTATCGGATTCCGAAGGCGAAGGTACACGAGGCATCATGAATGAATTATCAAATACTATATAGTGATCGTTTTTTCGGTTCAGTTAACTCATGGTTAAATGTTTGAGTCTATTGAAACAACCGACTAAATACTCTAGAGCATAACAGTGAACGAAACACAATTTTTTGCTAAACTGCCCACGCTCGACAACATCTTCTCCATTATACCTGGAGGAATCACTCCATTATACCTGGAGGAACTACTCCATTATACCTGGAGGAACGTCCTTTATACTCTTGACCACTCTCTTGTACCTGGAGGAACCTACACTCCATTATACCTCGAGGAACCACTCCCTTATACGTGAAGCAACCACCCATTATACCTGGAGAAACTACGTCATTATACCTGGAGGAACCACTCCTTAAAACAACTCCATTATACCTGAAGGAACGTCCTTTATACTCTTCACCACTCTTTTATACCTGGAGAAGCCTGCACTCCATTATACCCGGAGGAACTACTCCGTCATACATGAAGCAACCACTCCATTATACCTGGAGAAACCACTTCATTATACCTGGAGAAATCACTCCATTATACTTGGAGGAATAACCACTCCATTATATCTGGAGGAACCACACCATTATGCCATTGTCATTTTTAGAGAGAGACTTTGGAAAGATTTATTTTGTAGCTTCGAGATTTCAACTCAACCGTGTCAATTTTCAGTCCGACAAGAACATTGTGTACGCGGTTATCAAGGCCACGAAGCATGGATCTGTGTCTCTGGCGCTACCTGACAAGCTTTTCCGGGTAGATTTAATTGTATGTATGGCTATTCAGCGGAATCCTGGACCAGTTAATACAGAGAATAGTATTCAGGCATCTCTGTCTACATTATGCAATTCGAACTTCGCTGCAGTAATTAAATATTCAAGAACTGAACTTTTAAGTCTCCGATCAAATCCTGTCGTTACTCTTGATTTATTATTGAAGCTAAAGGTTAACGATATCTATTTAACCGCTCCACATAATACTATTGGCCTCCCATCAAGATCAAAACCAATCCCGGTGACTGAAGCTACAAGACGATTAAGAAGCTATAACACTTGGAAACGTAGCAAACGGTTGGGTGAGCACAGAAACCTTCAGAACCTTGTTCCTGTCCATTGTGTCGCTACAAAGCCATCTTCTAAGATCAAATTAGGGATTTGGAACGCTCAATCTGTAAATTTGGCACTGTGTGCGATATTGTAATCTCTGAGCGCCTTGATATTTTCGCGATCACCGACACTTGGATTTCCGGAAACTCGCATGACAACAACACTATTGCCGAAATATTAAATACCCTAAAGGACTTTCAGTTTGTTGACATCCCAAGACCAAATAGGACTGGAGGCGGTGTGGGTGTTTTCCTGCGGAAGGGCTTCAAAGTACAGAGGAAAGATTGTATTCAGTTTAGTTCAATGGAGTATCTAGACCTTGAGATCTGCCATAATGCTTCTTCGATGAGACTGGTGACAATTTACTGACAATTTATTGTAATAGCTTACTATATGGACTGCCCGGCAAAGACCTCGATAAACTTCAGAGGCTTCAAAACTCTGCAGTTAGACTAGTTACCAGGACCAAGATCAGAGATCATATAACTCCGGTACTGATATCTCTTCACTGGCTTCCTGTTAAGCATAGAATAACGTTTAAGATCTTACTTACCGTCTATAAGATTGTTAGCAATTGCGCGCCCGCATACCTTTCTGACCTGCTGGAACCTTATGTGCCAAAGCGTTCTCTACGATCAGTGTCTCAGGGCCTATTAGCTGTTCCCCAGTCTGCCACCGTCACCTATGGGGACAGTGCTTTTCTGTCTTAGCTCCTAAGTTATGGAACTACCTACCAACTACCATTAGAAATGAAAGCTCTTTAATATAATTTAAATCCCAAGTTAAAACTTATTTATTTAAGGAAGCATTTTGTTGCTGATTCATTCTTTTATCGTAATTTTGTCATTAGTAGTTGTAAATTGGATGATAGATATATATGTATTTAGCTTTTCGAACTTTTGTACACGCATCGAGACGTATGTAAGATGCGTACTAAGAACTGTAATCATATTATTATATATTATATGCCTGGAGGAACCACACCATTATACCTGGAGGAACCACTCCATTATACCTGGAGGAACGTCCTCTATGCACTGGCGGTAACACCAGGAGTACCATAAAGGTCGATCTTTGGAACAATCCTCTACTGCTGTATGTGAACGACCTGTCAAACTGTGTTGTCCTTGAGTGTTGCCTCCTGTGTGGATGACACAAAACTATCTCAAAACAATTAAATCCCCGCATCCCGACGCACAGCTGCTGCAAAATGTCTCAATAATTTCGCTAAATCGTCATCTTGTTCCAATCTTTACTTTAACGAACTAAAGAAAATATCACAAACTATCACGCGAAAAAAGGCACCACTCAAATATTTTTACAACATTAAAGACAAATTAAAAATATTGAAGCAGAACGATTCTATTGAGCAGCTCAATTACACCGACGACGAAAGGATACTTGGAAAACAATTGTTTCCATTATTAATATGTCCTATATACAAGACTAGCAGAGGCTCAACAGCAGCTCTCCGCTGATGCATTTAGCTTCTCACATGATATTCTTACAATAATCTTACTTTTCTTTGTATATCATCAACACTCGTAATTTATAGTACCATTTTTATTTATATTACCGTGATGCACGAACAACAAATGTCAACCATATATGATGTTATATATCTAATGGTCCCTCTTAATTGGTTTGATTGTGTTGGTGTTCCTGAACTGTATTTTCGTATTTACTCATCATTCAAAAATAAACATATAAAGCGCGAAAATCAAGCAACTAATAGCCTTGTAATAAATGACCTGTTAGCTTCGTTTGCTTGGTCCATACGGGAGATATTTGCCTTGCATACTTTGCCGTACATATATGTAACACTGTTAATATGTAGATAAATTTTTACTTTAGTCTAATTTTATTTCCTTTATCTTTTAGCTGTGATAGAGATGACACGATTCGCCATTATACCAATGGTACGAGCCAGGTACAACGGTTCAGCATTCAAGCGTTCCGTTTTATGATCGAACATCGTTTTGTGTTCGTCCATTGCGACCTGGTACTCTGTAATAAGAACTCCCGAAATTCTATCTGCACCCGTGATCACTCTTGCTACAATAGAGGGCGTCCTGACGTGTCGTCACAGGACGATAGTTCCCGGATGTACGCGCTTTCGTTTGGTCCAATAATGCATTCGAAGGAATCTCGTATTGATGAAAGCTCAGGTAATAAGGAGCTTTGATATTTCATGTTAATATTTCTACTTACTAACGTATTTATTTGCATATCCATACACAGACACGCACATAGACATGCAAAAACACAAATGTGGACATAAACTAACACATGCATGGAGATCCACATAGTCAACATCTAATAGTGTATCTGTCCTGTTCGACAGTACGCATCTATTTAACAGAGAATATTTTAATCCCATTTCAGGTGATTCTGATTCAAATCCTAACTCCGCTTTGATTGGTTCTCTGATTGGTGCCGTGTGTCTTGCAATTGTCTTGGCAACTGCTCTTGTTTATGTCATGAAACGACGACGTCTCGTGAACCAACTTCAAAAACCCCTGAAATTCTTTCTATGTATAACATTGCGGTAAATACAGAATAATCCTATATTTCCCTCAGGAATTCATTTATTTCTATCATGTTAACTCACGGTTGATTAGCAACTAAGATACTGTGTACGTAATCCTAACAGAAGTAGGAAATAGTTTTTCTATTTAGTGGGCTATGATTATGGTTAATTGAATATAATAATGTAAGAATGTGAATTAGGTTGATATTGAACTCTTAATTTGTTTTGATTCCTTGCGTTTTAAAATACACGTTAATGGTTATGTCTATGCATATTAGAAGTGTTTTTAATGTAATAAGTATTTGACCTATGCATTGTTACTGTTGTCGTCGTCTTTATTCAAAATATTCTGCATGAGAATTAAAGCCGTTAATGAAACAAAAAGCAAAAAAAAACAACGAAATCTTCTTCTCATCTTCCCAACCTCCTCTTTCTCCTCCTCTTTCTCTTCCTCCTATTTCTTTTCTTCCTTTTTCCCCTCCTCTTTTTCTTTTTCTTATTTCTTCTGCTCCTCCTTTCTCATCCTCCTCTTTCTCCTCCTCTCTCTCCTCCTTTTCATCCTCATTCTCCTGCTCCTCTTTCACATCCTCTTTCACCTCCTCCTATTTCCCTTACTCTTAATTTCTCCTCCTTTTCTTCTCTTTTTGCTCGTAGATTGAAGGCGCGCGCACGTTTCAAGAATACACCTGATGCAGCCTCCCCAGTTTTGGTTGATTTTGTAACATAAATACAAAAAATAACTTACGATAAACACGGATGCCACGATGCCCGTGCTTGATTATAAATGAGTAAAAGTGACGGAAATATTAGCGCGGTTAAAATTAGCACAGTAGAATTGGCGACGATATGAGAAAAAATAAACTACATATGCGAAGACGTCGAAACATACATGTTTTGTGGGGCCTTGCATGGGGGACAATTTCGCCAAAGACTGCATGCAGGCTATGGATATGGAAAAACCTGTTTCACAAAACAGTTCATAAAGTAATTAATATTTTCGCGCTGCTAAGTAAAACATTTCTCTGTTCTAATAATAACTGAGCAAAATACACGCGATGATAAACGGTGGCTCTCCGTGTTTGCATCATTTCATTTTCAAAAGAGAACAAGCCCACCATGGTTAATATTACATGACATTAATTTTTAAGAACACCTTCAGAACCTGGTCGAGGTATAATAATAATAATAATAATAATAATAATAATAATAATAATAATAATGGAAACTTTATTAAATGAATTTTTTCTAAACAAACAATTGTGAATCTCACTCATAGAGGTAATTTACAATCGGCTACTTGAATCACAACTAAGTCACTTAAAGAGAATTAAAAGTTCAGTAAATCAGGATTCGTCCATTCCTTATTTCTGCAGCAAAAGATATAATAAGTTGTTCTGATGGCAATAGATATCATTTTTCTCACACAATAATTTTGGTGCTTCACATCAACTCCTACATCGTTTAACATTTCAATAAAGGAGGTACACTCTTTTGAGAAAACACCGAGTGAACTAACCGAGAGATTGACAAATTTAACAGTGCTAAAGTGTTCACTTTGTTGTCTAACTAGTTCTGTATATTTGGATTTTTTGCGCTCTACGTTGTTTTGAAGGTTGGATTCAAATCCCACGGTAAGTTCGACTATATATAGACATCCCTTTGAAGTAGATAGGAGTAAATCTGGACGGTATCTGTCACCAGTTATTATTGAGGGGCTTTGGAATTCCGGAAGATCAACAAAAAGGTTAGAGCAATTGGCAGTTTGTAGGGTCTTGGCAAGAAAGTTTAGAATAGAGTCGTGTCTCCACGTAAAACGTTCAAGGTATGATTGACATCCTGCAACCACGTGTAGGAGAGTTTCTGGGTGTAAGCAAAAGGAACAGTCAGAACTTGATGATATACCCCATCTTGAAATATTTTTGCGGGTAGGGAGAGAGTTATTGATATAACGCATACTAAAATTATAGATGTTTTTTGGTAGTTTAGATTGAGAAGAAGACCAGAATTTGTTTAGCTTTGGCAAGGAGAATTTTGTAACATTAGAGAAAAATGAGCCTTGACAGGTCAGTTGGTTTTGAAGTTTATCCTCTTGTCCAGAACGGAAATCTTTGATAACTTCCTTGGTAGAGTTGTAAATATCATACTGAATGTTAGTGCTGTTATTAGTTGATTTCCAAAGTTCTTTTATTGATTCATTGGGAGATGTTTTTAAGGCATTTCTAAGAACTGTTTGACACTGAGTGAATTTGATAGATGGTGGGAAAATACTTAGACCAAATTTGTTACCAGTTAGATAGACGTTACTCAATGTTCCCGATACTGGTATTTCCAGCCATTTACGGATATATTTGTTTGCAACGGAATCGATGTTTCCAGAGACCCAAGTTTTGGACAAGGTAGCGACAGTAAAATGCCAGGATATTTTGGATAAGACGTAGCGACTGTAAAGGAGAAGTTTATTTTTCGGATGTAGTGGTTTAAGGTCAATATCAGACATCAGTTCTGTGATGAGGGAGGTTAACTCAGACTTGTGATCTTTGTTGGACATATCAAAATCAAAGTATCTTCCTAAATATCGGAAAGATTCTCCAATTTTAATTGTTGGAATTAGGTCACTGTTAATTAAGAGTTTAGGTAAATATTGGATTGATAATAATAATAATAATAATAATAATAATAATAATAATTATTATTATTATTATAATTATTATATAATAATTATATTATTATTATAATTATAACAAGGATTATTCATTGAACACTATGTGGAAAATATGGCCTAGAAAGAGTAGACAAATGGTACGAGCATACCCCCGGAGTGGTGGAATCAAATCAGATAAAGATGCTTTGGGATTTTATGATTCAGTGTGACCAATACATAGAATGTAGGAGACCAGATATAATCATAGTAGACAAAAAAGAACGGCAATGCAGTCGGAAAGGAAGGAGAAAAGATAGAGAAATATGATGAATTGAAGCGACAGATTAAACGACTGTGGTCGATGAGGAAGGTAGAAATAGTCCCAGTTGTAGTTGGAGCTCTAGGAGCTGTGAGTAAAAAGTTTGAACAGTGGATAGAAAAGATTGGAATCAAGGTGAAGATTGAGAAAATCCACAAAACGACGCTACTTGGAACAGCAAGGATACTAAGAAAAACATTAGAAAGCTGTTTAACCCAGTGTCACCTTAGTCTACTGGGTGTAGACAGCTGGCACTGATACAAACCAACTGAACATGAAGTTGTGCGAAGAAGACAAATAATAATAATAATAAGCTGCTATCATAAAAGCACGAACACCAAGAGTCTTCTTAGATTTACAAGGAGTAGCTAAAATTAATCCATCATTATTGCGGCGTAGATTGTAAACAGATGATTTATTTATACTTAATAATTCACATAAATATTCCGGAGCCATTCCATGTACAATTTTGAATTTTGTACAACTTAAATTCAATGCGCGCACGCTCAGGTAGCCAATGTAATTCATGCAGTAATGTTGTTATGTGACAGAATTTCGTGCAGAAGCATTCATAACTCTCTGTAGCTTATGGACTTGGCATTCGGGTAAGCCATAAAGCAGGCTACCGCAGCAATTAATTCTGCTAGTTATAAACGCATATAAATGCATAAACATCTAAGTTCATTATTTTCTAATAACATGTCCTGGAGGGCCCAAATTTTTCAATTACATCAAAATGCATCGAAACAATTAAACTTGTTAAAGGGTCTCAAGTTTAGACTTCGTAGGTTAACTCTTGAGATTCTTTATAAATCGTTTGTGCGTTCGAAAATGGAGTATGCTGATGTTGTTTGGGACAGGTGTCCTCGTTTTGCTGCTCTGCGTGACATCATGATTGCCTCCATCGTGCAAAGTATAGGCCATGTGTGGAATAGAATAAATTCATGATCGACTTAATATTTTATTGAACGGCTTGTCGACCCTAAATTATGATGCTAATGCTAATATTTTTCTTGCCGTTCAAGCTTTTATAATAGCATCTGGTCGTTTTGATCAATAATTTTAAATCACTTATTCATTTATTTTTTATTTTCTCTCGTGCATGTTTGTGTTGTATGTAGTTATATATTTACTTGTTTTTTTGTCTCTTTGCTTCTAATTCGTGGTTTTATTTCTTGTAATTGTAAGTTTACGTAAGCCCTCTCGATGAGCTTGTAGCTCTTAGGGTAAATGTAAAGAACAAATATTGCTTAAATAAAAAATATCGTTAAGTGGATGTTGATACGTGTTTTTAACCCCAAATATTGAATTTCAACAATACAATACATATAGGATATTTACACGGTGGTGCGAAGATATGAATTTTATCTTCGAGTGGTGAAAACAATATTTTACGAATGAGCGTAATGAATTAGTAAAATATTGTTTTTACCACGAGAAGATAAAATTATTTTCTTTTTATTATATAGATTCAATGCAAAAAGTGGGAAAATGTTTAATCACGTGTCGATATCTTCACTATAGTGAGGATATGGAAAATATGTCACTGCATATTTCTTAGTAAAACACTCCTATCAAACCTCACATTGAGTTGACTTTTGTTGTGGGGATTTTTGTGAAAACAAAGAACAGTCAGTAGAACTGGTCTGGGAAGCCCTATAATAAAATATATACATTACCTTTAATTAGATAAGGAGATCAATGTGCTCGAGACCTGCTGGTGTGGGTGCCTCAGACGGATGGTCACAGGAGGTTTCAGCCGCAAGAAAAAACCCGAAACTGGCGAACAGCTCATGAGCTTTAAGTACACCAACGCCGACCTCGAACGCATTGCACGAACACCCCATGCACTACGGGACTTCATCAAGGTTCATTACCTCAAATACATCGCGCACATCTGCCGAGGCGAAAACACGTTGCTCACAAAGAAAATGATGTTCGCAAAACCACAGAAAGCATATTACCGAGATCCGTGGATCAAGATCAGTCAAATGATAGGAGTGGACATTCAACAGGCTAAAAAGTCCACCCAAGACAAAACTAAATTCGCCGAGCTTCTACGGCACAACTTCCCGTACCTGACGAAGCTCGACTCCGAGTCGGCCAAGCCGATGCAAGGAGCAACATAACTGTACTGTACTGTACTCTCCAGTATGCGTTATTTTATGTCTTTTTAAATTATCGCTTCGAGTAAATCCTTTGGCACAAGTTTTGCATTGATAAGGTCGCTATCCAGCATGCGTTCTTTGATGTTCTTTTAAACAATGGCTTTGAGTAAATCCTTTGGCACAAATTTTGCATTGATAAGGTCGCTCTCCAGTATGCGTTTTTTGATGTTCTTTTAAATGATGGCTTCGAGTAAATCCTTTGGCGCAAATTTTGCATTGATAAGATTTTTCTATAGCATGTTTTCTTTGATTTCTTTTCATTGCACTAGTAGATCGTTGATGGGACGTTTCATGACTGCTCTTGCATTCATTATCCATGTGAACATCAAGGAATTATTTAGAACTGAAATTCTTGCAACAGATTTCACATTTGGACAGTTTACCGTCACTTCTGAGTGAACAATTTCTCAAATGACCTTTCAAGAAACTCTTGTAAGCAAACCTTCCATCGCAAAATGTACATGTATATCCACCTGTATATAAATGCAAAATAGAGATTTGAAATTTCGCACCAAGGGCGAATGAACGCAGCTGATCAAGTAACAATAGTTAAGAGAAGGAACAAAGCCTCTGGTACGAGATTGAATGGAAATAGAACATTTCCTGACCTCTTACCTACGATTACAAATTAGTTAATTACAAAAAAGTGATCCAGTGCCTTGCATTACCAATAGTTGGATGTTTTAAGATTGAAAATCAAATAAAAATGGCGCCTAGTCCATCGGAAATTTTAAGAACGAAGCTTTTTATCGAAGATATTCGCTCAAGGAATTAGGGTTTGTAATGTTTGTATTAATTGTTAAAAATTAAGCAGTATAGTAGTTCTCCAAAGTGCTACTGCGATGAAAACACCGTATATCCATTAGTATTTTCAAAATCACACAGAATGGCTTTCTAGGTTTCTCAAAATCTCATCTCGTTCTAAAGATATTCAGATTTTTGAAACATGCAAATTAATGCGTATGACGTCATCTACTCACAGAGACTAAATAAAATTCACAAAATGAGGAATGTTTCTTCAAATAACAAGCAGAATCTTTTGAAACGAATGAGGAATGTACACAGCACTGCGTACAGTATGTTGTTGCCAAGTAGACCGCTGGGAAACGGGAGTCTTTTATAAACGTTATTTGATAGAGAAGAAATAAACAAATTTTGTTTTACAAATGGAGAGATCTGTGACCAAGCAGTCTCCATGGCAACAACATACTGTACACAGTAGAGTATACTTTCCTAATTTTATTTCATATGTACATATAGTACGTTTACCATATATGGAACTACTAGCCTTATATGGAACGAGCAAATAGCAGGACGAGCAATAAACACATGGATTGTCGATCAAATACATTGGACTAACTTTTACATGTTCTAATATAATGTTTGGAGAACCCAAATTGGAGTACAACGGGGTGGCTTTCATCGACTCTCGCCAACATTTGAATCTGTTCAAAATACACATCTAAAGTTTGTTGCGGCGTTATTGCCGTGTAAAACGCGCGGAGTGGATCAAATCAAATCAAACTTTATTTAACCAGGGTTGTGAGCCCTGATCAATAGGAAAACTAATACAATATTAATCCCCTTTCCCAGGGCCAAACGCCCTGGGGCGAGGGTGCTAAACTCGGTCGGCCGAAATAGGGTGTAACGAGGCACAAATCAAAACTATTTAAAAACGAAAAGTAAGTATGTTTTGTCGTGTTAATATGGTGAATGAATATTTGTGTTCAAAAAGTTCATAAAATGCATTATTCAAAATATGTCAAGTTCTTAAATCCAAAATGGCGACCGAATAAAAATCCGTTTTCGATTTTTTAAAGCTGTTAGCAATCAGTTACAAAAATATTTTTGTGTGTCAGAGGATGTTAATCAAGCTTTCATTAGATATGTAGAATGAGTTCTTAGAATTGGTACTTCAAAAGATAATGTGGCTGGAGCATTATATATTTTGACTGGAGAAAAAAGATATAATGAAACCAGAATAGCAACCAGAACATTGTGACATTGAAGGTGAGATGAATAGATCAAATATTGATCAGCAAAGTGAGCGAATTTCAGATCATGGCATCATTTCCCTGGGTTTTGTCACTGTAATTACTTCCTCTGAAAAGGAGGACAGAAGTATTAATCTAGAAAACTCTACTACATTTAAAATATTGAATAAATTGAAGGTTTCAAATTAGTTCACCTAAATATAGCCTCTCTACCAAAACATCTTGACGAATTAAAAATACTCTTAAGTAAGAAATCCGTTGATGTGAGATGTGAAAGACGGGATCTGACACATTTGGGAAGTTTTCACCTATTTGCTACTCTATCCCTAAAACTTCACCCCCAGAAGTTTCCCAACCCATAGCTATTTGTTACTTTTTTAGGGAAACTTCATAAAAATAAGCCACGCCCCTTTTTAACGAATTTTGTAGTGACCAAACGCTATGATGTTTACTCCGCCCTCTATGATGTGTCTCTTGTCGTCTTCACTACTCAATGCGACCTTGTTTATCTCCTATGTGTAGATCTCATGCTTCCTACTTCTGAACGTGTTCATAGTTTCTCCCCTACTCTCTCACCTCAAACAGGCACCTCTTGTACCTCAAACGTTATCTCCTTCTACACCACGTATTTTTCACCCTCTTGCATTTCTTACTCTCGTCCTTGAGAGTTTTACACGCGTACAACTTTGCCCTCAACCCAACGAATTCCAACACCTGCTCTCCCGTATTCTCGTCCTTCATCTTTCCCAAGACTTTCTTGTTGAGTCCGACTTGGATGCATGAAGGATGGTTCTTCGCGTACTCTGACGTGTCAAACCTCTCAGCGACGTCCTCATAGATGTCCTTGTAGAAATCCTCAGTCTCGATCTCATACATCAGGCTGTCAGTGTCTGTGAATAGGAGCTTTGCCTTGTCGTTGTATTTTGGCTTGATGTATCCATAGTGAAAGTCGTACATCACAGTCTTGCTTAAATCTATATGTAGGTGATGCACATCCCAAGGCAGGGTTCCATCTAGGGGGTTTGAGGGGTGGAAACTTCCCCCCAAACATCTCAGCTCCCCCCCCCCAAAAAAAAAGTTGTGATCATTCAGGTCGGTGTATACATGAAGTATATATATATATATATATATATATATATATATATATATATATATATATATATATATATATATATATATATATATATATATATATATATATATATATATATATATATATATATATATATATATATATATATATATATATATATTTGTAGATAAATTAAAGACAAGACATCACTTTGTAGATAAATTAAAGACATGACATCACTTTGCTGTTACTCCGAGTTTCACGCTTACGCGATCGTCAGACAGACTTTAATCCTTTAATTATGATTTAAGACTTTAACAAGACGCCCGCTAGGCGTTAACTTGGGCCACTTAATCACTGGACAAATTAGGGAGATATGGCGTGGATTTGGGGTGGGGGGTATGGGTATGCAATGGCGAAAGCTTACCTCGGCTTTGCAGCCCGAGGAATGAGGAAGAAAAATCAGGCGTCTACACGCAGGCTACGCAGACGAAATTTAATGTAAACACTAAACACGGGCAATGCTATTTTTTCTAATATCTGTTCGATTGAAGGTCTTCGTGTGTCAAAATTTATATAAAAACAACGGAAAGGTATACGAAACATATCTGTTACGAAATTACATCGGTTTAACGAACATAAAAGCATTAAATCATCGGGTAAACAACGAATAGATCTTGAAGCCATGTCCTTTGATTTTAGAGGCGAGTCTCGCTTTAATCGCTAATACGCATTTTCTTATATAACATCTGATCTTCACATTTTAAGTAGACGAAACCTACAGCGTTCGATTCGCCAGATTCAAGTGATCATTTCGATATAGAATTGACGTAAATCGGATAAAAACATAACATTTCATGATTAATATTACGGAGTTTCACGGGATAAATGTCAACACAGTATAATATTTCCCTGCCCTTCGGCTTTCCTTTCCGTCTTCATGATTGATCTCTCATCTGTGTTTCTTTCATCTTCACATTTTAAGTAGACGAAACCTACAGCGTTCGATTCGCCAAATTCAAGTGATCATTTCGATATAGAATTGATTTAAATCAGACAAAAACACAACATTTCATAATGATAAATATTACGGAGTTTCGCGGGATAAATGTTAACACAGCATAATAATATTTCCCTGTCCTTCGGCTGTCCATTCTGTCATCATGATTGATCTCTCATCTGTGTTTCTTTCATCTTGGAGAGAATCTTTGCAATGGGTTTACAGGTTTACAGGTCTCGGTAAACTTTCCAACTGCGATTCATTGTCAATAAAACGAAAGTCCGAAATCGCTTTGCCTTGCAACGACTATCTCTGTTATGTTGACGTTTCGTCCACGGTTCTCTCTTTAATCTCTCATCTGTGTTTCTCTCAGTCATCCAGTTATCTTGAAGAGAATCTTTGCATTAATTTGCGGGTTTACAGGTCTCGTAAATGCTTTTCAGACTGCGATTCATTGACAATAAAACTGGCCGAAATCGCTTTAATTCGCTATTTATACGCCCACGCAATAATTACATTCTCTCGACGTATAAAACGAACATGACGAACATGACGAACATGACGAACATGACGAACATGAACATGACGAACACAGAAATCAAGCTGGATTTAAGACTTGTGCTCACCACAAGTGGCCCAAGTAATTATGATTAAAGTCTTTAATTATGATTAAAGACTGTCTGACGATCGCGTAAGCGTGAAACTCGGAGTAACAGCAAAGTGATGCCTTGTCTTTAATTTATCTACAATTTATTACGCTCTGCAAATTAATGCATTGAGCACTCTACCGACAGTATAAACTCAATTCACCAGATTTATTTATATATATATATATATATATATATTTATATAATATAGATACGGAAAGAGAGGCAAACAACTTCTTTGCTGGTCCTTTATTTATTAAAACGTTTCGTCATATTCAGCCTTCATCAGTTAAAAAGTAAAATTATAAAATGTCTTATCGAATGTTCACTTATATAGATATAGCAATAAGATTGGATGGCGGACTTCTCCGTCGATCCATGGGGGCGAGTTCGAGTCATTAATAGTCTTAACAGGAACGTGATTATTAACAACACCCAAAAACAGATCTTTCCACTGGATCCAACAATCATCGATGTTGTTCGTTAACGTCATGTCAAACGGCACATGTAGCAATGAATTGTGTAACTCGGTAAAGTTGGCTTGTTTGTAGTCGTAGACCCTGCGCCGCACGGATTTGGCTCTTCTGAACTTCATCTGGATACGGAATTCTATTATATGGTGACCGGTGGTGAAATTGCACTCAGCAGGAGTGATGGTTGATACATCTGCGATGGTCTCAGCACAATTACAGAGCACCAGATCGAGTTTGTTACCAGCAGAGTGGGTAGGTCCCTTTACGAACTGTTGAAGAAAATTGTCTCCTACAAGATCACACAAAAGATTTTCCTCCTCACTTTCTCCGAAGTTAACAGGGGTTGTTTGGTCGTTCGACCACGAGATGGTTGGAAAGTTAAAATCCCCAACTAAAACAATACAACTTGATTCTGGAGTGTTCTGCATAGAGTTGTTCAGAAGATTAAGACTTTCAGGGCTAGAGCCAGGAGGACGATAAAACGTGTAGAGGATTACAGCTTTGTTGTTTGCTTTTGTGAGTTCAAGTACGACAAGTTCCATGCCCTCACTCTCGAGATCCGGCCGTTTAGTTGCTTGCAGGTTCTCCTTCACTGCGACTAAAACACCTCCGCCAACTTTTCCAATTCTGTCTCGGCGGAAAATATTGTAGTCTGGTAGCAGTTCCGAGGACATAATTGTGTCATTTAACCAGGTTTCACAAATGCAGATGACATCATAGGCGCCGCCAAGGACTCTTGTAACAAGGATATTTGGCAAACTTTACAGGACGGGTCGCTGTCAAGCGTGACGAAAGCTTTTAGACTTCGGGCGTTTAAATAAAGGACATTTAGGCTGTCAACGTTAGAATAATTTCTCCGGGTTAAAGGACCTGGATTTGTTGCAATATCACCAGCAAGAAGCAGAATAGACGCATGCGAAATTCTACGATCAATTTGTAAGTTCAATCCGTAGCGATGTCGACGATTAGAAGGCAAGTTGAATTTTCTTAGTACCACATCACGAGTAGATATCCACACGCAGCATAGTTTCTCGGGCAGGCATGTATAAGTTCTGAGTTGATAAGAATGTTTCCCGACGTGATTTTGGCCTGATAAATCAGCGGTTTTGGTTTGATGGACAGCCAGAAAATTGTAAAAAGAAGTAGAATTTGAGCAAAAAGATGACCAACCTTTTCCAGATTGAACATATACTTTCTCCATCATGAACTTTCTTCAAAACCATTTTTGAAAAATAAGTAATTAACACGCAAAAAGTTAATTAAACACGCGAAATGTTTAGAATAAAACTCGCGAAGACCAGAACCGGTGGCGTAGTGGATTTCGTTACGTGCTCGCGATGACCGCTGATCACGATGGCAAACCACGTGGCGTAAACAAACGTAGTCCAGTTCACAGCTTGCGTATCAAAGATGGAAAAACAAAAAATACGAACCAGCGACACCAAAGAAATCCTCTCAAATTCGTGAAATCAAATTTAAAAAACCTCTGCAACTCCACAGACTTTGTTCACGATGCTCTTAGACAGATCTTTGCTTAGCTGCGGCTCCAATACAAAGTATTCAAGAAGAAAAATATCCAATTTTCAGAGGAGCTCCCCCGCGCGTGCCTGCACGCGTGAGATGACGTAAAGCACAATCTTGGGATGTAGTTGCTATGTTTCCTAAAATAGGTAATGACTTAGGTTTGTCTGCGGTGAGAAATGCTTTGGAATCTAGAATAGGTCAATTTCCATCTACCAACTGCATATTGGAGGCTGTAGAAATTTGCCTTAAATACAACAATTGTGAATTTTGCAGATACATGGTACTGCCATGGGGCCCAAAAATGCATGCAGTTATGCAGATTTGGCTATGGGCGTTATTGATGAAAAAGCGTAATTTCAAGGAGACATTAAACCTATGTTATGGTGGAGAGGGATGATATTGTCGATGTTTGGACACAAGGGCTTGATAAATTAATGGCTTTTACGGAGTATATCAATTCCCTATACCCCACCATTAAATTTGAATTGGTGTATTCGGAGAGCACTTTAAATGTGTTTGACCTCACTTTGCATTTGGTGGATGGTTTTATTAATACTGATGTCTATGCTAAACCTACTGATAGTCATCTGTATTTACCATACTCTAGTTCTCATCCATTGCATTGTAAAAAAGCAATTCCCTATGGAGTGGCATTAAGACATAAAATAAATTGCTCTAAAGAAGAATATTTATTGAGAAAGGCGCGAGGAATATAAAAAATACCTCACACGACAAAATTATCCGGAGGGTCTAGTGCAAAGGGAATTTCATAGAGCACTTGAAGTTGATAGAGAAGAGCTCCTCAAACCTAGGAGAAGAGGAAATAAGAAGAAATATATCCCTTGGTAGTAGATTTTAATCCAAGACTACCAGATATTTCCAAAATTATTAAGAAGAATGTTAGTTTGTTGAGTTCTTCTCCGGCACTTGAAAGTTTATTTCCACAAAGGTCCGTTGTTCCGGCTTTTAGAAGATGCAAGAATCTTAAACAGATTGTTGCTCCTTCTAGGCTTAAACAATTACGTGATAATGAACAGGTAAACTGACGAGGTTGTTTTAAATGCAATAATGCGATCTTTGTGAACGCTTCATGCAGGAAACTAATGGATTTAAGAGTTTGGTAACAGGTAGAACTTACAAGATTAAACAAAATGTGGGTTGTACCGCTGCCAATGTTATTTACCTTATTTCATGCATGAAATACAAATTGCAATATGTAGGATCTACGTCCACTCAGTTTAAGCCACAAATCATCTATGGTTACTAATAAAAAAAGTTGTGAAATGGCAGTACATTTTAATACATCACCGCACAACCTTGTAGATATTAGATTTGTTGTAATTGAATAGGTAATTATAGATAATGGAGATGATCTAGATGCCAAATTATTGGCAAGAGAAGATTATTGGACAGCGCATCTATCTACCTTACAACCGCATAGTATCAACAAGAGAAATGAACTTAGATTAAAAAACCGAATAAATTATAATAACAAAGAATTTTAGTTGCCACTGGGAATAAACCATTTCCCTTTTAGAATGTTAATTATTCTATGTAAATTTTGCTACATCTATATAAGTGAACATTCGATAAGACATTTTATAATTTTACTTTTTAACTGATGAAGGCTGAATATGCCGAAACGTTTTAATAAATAAAGGACCAGTAAAGAAGTTGTTTGCCTCTCTTTCCGTATCTACATTCCATATTCTGGAGGGAACTGTGAATCCAATTCTGGATCCTTCTACTGGAAATCGTCGTTGGTTGGTAAGCCACACCTTAATAAATATATATATATATATATATAATATATATATATATAATATATATATATATATATATATATATATATATATATATAATATACATACAATATAAATATATATATATATATATATATTTATATTATATACATATAATATAAATATATATATATATATATATATTTATATTATATGTATATTATATATATATATTATATATATATATATATATATATATATATATATATTATATATATATATATATATATATATATAATATATATATATATATATATATATATATATATATATTATATATATATATATATATATATATATATATATATATAAATCTGGTGAATTGAGTTTATACTCTCGGTAGAGTGCTCAATGCATTAATTTGCAGAGCGTAATAAATTGTAGATAAATCAAAGACAAGAACAAGTGATGTCTTGTCTTTGATTTATCTACAATTTATATATATATATATATATATATATATATATATATATATATATATATATATATATATATATTATATATATATATATATATATATATATATATATTTGACATATATATCTGTTATGCATGAAGTGTTATTATTGGACGTAAGGTGGTGTATCGCGCGTGCATGTAACTCAATTCAACTTGACTGATAACAATATAAAATGTACTTAAAATCCTGGAAAGTGTTGTTTTTTAGTGTTTTATGACTTTTCCAAACCTTCAGAATTGTGTAAAAATCTTCCCCCAAAATGCAGGAAATGGCATTTCAGAGACTCTAGATTTCAAAATTTTCTGCGGGTATGCCCCTTGACCCCCTAGATGCTCTCGTCTTTAGCGCTCGCTCCCCCCTTTCCCAATCCTGACTACGTCCTTTCTTCTCCCCAAACGAAAAATCCTAGATAGAACCCTGCAAGGTAAATTGCCTTGTCAAATGTTAGCTTTGGTCGTTTCATGTGAACTGCTTTTAGCTTTTCGTTAAACACTGTCCTGTGTCGGTAGTTTGGTTTCGCGATGAGTTTCTTCATGCAATTCTCACGTACTTTATGACAGACTCAATGTTCACTCGCTATTAGTAATCACTATGATAACCACAACTGGGCAATACATGGCCAAGATAGGTATCCTGTAGCACAATAGTAAGAAATATAACACTTACATATAACGTCACGAATTTTACGATTTTACTCCAGTATGCGTTCTTTGATGTTCTTTTAAATGATGGCTTAAAGTAAATCCTTTGGCACAAATTTTGCATTGATAAGGTCGTTCTCCAATATGCGTTATTTGATGTCTTTTTAAATTATCGCTTCGAGTAAATCCTTTGGCACAAATTTTGCATTGATAAGGTCGCTCTCCAGTATGCGTTCTTTGATGTTCTTTTAAATGATTACTTTGAGTAAATCCTTTGGCACACATTTTGCATTGATAAGGTCGCTCTCCAGCATGCGTTCTTTGATGTTCTTTTAAACAATGGCTTTGAGTAAATCCTTTGGCACACATTTTGCATTGATAAGGTCGCTCTCCAGTATGCGTTCTTTGATGTTCTTTTAAATGATTACTTTGAGTAAATCCTTTGGCACACATTTTGCATTGATAAGGTCGCTCTCCAGCATGCGTTCTTTGATGTTCTTTTAAATGATGGCTATGAATAAATCCTTTGGCACAAATTTTGCATTGATAAGGTCGCTCTCCAGTATGCGTTCTTTGATGTTCTTTTAAATTATGGCTTCGAGTAAATCGTTT
This sequence comes from Chrysogorgia sp. JL179-B06, assembly GCA_035772405.1. Lineage (NCBI taxonomy): Eukaryota > Metazoa > Cnidaria > Anthozoa > Scleralcyonacea > Chrysogorgiidae > Chrysogorgia > Chrysogorgia sp. JL179-B06. The sequence continues at coordinate 1,045,874 of JAYKKM010000182.1, read as the reverse complement.
GGCACAAATTTTGCATTTATAAGATTTTTCTATAGCATGTTTTCTTTGATTTCTTTTCATTCCACTAGTAGATCGTTGATGGGAAGTTTCATGACTTTTCTTGCATTCATTATCCATGTGAACATCAAGGAATTCTTTAGAACTGAAATTCTTGCAACAGATTTCACATTTCGACAGTTTACCGTCACTTCTGAGTGAACAATTTCTCAAATGACCTTTCAAGAAACTCTTGTAAGCAAACCTTCCATCGCAAAATGTACATGTATATCCACCTGTATATAAATGAAAAATAGAGATAAGAAATTTCGTACCCATGGCGAAAGAACGCAGCTGATCAAGCAACTATAGTTAAGAGAAGGAACAAAGCCTCTGGTACGAGATTGAATGGGAATAGAACATTTCCTGACCTCTTGCCTAGGATTACAAATTAGTTAATTACAAAAAAGTGATCCAGTGCCTTGCATTACCAATAGTTGGATGTTTTAAGATTGAAAATCAAATAAAAATGGCACCTAGTCCATCGGAAATTTTAAGAACGAAGCTTTTTATCGAAGATATTCCCTCAAGGAATTAGGGTTTGTAATGTTTGTATTAACTGTTAAAAATTAAGCAGTATAGTAGTTCTTCAAAGTGCTACTGCGATGAAAACACCGTATATCCAATTTTGATTTTGTCGAAAAGTATTTTCAAAATCACACAGAATGGCTTTCTCACTTTCTCAAAATCTCATCTCGTTCTAGAGATATTCAGATTTTTGAAACATGCAAATTAATGCGTATGACGTCATCTACTCACAGAGACTAAATAAAATTCACAAAATGAGAAATGTTTCTTCAAATAACAAGCAAAATGTTTTGAAACGAATGAGGAATGTACACAGCACTGTGTACAGTATGTTGTTGCCAAGTAGACCGCTGGGAAACAGGAGTATTTTATAAACGTTAGTTGGTAGAGAAGAAATAAACAAATTTTGTTTTACAAATGGAGAGATCTGTGACCAAGCAGTCTCCATGGCAACAACATACTGTACACAGTAGAGTACACTTTCCTAATTTTATTTCGTATGTACATATAGTACGTTTACCATATATGGAACTACTAGCCTTATATGGAACGAGCAAATAGAAGGCACTGACGAGCAATAAACACATGGATTGTCGATCAAATACATTGGACTAACTTTTACATGTTCTAATATAATAAGTTTCGAGAACCCAAATTGGAGTACAACGGGGTGGATTTCATCGACTCTCGCCAACATTTGAATCTGTTCAAAATACACATCTAAAGTTTGTTGCGGCGTCAAATCAAATCAAACTTTATTTAACCAGGGTAGTCACGTCAGTTCAGAAGAACTGTTATCAATGTGAGCCCTGATCAATAGCAAAACTAATACAATATTAATCCCCTTTCCCAGGGCCAAACGCCCTGGGGCGAGGGTGCTAAACTCGGTCGGCCGAAATAGGGTGTAACGAGGCACAAATCAAAACTATTTAAAAACGAAAAGTAAGTATGTTTTGTCAGGTTAATTTGGTGAATGAATATTTGTGTTCAAAAAGTTCATAAAATGCATTATTCAAAATATGTCAAGTTCTTAAATCCAAGATGGAGTCCGAATAAAAATCCGTTTTCGATTTTTTAAAGCTGTTAGCAATCAGTTACAAAAATATTTTTGTGTGTCAGAGGATGTTAATCAAGCTTTCATTAAATATGTAGAATGAGTTCTTAGAATTGGTACTTCAAAAGATAATGTGGTTGGAGCATTATATACTTTGACTGGAGAAAAAAGATATAATGAAACCAGAATAGTAACCAGAACATTAGTGACATTGAAGGTGAGATGGATAGATCAAATATTGATCAGCAAAGTGAGCGAATTTCAGATCATGGCATCATTTCCCTGGGTTTTGTCACTGTAATTACTTCCTCTGAAAAGGAGGACAGAAGTATTAATCTAGAAAACTCTACTACATTTAAAATATTGAATAAATTGAAAGGTTTCAAATTAGTTCACCTAAATATAGCCTCTCTACCAAAACATCTTGACGAATTAAAAATACTCTTAAGTACGAAATCCGTTGATGTGAGATGTGAAAGACGGGATCTGACACATTTGGGAAGTTTTCACCTATTTGCTACTCTATCCCTAAAACTTCACCCCCAGAAGTTTCCCAACCCATAGCTATTTGTTACTTTTTAGGGAAACTTCATAAAAATAATCCACGCCGATTTTTAACGAATTTTGTAGTGACCAAACGCTATGATGTTTACTCCGCCATCTATGATGTGTCTCTTGTCGTCTTCACTACTCAATGCGACCTTGTTTATCTCCTCTGTGTAGATCTCATGCTTCCTACTTCTGAACGTGTTCATAGTTTCTCCCCTACTCTCTCACCTCAAACAGGCACCTCTTGTACCTCAAACGTGATCTCCTTCTACACCACGTATTTTTCACCCTCTTGCATTTCTTACTCTCGTCCTGATAGTTTTACAGGCGTACAACTTTGCCCTCAACCCAACGAATTCCAACACCTGCTCTCCCGTATTCTCGTCCTTCATCTTTCCCAAGACTTTCTTGTTGAGTCCGACTTGGATGCATGAAGGATGGTTCTTCGCGTACTCTGACGTGTCAAACCTCTCAGCGACGTCCTCAGAGATGTCCTTGTAGAAATCCTCAGTCTCGATCTCATACATCAGGCTGTCAGTGTCTGCGAATAGGAGCTTTGCCTTGTCGTTGTATTTTGGCTTGATGTATCCATAGTGAGAGTCGTACATCACAGTCTTGCTTAAATCTACATGTAGGTGATGCACATCCCAAGGCAGGGTTCCATCTAGGGGGTTTGAGGGGTGGAAACTTCCCCCCAAACATCTCAGCTTCCCCCCACCAAAAAAAAAGTTGTGTTCATTCAGGTCGGTGTACATGAAGTATATATATATATATATATATATATATATATATATATATATATATATATATATATATATATATATATATATATATATATATGCAACGCCCACTACCCTTGTGGTAGTTTGAGCACTCTGGCCCTATACCGCTTCACGCTCTCTAGATGTGCGCATGACCGCTGTATATGACCCACAAGCTGTTGTCATTGGCAATCGTTTGTGTATAATTGATTCTCATGCCCATATCTAGATTGTACCAAGCTACACTGATGAGCTGTGGAACAGCGAAACACGTGTCTGTATATATGTATATATATATATATATATATATATATATATATATATATATATATATATATATATATATATATATATATATATATATATATATATATATATATATATATATATATATATATATATATATATATATATATATATATATATATATATATATATATATATATATATATATATATATGTATATTGTAGATAAATTAAAGACAAGACATCACTTTGCTGTTACTCCGAGTTTCACGCTTACGCGATCGTCAGACAGACTTTAATCCTTTAATTATGATTTAAGACTTTAATTATGATTAAAGTATTTAATTATGATTAAAGTCTGTCAGACGATCGCGTAAGCGTGAAACTCGGAGTAACAGCAAAGTGATGCCTTGTCTTTAATTTATCTACAATTTATTACGCTCTGCAAATTAATGCATTGAGCACTCTACCGACAGTATAAACTCAATTCACCAGATTTATTTATATATATATACATATTTATATAATGTAGACACGGAAAGAGAGGCAAACAACTTCTTTACTGGTCCTTTATTTATTAAAACGTTTCGTCATATTCAGCCTACATCAGTTAAAAAGTAAAATTATAAAATGTCTTATCGAATGTTCACTTATATAGATATAGCAAAATTTAAATAATAAAAACTAGAATAATTAACATTCTAAAAGGAAATGGTTTATTCCCAGTGGCAACTAAAATTGTTTGTTATAATAATTTATTCGGTTTTTTAATCTAAGTTCATTTCTCTTGTTGATACCATGCGGTTGTAAGGTAAATAGCTGCGCTGTCCAATAAGCTTCTCTTGCCAATAATTTGGCATCTAGATCATCTCCATTATCTACAATTACCTGTTCAATTACAACAAATTAATATCTACAAGGTTGTGCGGCGATGTATTAAAATGTACTGCCATTTCACAACTTTTTTTATAATATTATAAAATTATAGATATAATATTAATATTATAGATAATCCTACTATCGATTATTTTGAAGTTGTTAGATTTTGAAGTTGTTATACTTGGGCTGTTAAGTGGTTTGATGACTGCAGATCACTGGTGAAATATAGCTGAATGGATAAGTGGGAGACCAAAACCAAAATGTTTTACTTAAAACCATTAGCCCAAAGTCTACCATCTCATTTATTAAAGATACCACTCAACTTATTAATAAGATTTAGGAGCGTAATGAGCGTGGACCCCTTCCATCAGGTACGCTCTTGGTATCTTGGGATGTAGTTGCTATGTTTCCTAAAATAGGTAATGACTTTAAAATAGGTAAAGGTTTGTCTGCGGTGAGAAATGCTTTGGAATCTAGAATGAGTCAATTTCCATCTACCAACTGCATATTGGAGGCTGTAGAAATTTAATTGCCTTAAATACAACAATTGTGAATTTTTCGGCAAGAATTTTGTTCAGATACATGGTACTGCCATGGGGCCCAAAAATGCATGCAGTTATGCAGATTTGGCTATGGGCGTTATTGATGAAAAAGCGAAATTTCAAGGAGACATTAAACCTATGTTATGGTGGAGATATAGGGATGATATTGTTGATGTTTGGACACAAGGGCTTGATAAATTAATGGCTTTTACGGAGTATATCAATTCCCTATACCCCACCATTAAATTTGAATTGGTGTATTCGGAGAGCACTTTGAATGTGCTTGACCTCACTTTGCATTTGGTGGATGGTTTTATTAATACTGATCTCTATACTAAACCTACTGATAGTCATCTGTATTTACCATACTCTAGTTCTCATCCATTGCATTGTAAAAAAGCAATTCCCTATGGAGTGCCATTAAGACATATTGCATATTGCATATTGCAGCACCTTAGAGAAAGGTGCGAGGAATATAAAAAATACCTCACACGACAAAATTATCCGGAGGGTCTAGTGCAAAGGGAATTTCATAGAGCACTTGAAGTTGATAGAGAAAGCTCCTCAAACCTAGGAGAAGAGGAAATAAGAAGAAATATATCCCTTGGTAGTAGATTTTAATCCAAGACTACCAGATATTTCCAAAATTATTAAGAAGAATGTTAGTTTGTTGGGTTCTTCTCCGGCACTTGAAAGTTTATTTCCACAAAGATCCGTTTTTTTAGAAGATGCAAGAATCTTAAACAGATTGTTGCCCTTCTAGGCTTAAACAATTACGTGATAATGAACAGGTAAACCGACGAGGTTGTTTTAAATGCAATAAGAAATGCGATCTTTGTGAACGCTTCATGCAGGAAACTAATGCATTTAAGAGTTTGGTAACAGGTAGAACTTACAAGATTAAACAAAATGTGGGTTGTACCGCTGCCAATGTTATTTACCTTATTTCAAGCATGAAATGCTAATTGCAATATGTATAGGACTTACGTCCACTCAGTTTAAGGTACGCTTCCGTAACAACAAATCATCTATGGTCACTAATAAAAAAAGTTGTGAAATGGCAGTACATTTTAATACATCGCCGCACAACCTTGTAGATATTAGATTTGTTGTAATTGAACAGGTAATTGTAGATAATGGAGATGATGATCTAGATGCCAAATTATTGGCAAGAGAAGCTTATTGGACAGCGCAGCTATTTACCTTACAACCGCATAGTATCAACAAGAGAAATGAACTTAGATTAAAAAACCGAATAAATTATTATAACAAAGAATTTTAGTTGCCACTGGGAATAAACCATTTCCCTTTTAGAATGTTAATTATTCTTACTAGTTTTTATTATGTAAATTTTGCTATATCTATATAAGTGAACATTCGATAAGACATTTTATAATTTTACTTTTTAACTGATGAAGGCTGAATATGCCGAAACGTTTTAATAAATAAAGGACCAGTAAAGAAGTTGTTTGCCTCTCTTTCCGTACCTACATTCCATATTCTGGAGGGAACGTGAATCCAATTATGGATCCTTCTACTGGAAATCGTCGTTGGTTGGTAAGCCACACCTTAATAAATATATATATATATATATATATATATATAATATATATATATATAATATATATAATATATATAATATATATATATTATTTTATAACCAAATTGTCCAATCACATTTCCGTATTTAGTCACGCGCAAGCCTTTTATACCTGATAAAATCCATGAATACTAATCAGCATGAAAATTATATAAAGTCTCTACGAACTCTTTACCTCTTTTTACCTCTATAGAAAATAAAAACCAGTACACTCCCTAGTGATTACAATCAATTGTTTTTGAAGCTATTTAAAACACTCGAATTCGCGTTTTATCATATCTAAAATGCTCGCGCTGAGCGCTCGCATTTTCAATAATGATAAAACGCTCCTTCTCGTGTTTTAAATACTACATAATATATATATATATATATAATATATATATATATATATATATATATATATATATATATATATATATATATATATATATAATATATATATATATAATATATATATATATATATATATATATATATATATATATATATATATATGTATATATATATATAAATATAAATATAAATATATATATATATATATATATATATATATATATATATATATATATATATATATATATATATATATATATATATATATATATATATATATATATATATATATATATATATATATATATATATATATATATATATATATATATATATAGTAAGTAATAGGTTGGAGTCCTCATCAAACTATGAGAGTGCTCAATAGATAAACTAGAGCTATGAATATAGGTATAGATTTACGGAGCTAGATCACAAAACAAGTGATTTAGCTCCGTAAATCTATACCTATATATATATATATATATATATATATATATATATATATATATATATATATATATATATATATATATATATATATATATATATATATATATATATATATATATATATATATATATATATATATATATATATATATACTAAAACGAATGTGATGTTGTTCACGGAACGTTGAAAGTGCTCAATACCATAAAGGATAAAGGTAGAGCGAATAGCGAATATATAGTGAAAGTGGTCTTACCTCAAAATGATAAAAGCCGCAACTGTCAGTTTCACGCAAGGCGATCTTCAGGCGAATCTGAAGGTAAGACCACTTTATATATATATGACATATATATCTGTTATGAAGTGTTATTATTGGACGTAAGGTGGTGTATCGCGTGCATGTAACTCAATTCAACATGACTGATAACAATATAAAATGTACTTAAAATCCTGGAAAGTGTTGTTTTTTAGTGTTTTATGACTTTTCCAAACCTTCAGAATTGTGTAAAATCTTCCCCCAAAATGCAGGAAATGGCATTTCAAACACTCTAGATTTCAAAATTTTCTGGGGGTATACCCCTTGACCCCCTAGATGGTCGCGTCTTTAGCGCTCGCTCCCCCCTTTCCCAATCCGGGTACGTCCTTGCTTCTCCCCCAAACGAAAAATCCTAGATAGAACCCTGCAAGGTAAACTGCCTTGTCAAATGTTAGCTTTGTTCGTTTCATGTGAACTGCTGTTAGCTTTTCGTTCAACACTGTCCTGTGCCGGTAGTTTGGTTTCGCGATGAGTTTCTTCATGCAATTCTCACGTACTTTATGACAAACTCAATGTTCACTCGCTATTAGTAATCACTATGATAACCACAACTGGGCAATACATGGCTCCAAGATAGGTACTGTAGCACAACAGTAAGAAATATAACACTTACATAACGTCACGAATTTTACGATTTTACTCCAGTATGCGTTCTTTGATGCTCTTTTAAATGATGGCTTAAAGTAAATCCTTTGGCACAAATTTTGCATTGATAAGGTCGCTCTCCAGTATGCGTTCTTTGATGTGTTTTTAAAAGATGGCTTTGAGCAAATCCTTTGGCACAAATTTTGCATTGATAAGGTCGCTCTCCAGTATGCGTTCTTTGATGACTTTTTAAATGATTACTTTGAGTAAATCCTTTGGCACAAATTTTGCATTGATAAGGTCGCTCTCCAGTATGCGTTCTTTGATGTGTTTTTAAAAGATGGCTTTGAGTAAATCCTTTGGCACAAATTTTGCATTGATAAGGTCGCTCTCCAGCATGCGTTCTTTGATGACTTTTTAAATTATTACTCTGAGTAAATCCTTTGGCACAAATTTTGCATTGATAAGGTCGTTCTCCAATATGCGTTATTTGATGTCTTTTTAAATTATCGCTTCGAGTAAATCCTTTGGCACAAATTTTGCATTGATAAGGTCGCTCTCCAGCATGCGTTCTTTGATGTTCTTTTAAACAATGGCTTTGAGTAAATCCTTTGGCACAAATTTTGCATTGATAAGGTCGCTCTCCAGTATGCGTTCTTTGATGTTCTTTTAAATGATGGCTTCGAGTAAACGCTTTGGCACAAATTTTGCATTTATAAGATTTTTCTATAGCATGTTTTCTTTGATTTCTTTTCATTCCACTAGTAAATCGTTGACTGCTCTTGCATTCATTATCCATGTGAACATCAAGGAATTCTTTAGAACTGAAATTCTTGCAACAGATTTCACATTTCGACAGTTTACCGTCACTTCTGAGTGAACAATTTCTCAAATGACCTTTCAAGAAACTCTTGTAAGCAAACCTTCCATCGCAAAATGTACATGTATATCCACCTGTATATAAATGCAAAATAGAGATTTGAAATTTCGCACCAAGGGCGAATGAACGCAGCTGATCAAGCAACTATATAGTTAAGAGAAGGAACAAAGCCTCTGGTACGAGATTGAATGGAAATAGAACATTTCCTGACCTCTTACCTAGGATTACAAATTAGTTAATTACAAAAAAGTGATCCAGTGCCTTGCATTACCAATAGTTGGATGTTTTAAGATTGAAAATCAAATAAAAATGGCGCCTAGTCCATCGGAAATTTTAAGAACGAAGCTTTTTATCGAAGATATTCCCTCAAGGAATTAGTGTTAGGGTTTGTAATGTTTGTATTAATTGTTAAAAATTAAGCAGTATAGTAGTTCTCCAAAGTGCTACTGCGATGAAAACACCGTATATCCAATTTTGATTTTTTCGAAAAGTATTTTCAAAATCACACAGTTTCTCAAAATCTCATCTCGTTCTAAAGATATTCAGATTTTTGAAACATGCAAATTAATGCGTATGACGTCATCTACTCACAGAGACTAAATAAAATTCACAAAATGAGGAATGTTTCTTCAAATAACAAGCAGAATGTTTTGAAACGAATGAGGAATGTACACAGCATTGTGTACAGTATGTTGTTGCCAAGTAGACCGCTGGGAAACAGGAGTCTTTTATAAACGTTATTTGATAGAGAAGAAATAAACAAATTTTGTTTTACAAATGGAGAGATCTGTGACCAAGCAGTCTCCATGGCAACAACATACTGTACACAGTAGAGTATACTTTCCTAATTTTATTTCATATGTACATATAGTACGTTTACCATATATGGAACTACTAGCCTTATATGGAACGAGCAAATAGCAGGACGAGCAATAAATACATGGATTGTCGATCAAATACATTGGACTAACTTTTACATGTTCTAATTTGCCGTGTAAAACGCGTGGAGTGGATCAAATCAAATCAAACTTTATTTAACCAGGGTAGTCACGTCAGTTCAGAAGAACTGTTATCAATGTGAGCCCTGATCAATAGCAAAACTAATACAATATTAATCCCCTTTCCCAGGGCCAAACGCCCTGGGGCGAGGGTGCTAAACTCGGACGGCCGAAATAGGGTGTAACGAGGCACAAATCAAAACTATTTAAAAACGAAAAGTAAGTATGTTTTGTCGGGTTATATGGTGAATGAATATTTGTGTTCAAAAAGTTCATAAAATGCATTATTCAAAAATATGTCAAGTTCTTAAATCCAAGATGGCGACCGAATAAAAATCCGTTTTCGATTTTTGTGACTACGGCTATAAGCGGGAGCCACTAAGCCAGCGATTTCTTGCTTGAGGGTTTGAGTGTCTTGGACCTCAATACGTCATACTCGACCAGCTTATCGTGAGATGTCGACAAGATCGCTAGGTATTCGAGAAGTGCTCGCGTTATATCGTGCGTTATCTTTTACTAACAACAAAGGCTGAACAAAGCGCCATCATGCATGTGCGCCTATTACCACAACATACGAAGGAAGAGCAAAGAAGCAAGCCATCTATCGCTCTAATAAAAGTAAGCGTATCACATATTTTTATCTAAACTGTGCGGGTATACACTAGAACGAAGTGTGTCGAAGCAGTGCTTTCAGGTAACTATTTATGGTGTTAATTAAACACTATGATTATTAAGGCTTCGTTTAATTATTTGGTAGTGTCTATATACCATAAGCGGAAAACCAAGATACACAGTACAATTTATTGAATGGATTGTTTATATATTATTACTCGGGCGGTAGCCGAGTCTAGGTTTCCCTGTTTTTTGTCTTGGTCATCGTTAGTGGGGTCGAGCAAGGCCGCAGGTCAGGGGGAACGCGGGCTCTGGATCGAGATATGGCCCCAGGCCCCCAACAGGCTTTGCGCGTCTTCAGAGTTTTTGCCAGGGATGCAAGTGTTCGAAGTCGGTAAGTCGGTAAGTCGGTTATGTCGCTGGGAAATATCTTACGAGGTTGGTCACGCGTCTTCTTTCTTTTCGTGTTTCGAAGGGAAGAGTTTTTGCGAGGGATATAAAGGATTGCAGTGTTCAGTCAGTATATGTCGCGGGAAGTATCTTGTTCTTGACTTCTTGAATACGCTCACATTTTAATATGTTTACAATCGCAGTCGCAATCACGGTAGACCTACTCTAAAAGATGCCGAGCGATTTCGTAACGGGTTGGTCCGCGATCTGATGAAAACTATGAATGCCAAATATCTTACAACGAATACCAAAAACGAATATAAACTTCAATACAACGTTATGTGTGTCATTGAATTGGTCAAATCATAGAAGCACTGTCAGGTATTAAACATGCTGTGTTGATATTATCACCCGAAGACTGGTATTAAATTTTATTAAAATTTATGATTTGTTTTATTTTTGCCTGTATTGTGTTACAAATGTCGTGCAAAATTTATCGTTTATCATTTCATTGAATAGTCGTTTATCGTTCCATGAACAGTCGCATCAAGCATGTTTTGCCTAAAGCACGTGCCATCAAATAACCCTGCTTCGCTTGACATTGTACCTGTAGCTGTATATGAGAAAATAAAAGGTTCCCAGTTATCACTACAAGTTTCCGCTGATATTGACCCAGAGACATTAAACACAAAGGAATGTAGATCTCGTTATGCTAAATTTATTGTGATTGAGGTAAACAAGCGCCATGTCAGAAAATTTGTCCCCCGGGGGGGTGGATTTCCTACGACAAATTTCCTGGGACGGGACCGGTGAACATGAACTTTCATTGGACTAAAGTGTCACAAAGTAGAAATATAATACAATTATTCTGGATGTATTTCTACATGCAAAATTCTACCAAAACAGTTGCACCAACAATTCAACCCGCCACCTACACCATGCTTGGTGTAAAAAACAAATTGTTTTCCATTTGAGATTTCAGCCACTTCCTTAGATAATCATAAGTCAACTTTGTTCTTCACCGTTTTTTGATGTCCTTCCGTAAGTTTGTAGTTATTTTTCAGCTGGATTCACTGACATCTTTAACATTGCCATTATCAAATCAAGTGATTGTAGATCATGCAGCCAAAGAAATTACTGTTCTTCCAATGTCCACCAACATAACTTTGCTTTAACCTGCATATGCTTGAATTGATGGAATGCATTGTGATTGTAACATTGCCATTATCAAACCAAGCGACTGTACATCATGCAGCCAAAGAAATTACCGTTCTTCCAATGTCCACCAACATAACTTTGCTTTAACCACATGATTGAATCGATGGAGTACATTGTGATTGTAACATTGTCATTATCAAACCAAGCGACTGTCAACAAAGGTCAAAGCTGTGAACTTGATTCACTGCATATGTGTTGCCATTCGTACATCTCTCTTTTATAAAGAATTTTCGCTACCAAAACAGTATATAAACAGCAACTGAAATTAACTAGAATATATGTACACAAAATGTCACAATACTGTGTCCTGTACTTCAGTTTAATAATAATAATTGACAGTAAAATACCATATACATAAATCAATTATATGTTCTCCAGATCTAGGTTCTCCATACATGTATAATATTAATAAATAAAATAATTAAAAACCTTTGTATTATAAGACAAGTGAGCGGGTTTTCTAATTCCAACTGTCTAACATGCCCATTGGGCCATATTGCATCTCCGCAGGCAATTTATGCGTGCCATTTGTCCACTATTAAGTAGCCCGAGTTAACGCCTAGCGGGCGTCTTGTTTCTCATAGAACACAGATTTATTAACACCATATTTACATTCGTCATTACAGATTTCATATCAAGTTACAAGTATTGCGTCTGTTTTATTTGTGATGACTTGTTTTAATATCTTAATATTTTAGATCTGACGCATCTGGAAATTGTTTATATAGCTCTGTGTCCTTTAGCAATGGTAGGAGATAACTCTGTTGTTGAAAGTCTGAGTGTTATGGTATCCATTGAGCTTTTTTTTAATTCCAATTTTTATTATAATCATCTGTCATTTAATTCCATCCATGCAAAGCACAAGGAGCTTCACATATGTCTATGTCTATCTCTATGTCGACATTGGATAGTCTGCATATATTTAGTTAAGTCTGCAGAGTTAGTAACTAACTCTCCAGACGATAAGCCTTTAGCCTTTGCTCGAAACGTCGAGATAGATTATTTTTATCGGTTTCAGATCCGCTAGTAAAGAGAGTCCCCTTACTCCTTAGCCTTGGTGTTTTGTCGTTTGTGGCGCTGCCGGCGCTGGACCAGCTCTGTTGATGAATTTTTTTAAAAATGTTCTATTAACTCTTTCATTACGGCTGAAAAACATCAAAAATTGAACGACCACGTTGTTCTATTGATATCTCTTGAAATAACCATAACTGTTGCGAAAGCTATACATTTTCTGGAAGCCCAATAAACCGGCTTTTACTTGTTCTTTTAAATTTCCCGAACAAAACACATTATGTTAATATAAATTAGCATTAATTATCATAAATCAGGTTGAAAAATTTACATTTTTCCAGAAAAGGCCATCTTGCACGCCCGCATAGCATCTTGAAAACTCAAAATGCCACCAATCGCAGAGTTGTTTATGAAATCAAATCAAACTTGGCGTGTGCGTGGATTTCATGTTCCTGGCGCTTGTCGAATTTCAATTTTTAATCTTGCGTTACCGTGTGGCGTGTTTTTCGATTGACGACTTTGCGGGTCATCAACGACCCATTTTAACTGCGCTCGTAGGGAAAGAGTTAATATAGAATGGCCGATATTTTTTCGCATCGATCAATTTTATATTTTCGCCTGAATTTTTCATCATCGTTGTAAGTCGGCTAAACAACACACATATCAAATTTTAAGCCAATTTGGTGAATTATTTCTTACATTTCTAAACACGGTGAATTTTGACCTTTTTGACCCACATGCACAGAACCTATTGTGTTTGTAGTGTATAGATAGCTTGCGTATATATTTAAAAGTATGAGCTCCCGTGCGGGTGGACCAGTGCGGGTTGGGATCTCTGCAGAGACTCTGCTTCGGGTAACCCTTACATAATTCCTCTCAATGAGGGGGGGTAGGGGGGAGCAGAGAAGGGGGTTCATTTTATGTCACTGACCATTTTTTTGCTTTGTTAAACTGTATTTACATTGATTATTTTCAATTCAACTTCACGCTTTTTCTTCGATTATTTTCAATTTACCTATTATTGCTTATTAACTCTTTCATTACGGCTGGAAAAACATCAAAAATTGAACGACCACGTTGTTCTATTGATTATCTCTTGAAATAACCATAACTGTTGCGAAAGCTATACATTTTCTGGAAGCCCAATAAACCGGCTTTTACTTGTTCTTTTAAATTTCCCGAACAAAACACATTATGTTAATATAAATTAGCATTAATTATCATAAATCAGGTTGAAAAATTTACATTTTTCCAGAAAAGGCCATCTTGCACGCCCGCATAGCATCTTGAAAACTCAAAATGCCACCAATCGCAGAGTTGTTTATGAAATCAAATCAAACTTGGCGTGTGCGTGGATTTCATGTTCCTGGCGCTTGTCAAATTTCAATTTTTAATCTTGCGTTACCGTGTGGCGTGTTTTTCGATTGACGACTTTGCGGGTCATCAACGACCCATTTTAACTGCGCCCGTAGGGAAAGAGTTAAGGGCAATTTCAGGAAAATTTTAGGATATTTTGATTGTAATTAGACTATCTACTGACAATAATGGAACATTTTAACTTTAACGGGAGATAAGGCAAAGTTAAGAATTGGTGATGTGCCAAAATTTTAATTTTGTGGCTGCATTTCGCGGCATGAGAAAGAAAAAAACTGAACTCTGCCGAACTCTGCAACAGAATTCAAATATTTACGTGTAATTACTTTGTTATAAAACAAAATTGCAGTTAAGTATATCTGACCCTTACTACGTAGTCTTAAGCAGCACCAAATATGAAATAGCATACAACTATATAACTAATGCTACATATAATTATGTGCAGAATATGTCACCGATTCGGGGTTAAGCATCGCGGGCAGGATAAAATTTGTGCGAGTTTAAAAGAGCGGTTTACTAGTAATAAACACGAACACCTTGTTCAATTGTCCTGCGGCAGCACAGTTTACTTGTCAACAGCATCGCGGCAGGATAAAATTTGGCGGGAGCCGAGGAATAAAAAGTCGACGATTTTAAAATTGCAGTTAAGTATATCCGACCCTTAAATATACTACGCAGTCTTAGGCAGCACCAAATATGAAATAGCTCAGTCCTACTTAAATCAACAATAAAGCCACTTATCGCAAACCTTTTCACATGTGAAATACATTTAAAAACGTAAAAAATGGGGTTTTTAAGACCTCGACTTTTTACTCTCGACTGACGACCTCTCGACACTCGACAATAATACATAGTCATAGTCTCAATTTGCTTGCGACAAGCATAATTACTTTAAGTTTATTATATTAGCACGAGCATAACTACGTACATCATGATGTTTCTTTTTTCGATCCACGCTGTGTATGATTTAAATTTTGCGTGTATACTATTTATCTGAATGAACGTATTACTATACATAATTCATAAACAAAAAATGCGCGTGACAACATGCCATTATCTTATTTTTTGCTTGAATTGCATTAGGCGCGTGTAATTAAATGCAATGTTTAGACTTCGCCTGGGCATCGTATATAGTAACAATGAAATCTTTAAACTTCCTGTGGTGTATTTTTATCTAGTATCGATTTGTGAATTGATCTTCATAAAATACAAAGCATAATTACTTTAAAATATCTTTAAACTTATGTGGCTGTGGTCTATTTTTATCTAGTATCGATTTGTGAATTGATCTTCACAAAATACAAAGCAGCAAATTAATCACAGTTGATGTTAAATATGCACGACACAGTAATAAATATTTGTTCACCATGAAGACAAACTTAGAAATCTAGAACAATTTTACTGGTATTATTAAGAAAACGCAGTGTCATGATTAATAATGCATGTCTTATAGTTATAGGCGTAGGCCTGGCACTAGTATTATTGTATATAAGAACTTGGTAGTTATACTTGAGATAGATAAATTACTGACTTTAGTTTCATTTTATCGCCGTCACTCGCAAATGTAAATGTGTTGTAAATTTCGAGACCTTGCTTCCCGATGCACGTTAAGAATATCGAAGTCTTGATGTTGTCAGGTTTCTCATCGGATTCAGTGGCTGTAATATATAGCTCTAACTGCTGTTTCCATCTGTCCCATTGCTCAGCGGTTCTGGTGGACGAAATTTATTATTCATATTTTTATTCATATTATTATTCATCCTGACACCATGTAATGATTCTAGATGAGTCCTTTATTCAAGTCAGTAATTTATCTATCTCGAGTATAACTACCAAGTTCTTATATACAATAATACTAGTGCCAGGCCTACGGCTACGCCTATAACTATAATACGAGGAGAGAAACTGCAAAGGATGAAAGTCTCCAGAAACTGAAAATTTTCATTCAACAAGGATGGCCCGACGACAAAATACCAGATGAAGTCAAGCCATACATAACCCATCAAGACGAAATTTCTGAAGCAGAAGGCATCATGCTAAGAGGCAGTCGCATCATTGTGCCAACGTCTATGAGGAAAGAGATGAAATGCCGGATACACGAAGGACATTTGGGTGTAGAAAGATGTAAAGTTCGTGCTCGAGAAGTTATGTACTGGCCTGGGATGTCTTCCGAAATTACCGACATGATTTCACGATGCAGTACCTGTCTCGAGTCTGAGCAACGAGAACCAATGCAACCGTTGGAGCCAACAACCGAAGCCTGGGCAAGAGTTGGAACTGATTTGTTCAAAATGCAAGGCAAAGATTACCTTCTTGTTGTTGACTACCACACCAACTACCCGGAAATTAGCCTTTTGCCAGGTACATCAAGCTCCACTGTAATCAAGCACACAAAATCAATATTCGCGAGGCACGGCATTCCGGAAGTAGTTATATCCGACAATGGTCCGCAATATGCAATGAAGGAATATCAAGAATTTGCAAGAAAATGGGAATTTCAGCACATTACATCTAGTCCTTATCACCCTGAAGCGAATGGGAAAGCTGAGCGGACAGTTCAGACAATAAAATCATTATTGAAGAAGGCTTCGAAAGATGAAGAAGATCCGTATCTAGCATTGTTAAATTTTAGAGCATGCCCATGTCCAGATGGAACACCGGCACCAGCCACCATTTTAATGAATCGGGGGTTACGCACAAGGTTACCCAGAATGAAGGAAGAAACATCGCAACTGAACAAATTGGTACTGGAGAAACAGTGGAAGCAGAAACAATATTATGATATCAAGACGAAGTCCCTCCCTCCTCTTGTTGAAGGATCCACCGTACGAATTCGCCGCGGAAAGGGCTGGGATTCACAGGCACAAGTGATAAAGAAGGCAGATACGCCCAGATCATATATCATACAGGATGATTCAGGCAGAATATTGAGAAAAAATAGGAGAGATCTCCTGCGCACCGACGAAAGCTTTATCGTAGAAAGCCCACAAGACTCAGGGGATGACGATATGGAAGTATTGGAACCATCCACATCTGATAGTCAGTCCACTACCATTGTTGAAAGTCCTGCAACAGGTTCCTCCCTACCTCTTACAACCCAAATCTCACCATACAAGACAAGATATGGTAGGACCATTAGACCACCTGTGCGGATGCAGGACTATGAACGCTGAAGTTTTGGAAAAAAAACAATTGTAAAGAACTATTAGAATGAACATTAGTTTCGAACTAACAATGCATTATTGAATTTAGTGATTAAGAATTTTATATTAATTTAGTGTTTAAGAACTTTATTTTCTTTATTTTTGAAAGGGGAAGATGTCATGATTAATAATGCATGTCTTATAGTTATAGGCGTAGCCCTGGCACTAGTATTATTGTATATAAGAACTTGGTAGTTATACTTGAGATAGATAAATTACTGACTTGAATAAAGGACTCATCTAGAATCATTACACGCAGTTACCTAGATTGATCACAGAAATACACGCAATTTTCGCAAAACTTGAGATTCCGGGGGTGCTTACCAACACAGCCTATATATAAATGCATGCTATACTTGTGAGCTTCTTAGATATAAGTATAACATTGCTCATCTAGCAAACTTTCCCATCCATACTGACTGACTGATGTGAATTTCCCCACTCATCACAATACTGCAAAGTTTCTAAGAAACTTTGCACGAAAAATGAGACGCTTCTCTTGCCGTTTGCGGTTATCGTTACCACCTGATATGGGAAGGATGGCGCAGACTTTAATGTCTGAAACCAAATGGTTAGAGCTGTTGAAATGGCGGGCTACAGGTTTGTCAACATCATTGATCCTCACGGAACGAAGATGTTCAGCAAACCTGTCTGAAAAATGATGTTGGTGGACGTGCATGAAAAAGTATGACCGATAGTGTGGTCGAATTTGGGGCAGTAATAACTGTGGTGGGATTGAGAAAAGGGCATGTGTTGCAGCGGGAATGGCCGCATGAAAATGTTCCCGCTGGTGCCGAGGTATTTTGTTTAAGGGCACTGTGTACTAAGGAGTCACGAATGTTTTTATTACGGCGAAAAGATACCAAAGGGTTATCGATGAAAATGGCTGACGTCTCAGGATCATTTTGTAAAATGTGAAAATTCTGATTGATTATATTTTTAACTTTAAAATTGAAAGGATGAAATGTTAGAACTAAAGGAATTTTATTGTTTGAAACTTGTTCCAAAGGTGGTTCAAGAGCGTCTAAACGGGGGACGAGAAAAGCTTTCTGAACGGCGAGGTCTAGAAGGTTGGTAGGATAACCACGTTGAACAAAAAAAGATCTCATTTCTATTGATTTGGCTTGAAAATCTTGGTCGTCGCTACATAAGCGGCGAAGACGCAAGAATTGAGAGTAAGGGATAGATTGCTTAGTGTGGTTGGGATGAGAGGATGAAAATAGAAGATAACTATGGCAGTCAGTAGGCTTGTACGCGACCGACGTTTTCAGCGAATCACCATCAATCGAAATTAAAATATCAAGGAACGACACAGAGGTCTCGCCCTTAGGATAACAGGATAACCCTTTGGTATCTTTTCGCCGTAATAAAAACATTCGTGACTCCTTAGTACACAGTGCCCTTAAACAAAATACCTCGGCACCAGCGGGAACATTTTCATGCATCCGTTCCCGCTGCAACACATGCCCTTTTCTCAATCCCACCACAGTTATTACTGCCCCCAAATTCGACCACACTATCCGTCATACTTTTTCATGCACGTCCACCAACATCATTTATTGCATTTCTTGCGATAAATGCCCTAAAATCTACATCGCTGAAACTGGGCGACGCCTTTCAGACAGGTTTGCTGAACATCTTCGTTCCGTGAGGATCAATGATGTTGACAAACCTGTAGCCCGCCATTTCAACAGCTCTAACCATTTGGTTTCAGACATTAAAGTCTGCGCCATCCTTCCCATATCAGGTGGTAACGATAACCGCAAACGGCAAGAGAAGCGTCTCATTTTTAAACTTGGCACCACACATCCTCTTGGTCTTAACGAACGTTTTTCTTTTATTTAATTTCCTAAACGTTTTTTGTTATTTTAGTTTGCTTGGAACTTTTTTATTATTAGCTTATGCACTTTCATTCCTTTTCAAGTTTTTGTTTCTTACTGCTTTACTATCGCCTAATCCCCTTAATATTGGACCTGTCATTTCTCCCGCCCCCTCAGTCTTGTTAAAAATAGCAAATGATTTAACTTTTCGCATCTCATTAATAATTAGTTTGTTTATCTCCCGTGCATTTGATTGGCTACTTTCTACTTGTGACACCCTTTTGGCATATATAAGCCCTATGTATTTTATTTCATCTCGTCTTACTCTGACGAAGGGCTCCGCTCGAAACGTCAGTATCTCGTCACTAAATTCTTGGCAGTTTACCACCTTTTCACTTTGCTATATATTCAAAACACTGTCTACGCAGCACTTTACTTAAATATATATATATATATATATATATATATATATATATATATATATATATATATATATATATATATATATATATATATATATATATATATATATATATATATATATATATATATATATATATATATATATATATATATATATATATATATATATATATATTTTCGCTTACCTCAAAACTGGTCTGCTACAACTTGTTTCATCTGTAACAGAATCTTCAGGCAGTGATATATATATATATAATTACAAAATGAGAACACCGATTATTTCATTGAAGTTTATTCGCGACAAATTTGTTTCGTATGGCAGGCCGAAGCTTGCCACACTCATCAGGTGAATGACTTAGATTACAGTTTAGCTACAGTCAAATAGGGCTCGTATTACGGTTAGTGATGTAAGTTATGTTGGATATTTACATAATAGATATTTCTTTCGATGTCGGCAGGTGGATATTAGTTCGTTTCTTTTGTTGAGGGAGCTTAGTTCGGGGTGGTAGATAATTACAAATTTTTCGTGGAGGCATAAGTTACAGTGTTTTGTCTTGTTGGAGTAGGGTTGGCATTTCTTGAGGGTTTTCCAATTGATTGTGTAAGGGATGTTATCTTCTTTCAATGTCCAAATGTTTTTACTTAGTTCTGTGGCGTGTTTTTTATGCTTGTTTCGAAATGATGACGTGTGGTTCAGGTATCTTGTCTTGAAGCTGGTCTCTGTTAGACCGACATAAGTTTGGTTTTCGTTGCTTTCGGTATTGGTTACGGTGGCTTGGTACACTACGCTTTTTGTCAGGCACTTTCCTTTCAGCGGGCAGCTGTTTTTTTGTCTGCAGTTGCATTCTGGTTCTGGCTCTTTGTGCTTCTGTGCTTCTTGTTTCAAGATGTACTTATGTGATGAGATGATGCTCTGCACATTCGGCATACAACTGTAACTCAGCTTCACTGTGTTGCGGTTTAATACCAAAGTAGTGTCAGCCACAGGCGTTAACCAGTGGAAAAATAGCGACGCCGTTATAGCTAGGTACAAAAACATCACCAACAAACCAGCACATTCATTCATCGG